>CM055403.1:6350505-6435665 GCA_029228625.1 Pseudolycoriella hygida | reverse complement strand
AATTCCCTTAAAGTTTGATCACTCGACTTGAATGGATGATTAATGATTATTTGATGACTTGATGAAATAATCTATGATGGTTCGTCACCGTTGACCATTTAAAATTATAATTCTAATTGATTATTTGCTTGTGTCCGAAATTCCAAATTCCTTAACGCCCATTTCTTGCGTGATTTTCGTGGAAAGTTTGAAAAATGATGGACAATGATTGTTGATGCCCTGTCGGCTAGAGCCATGTCGGCTGATGTGCATGTACCACGTTGGTAATTTGCTTTTTGGACCGTTTGGGCCGTTTGATCGTTATGAATTGATGATTCGATTGATTCAAGTAGGATGTTGTTGAATGTCGTCTTGGAGTTAAATTTAAACGCCCCCATGTTGCAATTGGTGTTTAAATCTCACTTTTAATTTCCAATTTGTAGAAATTTTCACGTAAAATGAGCGGTAATAACGATGGAGTTGCGTAGATAATGTGTTGAGTTCACCAACGAGTTGCAGTAATTGATGTCAGTGTCAATGATCTGGCGTGAAATGATTATGGCGCTGTAGTGTGAGCCACTACAATTTCATTGCATGATTGAGCGGCTGTATGAAGTGCTTCGCTAAAATATAACTCCTTCGTTCGAGCGTGTCAGAACAGACGTGTGATAATTGCATTTGCTAGCAAACCACGGACTTTTTTTCTAGGCCATCGAATTAGTCAAATTGTCCAAGTAGTATCCCGGCTGTGTTAAAAACAAGACCGTCAAAATTCACTTTCTATGAAATTTTTACGTATCTTCCTCTGTACCCATGTCGTAACGTTCGGAATTAATCTATGAGTCCACCTTCGTTTTTCCGTGGAGTCCCACTCACTGTCTCACTGTTTCAGTCATTCGGTTCTTACATTCTACGTCTGTAATATTAGTAGATTAGCGTCTGTAGGAATATGTGCTTAGCCTCGAGGCGAAGGCTAGTTGATAAAAAAATTTCCCACAGACGCGTACGCTATTTTATCTGCCGTCTGTACATAAACGCAGTTAAAAATCTTCAGTGTTGTTGGAATTCTGTGTTTTTTTATCCAAATTTTCTTTGTTTTTGTTTCTTATTGCGTAGATTGTTTAAGATAAATTTAAGTTTTTGCGTGTAAAAACTGAAAGTGTTGAAAAATTATTCCGCTGGTGGGTCCGGTATTTGTGACGCAATTTTTTTTACACAATGTAGTTTTGTTTTAGAAAAAGCGCTGTAATTTTTTCAGGAAATCCAAACTTTGAACACGAGGTTCCATTCAAACAAACTTCTGCGTATTATCAGCGATAGCGTCACGTCAAGCGGTATCATTGATTTTGGAAGCAGATTTACGAACTGCGTCACACTCACTAACAGGTTTTTGTTGTGATATCAGTCGTTTTGGAAGTTTTCAGTTGCTGAAAAAATTTCTATTTTTTGAAAATCTCCGAAAAAAAATTTTCTCAGAAACGAAAATTTTCTTAGAAGAAAAAAATTGTCTTCGAAAAAAATTTTCTCCGAAAAAAATAGTTCTCCAAAAAAATTTTCTTTCCGAAAGCAATTGTTCTCCAACACTTTAGGCTACCTTCGGAATTTGTGTCACCTTCGTATGCCTTCGGAACACTTCGTGTCACCTTCGGCTACCTTGGGAACACTTCGTGTCGACTTCGTCTACCTTCGAAACACTTCGTGTCACCTTCGGCTGCCTTTGGAACACTTCGTGTCACCTTCGTCTGTCTTCGGAACACTTCGTGTCACCTTCGGCTACCTTCGGACCACTTCGTGTCACCTTCGGAACACTTCGTGTCACCAATTCTTCTCAGTGATTCATATAACTTTCCTGAAGATAGCAACTGTCTAGGTTTTCTTATTCAGAATTTAGCAAAAAATCCAAGATGGTGTCACTTTGACAGCTGGCAACCATTTTCTTATGATCCCAAAAAATTCTCCTGATGAAACTCTATAACTTTCTAGAAGAAAACCTCTCTCTAAGTGGTGTCATTCCGGAACTAAGATTCGAATCCTGATGAAACTCTATAACTTTCTAGAAGATACCATCTCTCTAAGTAGTGTCATTACGGAGCTACAATTCGAAAACTGGAAAAGTATAAACGAAAATCCAAGATGGCTCCGCTATGACAGCTGGCAGCCATTTTCTAATGATACCAAAAAATTCTTCTGATGAAATTCTATAACTTTCTAGAAGAAACCACTCTGTAAGTGTTATCATTGTCTGTAAGTGCTAAAATTCGAAAACCCAAAGAAACATAATTTATACCTAACAAAAATCCAAGATGGCGTCACTTTAGCAGATTTCTGAAAATCCCTAAAAATTTTCCTGACCAAACGGACCAAACTCTACAACTTTCCCGAAGAAACCAACTCTCTAAGTATTGTCACTCCGAAGCTAAAATTCGAAAACCAAAAAAAACCTAATTTATTGCTTAGGAAAATTCAACATGCGCCGGTTTGGCTGCTGGCAGCCATTTTCCTAAGATCCAAAAAAATTCTCCTGACCAAACTCTATAACTTTCCCTAAGAAACCAACTCTCCAGCTATTGTCACTCCGGAGCTAAAATTCGAAAACTCCGAGCATTACCTAAAAAACGCTCAAAATTGACCACTTTTCCACATGCCACGGCTTTTCCAGAATTTTCCTGGAAAAGCGGTATATGAAATTTTTCGTTTGGGGCCGAGACTGACGTTCCCTGAAAATTTCAGGAAGATCGGCTGTCTAGTTCTCGAGATCGAAAATTATTAATAGATAGAACATAGAAACCGACAGATCAGAAAAAAAGTTTTCATATTCAATATTAGATATATTTCAATAACTTTCAATAATAGAAAAATCCAATTCTATACAAAAATTCATTTTCAAACCTCGATATCTCAGCCAATTTTCAACCGATTTTGATGAGTGAGGGCTCGTTTGAAAGCTGCTGTGACGTAGTAGGGGAAAAACTCACAAGTTCGCGTATATGGCTATTTCCATGAGTTTTTGGAACAATTGTGCCGTGGAGAGTACACTTTTCTCGTTTCCCGTTGAAAATACAGCTTTTTTGTCTTCTGGGAAAGTGTTTACAATGTCTTTGTTATATGGAATCGGTGTATTTGTTATTTTTCTAGGTGCTATACTTCCTGAGATTTGGTTTTTGATTCTTCGCCGGTGATGCAAAATGTTGTTGACGATTCTTGGGTTCTAGCGGCGTATTTCATTGAAAATAAAACGACTTTGTTTAAACTATATTTCGAGCTCTTTTTTGGCTCTTCTTCAGGCTATAATTAATAAAAAAATCACAAACTTTACATTGCTTTAAAACTAATAAACAAGATTCTTTCTAATTTACCTTTGGTTTCTATTTCTTTACACTAATAATTAACTAAATAAAATACAAGAAAATTCATTTAAATAACATAGAGACATATTGCACAAAAATTATGATAAACAAATTTGTTATCATCTTCTTCTTATTCCTCCTTACATTTAACGATCTGCAAACTTTCACTTCCCTTATAGGCTCATCATTCCGTTCACTTTCGCTTTTTATTTTCCTTTAACAAATTCACATAGGCTTCATGTAAACCGTCAGTATCATTCAGTAAGTTCACCGTGTTCTCTGTATTAACTATATGCATTTTTCGGCGATCAGTCTGGTGATAATTTGTTATGTGGTCTAAAATTTTCACTTTCTCAAAATCGAAAGTGTGGTTATTCTTCACAGCATGTATCGTCAGACCTGTTGTTTCCGTCAATTTCTTACATTTTATCTCACTGACATGCTTCGACTTCCGTTTACCCCACTTCCGTTTTGTCTGGCCTGGATATTTACCTTGACAGTCCTGACAGTCCACCCTATAAACGATCTTCGATCTCATGTCCATCGGTACTTTGTATTTGGTCTTCGAAAACAAATTTCCGACATTATTGTTGGTCTTACAGCCTAGCGCCAGGTTATAATCTCTCATCATTTTGTTAATTCTTTCGGACAGACCTGGTATGTATGGTGTGGCGATGTATCGGGTTTTCAGTTTCTGTTCCTTATTGCTATTCCCATTGTAAAATTTTTTAACTCTATCTTTTATCACTTCGTCAACAAAATCTTTGGGGTAGCCATTTTGATGAAGTAGGTTCCTCACTTCGTTGATGCTTTCAGGACGATCCATTGGGTTTGTGAATGCTATTGCCCTGTCGGTAATTGCACTGGCTACATTTCGTTTGTGTGTTGTGGAGTTATGTCCCCGGAAATGTAAATATCTTCCTAGATGCGATTTCCTTCAGGTACAAACTTCGCGAAAATAGATTGTTGGTTGCACCGACAGAACGATACGAGAGAATTAGCGCTTTTCGAAGTGTCCTTCCCCGTCCTTTCTCAAGCCAAATCGTTTCGCACCAGGCTCTGCCCCAATGGTCCCAGAAATTGTATAATCACGTAACAATAGTCGAGGTTGGTAAATTTTGGAGGGGCGTCAGCCCCGTGAAATTTTACCCACCGAGACTATAATTGCGCGATATAACCCCTTGTGTTATACGATATTTTATCACATCGGGACCTATAATTGCCAATTTTGCACGAAACATAAAAATACACGGTACATCGAAATTACTGCAATGTAGATAGTTTCAATCTAGTAAGCAATTGTCATTGCAAAATGGACGGGCAGTCGAATTATATTTTTCTAGAGAAAACGAAAACAAAACGCAATTTGAATAAAATTAAAGTCGAATTCGTATGCTTTCGCTTCTTTATTATAACCAAATGAGTTAGTGAAATGAAATAGGCGCTCCTTAAGTTGTGGTTGATTCGAAAAAAGGCGAGATGAAATTTGTTTACTATTTTTCATCGATATGAAAAACAGTGAATTCGACTATAATGACTTTATTATAACCCGTGTTGAATATAAGAAACTCGACTATAATAAGCCAATTACACCCCTACTTTCAGTGCAATAATTCGCTTATTATAGGCCCCGATGTGATAAAAATTTTTACCGCTTTATAGACTCGTGTTATGTTCTAATATTTCTGTGTTTTTAGGTTTCGCGAAAACAAAAATATTACTTGAAAGTTTCTACTTCCTTGAAATTTCTTTCTAAAATAATTACTAGCTCTAGCGCGATTTACTAGCGCCAGCGCGATTTACTAGCGCCAGCCCAAAAAACAACACTACTAGCGGTAGCGCCGCTAGTTTTTAGTTGATACAGCTCTGCAAAACTCATCGCAACTCATGACTAGAGGATGTGTTGTGCCACTTACTTAGTTACGTTTATTGGTGTTGTGCTAACTTATCTCTTATTGCATTCATCAACAATAGAAGGGCTTGGTAGAATAAGGGCATAATGCACAATTCTTTCATTTCATTTTCTCATCGTAACAGTCAATATATCTGTTTCATATGTACATAGTTTTGACATTTTGTGCATTATGCCCTTATTTTACCAAGCCCTTCGTAGTTGATGTTATGGAAAGAATTCACATCCCCGAAGTGAAACATGGCAGGACGAATAGCAAGAATGACAGATGAACGTTGGACGAAGGCAGTATGATGTATGTACATGTACAAACTCGATCAAGAAAAAGACAGGCACAAATAGATCTGTGTCAATGTCATTTGAGCTGTCAAATTTCACAAAGTAGTATGACCATAACCTAAAAATTCTTCAGGATCTCCATCATCCCGTATATATTTTAGGTTATGGTATTTCTTCTTTGTGAAACAGTGTCAGAGTGACATTTTTGAACCGTTATTCGACACAGATCTATTAGCATCAAATGGCGAATATATTCATGGCGTGCCAGACCTATTGAAATCAATCAAAAACGAGTTAAAATATATATTGGAGAAAATTATTTGATTTTTTATTGGTACACCGTCTGATTGAAAGAATGTTCCAATTTTCCTCCAACATCGTCAAAAAATAAATGCTTCTGTGTGGCTGTCAATATATTAAATGTCGAAATGAACTTCCGCATCTGCCACAGCAATAAGACTATTCTATATCTGAAACGTCTGTTATTTCTTTAAATCATTTTAAGCGAAATTCTCAAGATATACTTACTGTGCTGTCTTTGATGCAAAACTAAGAGGTTCCTACTTTTATAGCGTTGACCGCAATGTGAACAAGGAAGCGGAGTTTCAGCTGAAATTGTGATTTTTATTCTTTCTCAGTTCATTACTTAGAAATAAATCATAAATTTAGTAACGCTGCCTTTCAATGGATTTCAATAGAAAATAGAGAAATATCATCACCTCAATTGGTGGCACGCTGCGCCACGTATCTTTATGAACAGTTCTTACCCACTTGATGTATTATGTAATTATAAAGATTACAATCGATCAAGCTGAATCAAAGGAAAAATAAAAGATAAATATCTTCAAGGAGCGTGACCATAAAATACTAGACAAAAGTATAGCATCGCCTTGAATCTCACTTCTCAGCAAGTATGTAGAGCGAAACAGCCAGCGTCTCATACTCCCCCCTAGTTCGATGAGATGTCATAAAAACACAACTCCATAGGGGTATGACACACAAAAACAATGTCACCTCATTTCCGAATCAAAGAAACAACCAACTAAATGCGCAACTTAAAGAAACTATTCGTAAAAGTTGCTTATACGTTCCACAAACATCTGAACAAATACAGAAAATTCTCAAGAGTGATCTTAACAACATCGAGTTGGCGTACAGACCAATTGAAAGACTTTGTATTTACCAATACAAAACAGAAAATCCCGCTAATGGATAAAACTCATGTTGTTTACAATATACCTTGTGCAGGTTGTCAAAATGAACTATGTGAAATTTGTTACGTAGGACACACTATGAACCAAGCCTACAAAAGAAAGAAACAACACATCCTAGCTGTTAACAACAAAAGCTACTATAATAATTCTGGTTTAGTCCAACATTGCTTCCAAGCTGGCCACACTTTCGATTTTGATAATATGAAAGTTATTGACTCTGAAAGAAATTGGTCGAAGAGATTGACATTAGAGAGCTTACACTTAGCAGCAAATAACACATGCAATGTGCAGATAGAAAAAGGAAGTTCATCGACCGTATATTCTTCATTAGTTAAATATCAAATCAAAATCAACCAGGAAATAATTTAGTTTTATCCTTAACATCAAGTCACAACAAATGACACACACTCACTAGGGTGTGGTGATTTTCAACTTTTATTTTTCCGGGTCCTTGAATCCCACTGGCTAAAAGCGCTATCTAGTGATGAAGAATTATCAGCAATCCGTTTTTTTAACTTGATATAAGCTTGCACCGCGAGTTTTACTAAAAATTGTCAAGTATTCGGTGGTAGCTCTATTGCAGGACCAATGTAAAAAAATCTACAGGTGCTTTTGCACAGTTTTCACTCCTGATTCAATCTACAGGCTCCATTTCCGCATCCAAAAATGTCAAAACAACTGTTTGTTTTTTGTTTTTTTTTGTTATTTATTCAACTCATTTAAAATATAGTTACAATTTTTACAGTAAAATAAAATAAATTTACAGTCATGCCATTATTAGCTTTCATAACAGGATATAGTTTGTGGAGTCCTGTATGTGCCTTCAGCAACATTCTATTTATGTGTTCGTTGTGTTTGAGATTACTTTGAACATAGTAACCCAAATGTCGAACGCTCGTTTTGAAAGGGATCTTGGTGTTATTTATTTCTAAGTCAGTAGACTTTTTATTTTTAAGTTTCCCAATAACGAAGCGGATTTCATCACCGCTAGTTGGAGTTATCTCAGCCGGAATTGCTGCAGTGGTTAAAGAGAACGAGTGTATCTCAGACATTACCACTTCATCGAATTCAGAACTACCCATAGATCTATTCTGTACATGAATTTTACCGAATTCGCTGGCTATCATGTTCGCTTTGTCAATTGGATTACTAACTAGTGAACCATCACTCTCCCTCAGTTCAGTGATAATTTTACTACCTGTGCCAATCAGTTTATTTATGTTTCTGTACATCTTATTATTTGGTTTGATTTGCTTCAATTTACACATCAAAATATTTCAATCTCTAATATCAATACAATCTTTTATGGCCATGCTTAAGTGATCTATTTCCTTTTTCACTTTAGGATCTTTTGATTTACTTCGAAAATACGCTCTTCTCAATTTTTTTTTCTTTCAACGTAGCACATTAAATCCGGGTACAAATGTTTGTTGCTAGTAAATGATTTTTTGGGAATTGCCTCATCCATTCCATGTCTAATGGCTTCCGTCAGAAGCAGGACCTTAGAATCTACTTCACCATCATTATTATATGACACTAAGGTAAGTTCATTGTCTACTATTCTCCTGAATTTATCCTAATTCGCTTTATTATAAACGAAATGCGAAGCAGGAGCTTCTAATGACACATTGTCATCAATTTTCAGCTGTTGGGTGTGTCATCAAGTATCATCGAGGTCCAATTTTCAGCAATTTTGTACATCATTTGAGTAAATTATCTGCAAATTTTCCATGTTGTAGCTCATTTGAAAGGTATTTCAAGCGAGTTCAAACAATTTAAAGCCTCCGGGACGTAAACTCAAATTATTTCGATTTATGGCTGCCACAGGACAATTTTCCGAGTACTGAAAAAATCGCTGTTTTATGCGTTTTATGCGGAAATGGAGCCTGTAGATTGAATTAAGAGTGAAAACTGTGCAAAAGAGCCTGTAGATTTTTTTACATTGGTCCTGCAATAGAGCTACCACCGAATACTTGACAATTTTTATTAAAACTCGCGGTGTAAGCTTATATCAACTTAAAAAAAACGGATTGCTGATAATTCTTCACCACTAGATAGTGCTTTTAGCCAGTGGGGTTCAAGGACCCGAAAAAATAAAAGTTGAAAATCACCACATACTCTAACATGACAGACACATCCATCACACCATTCTAATTAGATTGACCGCCGACTAAGGCACATCAGAATAGATCAAGTCTTGCCTCACATCTGATCAGGCAATACTACATAAGTTTCAATTGTTTCGTCGGGGACAAAACATTAAATTTGTATAGGGAAACATCATTTTTTTCGAATTAATCATTTTCTGTATTTAATTAAGCGTACCAAATAAATAATTCACTTGGTCCGCTTTATACAAAACACAAAATGATGAATAATTCACAAAAAACGCATTTCTTCCTTAATGTTTTGTCACCGACGGAATAGTTGAAACTCGGGGCGCCCTCAGCTGTTTAGTGGCCAATATGTGAAATGAAGCTTGATCCATTTGACTAGTTTTACAAATTGTTTATTATTTTATTTTATGTTTTATTTATTTATTTATAAATCTGACGATATTTAAATTCAAGCTAGAGCTATACAAGACACTAACATTAAGATTTCTGTGATATATTTAACTACTGTCACTAGAAAGACAATCTAATCGTAAGATACACTTAAATGTTATTCATTGTTTATGCACATCTGATTTTTTTACACAATTTATTGATAGGCTACTGATGATGATTCTAAAATGAATCGAACCGTCAAGTGAATAAATAAAAATCATTTTGTGATCGATTGTCGTTTTTGAGGAGCTTTCATTTTTTTTTCAAAATAATATTCACCCACGGTCACTGCATACTGATAGAAAAAAGATGAAAGTTTTATGAATTTGTGCTCGACCCCTAGATAAGCACAAATTCTGTACTATTATAAAGCCCTAATTTAGGCTCTAATTATAGGCTCCGTCCCTAGCCACCCCTAATTCCGGTTAAAACATTGGCCTCTTATAGTTAAGAGTTATTTAAAAATGGATGATTTTAAATTTAAAATTTTAATCAAATAAAATCCTGTAAGTAGAATTAACATCACACGAAACACGGCATGGAGTTTTTACACGGTTAGTTAAAAGTTCTGTCCATCCAAACTGAATGCTAAATCTGCAATATAGACACATAAACTTGCTGTCATATTTCACCTACACAAACTTCAATCTATTGTGATCGTACGCTCAAAGTAGGTTTGTCTCAATTTGCACTCAAAAAACGTTTTACTATGCGATATTGGAACGTGTTGCTGTAATTTGTCTTCATTTAGAAACAAAATCACCGACTCAAAATTTCTGATTGCTGAAACCATTCAAAATTAACGAATTTTTATGTACCACATTATAAAACGAAAGAATGGGACCCGCAGCATTAGCGAAAGATATAGAACTGGCCGTTTGAAGAGTGCAACAACAAAAAAACAAAATCGTTCATTATGTTGAAAGTCGAAATCTTCGATATTCGCGTTGAAAGAGGAACAGACTTTTTTATTTCTTTTTGTTAATAAATTATAGTTGACGAGTTTATGTAAACAATGAACGAGGAAAAGAGGGTGAACAAAAAAAAAAACAAAGACGAAACTTGTAGATTCTTGTAATGCTAGCAACGACTTATAAATGTATCTATTCTCACCTCTGTGGCGCTCCAAATGCGTTTCCAAAGGACCAGAATCTCTAAATATTTGTCCGCAGATGTGACAAAGATACGGACTTTTCGCTAAAAGCACGCGTTTCAGTTTTTGAAGCTCATTTTTTCTAACTACTCACCGGTGTGACTCCTTCTATGGATTATCAAGGATTGGTTACGTGCACAATATTTACCGCATATATCGCAGGAAAACCGCACTCGTTCTAAAACTGGGATTTTTATTCTTTCTCAGTTCATCACAAAGATACTGATCACAAAGTTTCTAACGCTATATTTTAAAAGGATTTTATGGGCAATTCCACGGACCATTTCGTTCCTACGCATGAAATTCTCAGTAGCTACAAAATGATAGTCATAGAAAAATTTTTCTTTTTATTCTTGGGTGTAGTTTCACCCAAGAATAAAAAGAAAAGTCTAGTGCATTATCGGCGAAGAAACAAAAAATAAGAGTCATAGAAAAATAACTAACCTCTAGTTGAGGGATCAATCCTTCTGATGCACCATCTTCTATGAATATCTTTACGTAACTACTGAGCATTTCGAGCGTAGGAACGGAGTTTTCGTGGAATGGCCCTTATAAGGATGCTTGGACGATACAATACAGTGGACGTCACTTTACAAAAAACAACAAAATGAAAAATCGAAGCTTTATGCGCGTAAAATTAAATGAAGTGAAAAAACATAACCAAAGACCCATACACATCAAAATAGATGTGGCAAACAGACTCGAACGATTCTAAATGAATATATTGCAAAGTTTCAAAAGGGAGCTGCGGGGATCCTTAATCATTGTAACAATTTCTATGTACGCGCAACATTGGAAAATTCAGAGTGGAACGATTCAATAAAATGGGCACTCAGAGCCGTTTTATTCAATGGACTATTGACATACAACAATCTTCAATGAGAAAAGCTTGTTTGTGTTCAAAAATAAACCGAAAAATTATATTAAAAATAATTGTTATGTGATCGTGTAAACCAAAGGAAAATGGATGACTAGAAATGGATTTTTTCGGTTAAAACTGTTGCAAATACTTTTTTGTTTAGGCCCGTACGAAGAACGAAGTTCTTTAAAAAGGGGTCCTATGCGTCCTATGCGCTTACCACGACGTTTGTAACCACCCCAATTTCGACCCGGAAGTAGGGGGAAGCTTCGATCATGGTCCTTAGATGACGAATCAACAATAAAAACATAAAATAAAACATAAATAAATAAAAACATAACAGAGGACCTGTACGCATCGGAATAGATGTGGCAAACAGAATAGATGCTGCAAAAAGACTCGAACGTATTTAAGTAAATATTGCCTCAAGTCTCACGTGTATGAAATTACGTAGCCATTACATTGGACTGCAAATTGCCGAAAGGACAATACCGCGTGTGCAAATTATGTTTTCTGCCCAGTATCCAAATTCGACTGCCCAATGTTAGCCGGTATCCGCTAAATTCGAGACAACTGCCAAGAAAAAAAAAACGACTGCCTAAGGGGAAAATAACGGTTTCCCGGTGAGTAAAGTGCGACCTCTCAAAACCCACCAATTACCTTTTAAAACGAATTTTTCTCCAACTCCAACTGTTAATTGAATTATTCAATGTATTGTAGTTAACTGTATATTTATTCATAAAGTTTTCTGGTTTAAAATGGAACTTTCTTAATCTATTGCACACATTAGCAAGCATACACTTATCTACTATATTAAATGATACCGGCAACGGAAACCACTGTTACTGGATACGTTATGGAAATGGAATTTTTTTGTTTTTTTCGGAATCATTTTTGATTCTAGTGATCACTTCACTAGTATGAAAATATTTAGCCCTAGAATCTATTGAGTGAAAATGCCATTTCTCTCTTCCTTGGAAATGCTTATCTAGCCTAATATTTACCAATTCGCCGGCGTCTTCCGATGCAGGATGGGGACCCTGCCATCGAATAACAGTCTCTTTCTCTTCTGTTTTTGGGTCCAGTGACTTCCGTTCTTTTATGTGTTTATTCATGACACTACCCATCCCCTCTACAACCGCCTCGCAACAAGTTCTATTTATTGCAGTTAAAGACAAATGAAGGGTATTAGAAATATCTTTATATAATTCTGGAGTTTCTAGCATTTTTTTGTAAAGATCCGTTTGACGATATCTCGTCGGATACTCTACTTTCACGGATGGAGCCTTGTGTTTATTCCTTTCCGTTTCTGGCTCGGAAACATAGAGATATTGCGGAGCAATATCTTTCACTCTTTTGACAAATATCTCATATTCTGATAGAAGATCATCAATATGTAGTTCGCAATCTAAATTTCCTGAACTTTTCGCTAGCTTAGAGTACTCTTCTAAATAGAATTTTACGTCACTAGCATTTTCGTATTTGATGATTTCATTAACATCAAATAGTTTTCCGGCTGTTCCCAAGATCTTATCCGATCACTTTCAATATTAATTCTGCCTTCCAAGTTGGAAACAAACTGGTCGACATACGAATGAACTGAATTTCCGGTTGCTGATAAAGCATTTTCATATTCATTGCAATTCGTTTCAATTTGTAGAGTGCTTCGTCGAGTATTGTGCACGACGTGTTTTTTAACAAAGACAGGACAAGAGTCATATTCCCCTTTTCCAGTGACTTGAGTCACTACAGAAGACAAAGTTGGAAACAAATCTTTATCCAAAGAATCGACTCTTATATCTTTTAGGTTTGTGCTCATTTTACCTAAAGTGCTGACATAGGTCTCAATGGTACTCGAAACTTCCCATGGAGGAATGCCAGGCTTTTGAACGGCGTTCGAAGTTTTTCCAATAACTTCGTAAACATCGCTTAAGGCAGCACACGAAAATATTAAAGGGGCATTGTCTATTTTGTCTAGATTATCGTCTTGTTCCTGGTTCATGTGACGATAATAGAACTCGTAATTATGGAGAAATTTACGAATTACTTTTTGGCTATAAGTAGCGAATCGAGTGTCAGAAAAATGACTGGGCCATCGAACTTCTTTTTTTATTGGGCCATCTTGATCGTCATTATTTTCATCAGGAAAGGCGTCCCTCAAAGCTGCATCATCTAAAACTTGTCTGAACGACTTTCCGTGGGAAAAGCTTTTGCTCACTGAGCTAATTGTATCAAAACTTTTTTGAATAGACTCTGAAGATTTTCTTGAGTCACTTTCTGCCAGCTCAATTATATGCGTTGGATCTTACTGAAAAAAGTGTTCTGGGACATTCAGATGAAAACATTCTCCATCAAAAGCTCCTCCCACTATTCGACTCGAAGTTTCATTTTGAGGTATTTTCAGTTTATCCAGCCCTTTTTTCATGGTTCTGGTAACACCGACTCCGTCCTCTCCCTCTAATGCTCCTGCTACTAACGATTGAAATTTATTGGCTACAAAACCGTGAAAACCCACAATCTGCATTGTACGTCTATTGGGAGTAATTTTGTCTGCTATAACAGCAATAGGTGTCGGCTTCCCTGTAGCAGGGAGAGGTTCGTTTACTATTTCTTGTGTTTTCTCAGTTAACGTCGAATAAACGGAATCGCAAAATTTTGCTGCAAACATTCTGCTGTGGTTAATAGTGCCCACATCAACACCTTGTGCAGATAATACTGCAACATCATTTTCGTACTCAGCGTAAGAACCCGAGGTCTTCAAACTTTTATACACTTGTCGGCCCAATTTCAACCCAACATTAAAATTTCGAGACTTGAAAACTTCCTTTTCCTTTGATTTTAATTCACTGTCACTCACATGTTCCGTGTGCAAATGGGAGCTTAAATGAGAAACTAAAACTTTTTTTAAATTTGAAAATTGTTTAGGAGCAGGCTTTGATTTAAAATCATCTCCTAAAGAGAGAGTTATGGAGTAAATACAGTTATGTTGAATGATTTTTTTATTACATTTTTTGAAATTTTTTTTTCCAAAAATTTTTCACAGTTGCTTCGGAGTTGGCAATTTCCAATGCAATTTCATAAGGCAATATTTATTTAGATTTAGTTCGAGTCTTTTTGTAACATCTGTTCTTTTTGCCACATCTATTCTGATGCGTTTGGGTCCCTTGTATATGTTTTTAAGTAGACCGTGGAATAGAAAAGTTCTTTCGTCGTTTTGTCTGGCATTTTGAATTTTTTGTAAAACCGTGTCAAAGAAATTTGCGTATCAAAGCATAAAAGGTTACCCCCAATTGATGTCAGTTATCACTGATATTATTTGCGTCTGATTTCCTTTCTGAAATGGTTTATGTTGTGATATAAATTGTTTGTGAAAACGACTGATGGCACACTTAACACAAATACACAGTTTCGGATCTTAAATCTCATCTTTTCGAACTACTCACAGATGTGGGTCCTCAAATGTAATGTCAAATTGGCCTGTTTTGCAAATACTTTCGTGCATTTGGTACACTGATACGTCCTTCTTGCTGGAAATGAAATTTTCATTCCTTCTCAATTCGGTAGTAAGAATCTGATGATAAATTTTCGAACACTAATAAAAAAAGTCACAATTACAGTATCACCGAAGTTAGCCCAAGATTTATAAACCAATTTCATAAACCTATTTCAAAATAAATATGGACGTTTACAAACTGTCACATATTTTCTTAATGTGACAGTTTATAAAAGTTCATATTTATTTTGAAACGAGTTTACCAATATAATTTTGTAATGGCTAATTCCATCGGTAACCCAGACATTGTCGCTACCACGGAAACGAATATGTTTTGTCTCACGCTAATATAAATCACATTGAAAGAGTGAAAGAGATGAAATTCTTTACCCAGCCAACACAATTGCCAAATCATATTTCCGACATAAAATTTTGAACCAGTCGAAATACTCACACAAACAAAAGAGAAGCCATTGTTCCCAATTTTATTCACATGCAATCACGAATTTATCTAAGTCTGTTTGTGTGAGTGCCTCAACTGGTTACCAGCAGGATGCAGAAAGCAGACGATAAGTACAGAATATGTTTTCATTGCTCAATCACTAATTATAACGTATAAAGTTTGTATCTTTATGTGTCTATTTATTTATTTATTTATATCACTAACCGCATAGCAACACACGTCCGTCCTGCTTGAAGAGTTCCGACGAACTAAAGTAATGTGCTGTTTTGCATTGTCTTTTATAACCCAAAAAAGCAATGCAAACCTGGATTCAAATGGAAAGAAAAACCACAGGAAACGTAGAGACAGGGCGACACCCCCCTTTGGTAAGTACTGGGACCGCAATGAAGCAGTCCTTCAAACATAGTTTATTATTATTATTAGAGCAATTTTAAATAAGAACGACATAGCCATCCGCACCAAGCATCACCTTTCAGCGACACTTACGTGCTGGACATCACCAACCGGCGATTTTTTCATACAAATTGTACAGAAGTATTTATACATTAACAAGCGTTTAGATGTCGTGAACTGTAACATTTTTGAAAATTTATTTTATATCAGAAATTTGTTTGAGTAATATTGGGCCATATTTCGTATTTGGCCCCTTTTTTTAAAGAAATTTTAAACATTTTATGTAACGTTGAAATGTGTGTAATGTGTTAAAATGTCATACATTTTTTCAGGTGCGAAATTCAGTTTGTTTTTGCGAAACCGAGGGGTGACGCACTTCTGCGGTTTATGGAATAAATGGGAATACATGGAATAATTGGGAATAAATGTTGGAATAAATGATAATTTTTTCAAATTCGTCAAAACCTCAAATAGACTTGATTTTTATGGCAACGCATACAACCAACCATACTAATGTGTCAAAAAGTGAAAAAACCCACTTTTGAAAACTTAAAAGAATTTTTGTGGAAAAATGGAATAAATAAATTTATTCCATTTATTCCAAAAAAATAAAATTTATTCTCAAGATGGTTTAAATGCTTTATAATTTGTGCAAACCTTTTTTTGAACTTACTTGTCTAACTTGTGATGCGTTTGGTTCAGATATTTCGCAAAAACAACAAAATAAATTTTGGGAATAAATGGAATAAATGTAGTGCGCCACCCCTCGTGCGAAACACTGTCCTTAAATACATAACGTAGTATTTTTCTTCAATAATAAACTGGTGCCAATATTTAAATTTAACTTTCATTGTTAAAATTCTAGATTTCGCAATAGTCAAATGATTATAGGAATTTTTCTATCGCAAAACTGGAATTGCCGCAATTGTCAACGAACGGAAGGATGAAAATATATTCTGAACTTTATCGTCTGTTTTCGGCATTAGAATTTTATGTAGAAAATATGAATTTGGCGATTGTAAATTTTCCTCGTGACTTTTGCCGCATTTTGTGCAAGGAAAATGTATTATGAAGTTATATTGATGTGAAAATCTTGTGCTAACTTCAGATATACCCATTACCCAATCAACTAAAATTGCTTCTCTGCAGCCAAGTTACCACAGGAGTAAATTATCATAATCGAACTTTACAGCTGCATTTTTCTTGCAGAAGAATTTCCACAAGTGGCAAATATATGGTCCTGCTGATAACGAACAAAGCATGAAAATTAATTGTATCTAACCTGTTTGTTGTTGATTTGATGGGTTCACGTCTGAAGATCGGCTGCCGCTGGCGACATTTTGGAATGCCTGAAGACAATGAAGAGATAAATTTGCACAAAATTCATTTCGATTGCTAATTCATGAAACCTATTTATTCGTCTTAGAAACTTTGCGACTTCGTTCGCGTCAGGAAATTTTCCTACCAATGACGGACACACGGTAACTATACGTTCTTAACGCAAGTCCCCAAAACGACCAAGACAAAATGTTGCGACTTGCTGAACCATTTCTACAATAAATCGGTGACTCATATCATGCAGTTAGGCGATATTTATAGCTTTACTTGCGATTGTGATTCGCAGGAATGCAAGTGTGAAAAAAACGCCTAGCGTAGACGTTTCTTTTTTGTCTTTGTATTTATACGATGCGATTATCAATCACTCAAGTTATAGCGAGTGTCTTTAGAAGCTGCGGGAAAAGTTACTTATTTCGTATTTATGTATTTAATTTTGGTTGAGGGTCTTTCTCATTCTTCTACGTCGTGTCGATTGCAACAAACTTGAATTATGTTGACACTTCAAATATTCTACGTTAGAAATAAACATAATATTTCTATAAAATTACAAAAGAAATTATTAAATTTTGTACTAAAACATACACATATCAAAAAAATTGCCGGCGGAAATGCTAAAAATTATTTTTTAAAACTTACTAAGTTATCGTAACTACCTATGGTTGTTACGTCAACATCACCAACTAAATTTCAAACTAATAGTTGTAATGTAGATTTATTTGGGAACTCGACAAACATAGGAAAAAAGGGGACAAACTTTCAATACAAATAAACCACAATTGTGCAACAATTATTGGCGACTAAGAGGAAAACAAAAATTTTAGCTGCTAATAACTGCGAAATTTCGAAAATTTACGATATCAAACTTTCACTCATTAAAATAATGATTTGATACAACATTTAGACTATCTGCTGCGAAAAAAAGCACAAAAATATTGTTAGGTCTAGAACTTCAGGTAAACAGATTGTGGCTTGAAAATTCAATTCGTTTAGTCGGACCTGAGTTGAATCAGCTTTAACTTTAACTTCTAAGATGAGTACACAATCCTGCAAAAACGTGTGAAAAAAAAAATTGACATAAAATGTATGAGCTAACTGTCAATATTTTTCACATATTTGTCAAACTTTTTATTGCTTCATAAATTATCTGTCAAAATTTTTTCAAGCATCGTTTTTGCAGTCATTTTTGCGCATCTGTGTATTAGCCACTAGGAGTTGCGGGAATTGTGAAAAGTTAACACAGCGCTGTGTCTGCAATCCGTACAATGGATCAATGCAGAAATATTACGAATAATAATGTCTACGACATTTAATAGTATGAAACTGTATCATTCAGTGTATAATACGCAACTCGTCGTATGTCCTGTAAATTTATTCAAGTCGCTGTAACTGAACCCAACCTCTTACATACATTTCCAAATTTATGTTTCGTGTATTTTACGTGAGGCCGTTTAAGATGCGTGTAGGCTCAAAAAGAATTTCGTCGACGTATTATGTGATCCGTATTTTTTTGTGTTTTTTTTTTTCAAATTTACGTACGTTTTTATATATGAGCTGTATTTCTTGCACATTTGCCACATTTGTCGTGCCAGTCTGCTTTTTTTATCGAAAAAGTCGTTCTGAGTCGAGAAATGTGGACATGTGTATTCACATTTCCACATTTGTTTTCACATATGTGAGTCACATTTGCCTCGCAAATGTGAAGTTTTATTTTTTTCAAGTGGCACATTTGTCGTTCCCGTCGCACATTTGCCATGGGTCAATGCACATCTGAAAACTTTGACAGTAAATGTGCCGAGATGTGCTCGAGAACGCCACATACAGTTTAGGGAAGTGGTGTTCGAAGGTTGTTCGATACACAGAATCCACAAGAATCCCAAAAACCTAGGAAACCAAATTGGATGACCTCACTCATGTTGAGAACAATCGAAAAATATCAAAAAACCTGATGGAAGTGGAAAATTCCTAGAGAAATCCAAAGTAATCCACAAGAATCCCATAAGCCTACACCATAACCCATTGGATGACCTCACTCATGTCGAGAATAACCGAAAAATATCAAAAACTCTAATAGAAGTTGAATACCTCACTTACCCAACAATATGGGGTTTGTATGGGAGCTTCCAGGAGCCCTAGCGCCCAAACGAGGCCGGTGACCCAAATTTTTGAAAATTTTAAATGGCGTAGGTCCCTGCAAAATTTAAATAAGATCTGACCTCCAGTTTTCCAGAAATCGCCAAAAAATTCGTTTTATTAAAAATGGCTTTGGAACTACTAACTAACTAACTAACGTATCCTACGTTTCATTTTCATTTACTTTGGCTTCTATGAAAGAGCACATTTTGTACTGAAAATGACAATTTTCTAAAGTTCATGACTCCGGATATAGTGGACCGATTTTAATGACCAGATCAGAATTTTACGTAGAATCCGAAGAACTGGGCCTCAAGGGGGTACGACAAATTGCCATTTTCAAAAAGTAATATAATCCAAATCCAGGGAGAACGACGCAAGTGGAAAAAGTTTGAACTTAGATGCAGTTAGTTCGGCAGTCGGCAGTCTACAAAAAAAAATCTGTATTTTTGAATCGTTTGGTTGACCTGTATCACGAACTCATTTCTATCGTTTCCCCAAAATTTTTTGCAATGCTATTTTACCTATCGAGAACAGATATATCGAGATAAGTAAATTTGCTCTAGATGGATAAGTTCGAGATTATCGTTCTAGATAGATAAAATTTCATAGTCCGCGTTTCCGGGTAAAATCTGGAAAAGTTGTCAATTTGTAGGTTTTGAGAGTTGGTGTATCCTACAAAATTATAGAGTTTGATTAAGAGAATTTTTTCGTATCTTGTGAATACTGAAAAATTTTATTTGGAGGAAGCATTTTTTTTAGAAAGCTTTTTTGGAAAAAAAATTTCCTAAGAAAAAACTTCCATAACGACTGACATCGCATACAAAATACTCTTAAAAGTTAAATAGTGACGTACATACTGTCCCCTTCCAAAATTAATGATATCGTTCGAAGTGATGCTTTCTTCTTCTTCTTCTTTATAAGCCTTTTTTATTTTATCCATTGCTGGATACCAGCCTCCCCATATGGGGTATTTAGCCATTGAAACACCACGCTGGCCAGTGCGAGTTGGTGAGTGGACCACATGCTAAATCTGAATGGGCGTGGGCCTATATGTTGTAGCTGTTGTTGAGTCAGAGGGATGGAGTTGCGTCATGGGTTTATTTGGCAAAAGTGCATGATTTCCTATAATGTAACACGTTATATGTTTAGTTTTGCAAATTTTTTTCGTAATTAAGAAAGTCCTTTGGAAATTGGATGGACGCTCTAAACACTGCGAAGCGTAATGGGAGCCAGAGGGATGGAGTTGAGTCATGGGTTTATTTGGCAAAAGTGCATGATTTTCTATAATGTAAAACCTTATATGTTCAGTTTTGCAAATGTATTCGTAATTAAGAAAGTCCTTTAGAAATTGGATGGACGCTCTAAACACTGCGAAGCGAAATGAGAGTCAGAGGGATCGAGTTGGAGAAAGCTAAAAGCGTGCGTATGTGTTAGTAGTGCAGTGCTGGTTAAGTCGTTGCGCTCATATTTCTCTTAGATACAGATCGTAATAGATTTAGTTGATTATCTCAACCATGAGAAATGGTTCTGAAGATAAATAAATATATTTAATCATGGTAAATTGATTGATTGATTTTTTTTATTGCTGATTGATCATCCAAAGACCATGAGTGGTGCTCCCCCCTACTACCAGGGCGAAACTCGACTGGTTACAAACGTCGTGGTAAACGCATAAGACCCCTTTTTGAAGAACTTCGTTCTTCGTAATAATAAAAATCCGCTGTTACAACCCGCCCAGGTCAGACACTAGATCATTTTTATTTACTAGTTCCGCAATTTTTTGTGAGCTTTCGCTCACATGGATTCTCTTAAGATCCTTTCGTTACCGAAGTTTTTACTGCGTCAGTGGTAAATTGCACACAAACCTAGTACCATGTATGATGTACTAGGGCGGAAACTAGTAGGGCTTAGAATGCCGGTTCGCTTCATGTGTCTTACCGGCAGGCATTTGGACCACATGCTAAACGTGAATTCCGAACCAATCCTAACGGTAGCTAGCATTTTATCATTAGGATTTCTTCTGGTGCTAATTATATCTCCGTCTAAAGTTAGACTCAGATATTTGTACACAGAATTCATCGTACATGGGTGACGTCATGTATGTCATTCTTCTATTTACGGTAGGATAGGATAGGATAATGTGGGTAAGGAAAGCGAACCTTCCTAAGCACCTAAGCCTCCAATGGGCCTGTTGTGCATACCCACTGTTGTAGAGAGAATTTTCTTTTCGTTGTTGTAAGACTATTCGAATGTAGATGTCGCACTTTGTGAGTGCAATTGTTTGATTATGTCAAATGAGCATTCAAACTTCACTTAGTTTGTGCAACTGTTACAGAGTCAATAGAGCTAATTAGATGTTACTAATAGCAGAGACTAATCATCCATGATTAGGAAAAACCATATGAGCTTGTTCCCCCCGGGGATCGAACCCGGGACCCATAGGCAGTGAGTCCAACGCTCTACCATCTGAGCTACCTGGACGGTAAGTTATGGACACCAAACACCACAACTACCCACATTTGGAAGCTTGGGTATGCTAAGGAACGATACTATCATGCTACAAGTTGAAGGAAAATCCTATACAGAATTTCGTCATCGCCAGGATTGAACCCGGGTATTCTTGGTGGAAAGCCAGTACGTTACCACTGAGCTAACCCGTTCCTTGAAGTGATGCTTTGTTGAATAAAATGTTAGCTTTTGTTCAAATTTTTTTCTTCTAAAAAAATGCTTCCCTTTTTTTAAACAAAATTGCGTCACAAATGCCAAATACTGTATGTGATCAGTTTTGTATAGGCATTCTCGAAGACAATTTTTAAATGAAGATTTTAATTTTGTTCTCGCTTGAATTTGGTGAAATAAAGAATAATTTCTACATGTAACCTAAAACGCACAAATCACTTGTACAACATCCACACATCATTTTTACATCAATCATACAAGAAAAAGACAAAAAATTTATAAATATCTACTTCAACAATTTCACAACATTTTTAAAAAAATTTTGCAACATTTTACTGCTTTTTTCTGTCACTTTTCAGCTCATAGCAGATTTGGGTCAAGAGCGCATTGTTATCGCGCGTCTATAATGTGGCAAGAAGAAGAAAATGAGTGTGGTATTTTGAATTAATCTACATTTATCGTTTTTGCGATACGGGGTAGATTAATTCCGAATTAGCTGGACTACTTACGTGAATCAAAAGTAGGTTGTTTACGAAAATTTCAAGGACTCTTTGCTTGACTCGTTTTCAAAACAAGTCTTATTGCTCGAAAAAAATTAACTATAAATTACCTGTGAAGTTGACGGACGATCCCTTGATCCTCTAGGTGACAGATCCAGTGGTTCTTCTTGAGGTTCCATTATTGTGACTGTCCTTATTAACTTACTATGGTGTGTCTTCTGACAATCTGAAGTGAGGAAAGTGTTTATTTCAAATTTATTCTTCATCTAATAGAACAAAAATTATGATGCCAGTCCAGTCGTCATTCACTAATTCAAATTCGAAGGAATGTTTTCGCATCGGAAGAGAAGTAAGAATGAATCAGATTTAGTATTTTTGCAGTTGACTGACAAAAAATAGATACAATTTTCATCCTACGTTTCTAAAACAATTGGAAGAGCTCTGAAACATTTAAAAAATTGGGCTGCTGGCAAAACACGTGTTTACATCATGCCAGGCTCTGCGTTTTAAAGCGTTTTTCTGAGCCTTCAGAGTAGATATTGGATACACACTTGGCATCAACTTCGAATTAATTCAAAATCATACCTAAATATCACATTGAACAAAAATAACAAGGATAATTCGGCTGGACAATGCAACTAGTGTCTACAACTTGGAAATAACTTACACAATACTATGCGACACGTAGCGGTGGTTACAGGAACAACTTTCACTCATAGCGCTCATAGCTATTGACTTATAACTTATAACTTATGACTTATAACGTATAGTTATAAGTATAAGTTATAAGTTTTGCTATAAGTAGGTTTGCCCAATCTCCCTAATATCCACCTGCTGTCGCGTGAGTAGTATTTGTAAACTTGCTATGGTGCAGTCCAGCTTTCTAGACGCAAGCCGCCTGGCCCAATGATTGTTTGTGACATGCAGAAGTGCAAAAATATTAGCTTATTTTCAATTCCCTCAATCAATCAATTCAACTTTTTATCAATTTTTACGTTAGACCCAGAAATTTTCTAACTTAGTGTTAAGCCAGCATAAAATTGGCAATTACGGTGTGAATAGCCCTCATAACCTACTACCAACCTCCACCTTATCCCCTTCCCAACCCTCCGTCTAATCAACAACCCTCTCAACCCCTAGAGTACCTGGCGTTCGTACAAAATAACCACGGACAAAACCGCACAAAACTCGAGTAAATATTTTCCGATTTTCATAAACTTTTTTTTATTTGAAAGATCTAGGCATGGCCGACAATATATGGAAGAAACTTTTTTGGATTTGACTCCTTGGACTTGGCTACGGCAGTAAAAACGAGTCTCTGCTAGGGCTCTGCGTGTTTTTCGCACATAACTCGAGTAAATCTTTTCTGTTTTTCATAACTTTTTTTCGTCTGAAAGATTTGGGCATGCCCGACAATTTATGGAAGAAACGTTTTTGAATATGAGTCCTTGAACTTAGTTAAGGCACTTAAAACGAGTCTCTGCTAGGGCCCTACGTGTTTTTTGTACATAACTCGAGTAAATGTCTTCCGGTTTAAAAAAAATTAATCGAAAGGTCTAGGAATCATGGGCGCGCGGTTGCATCGCGCCCGTGACGCAAGTCCCTATACGATCAAGAAAATCAGAAATTTTTTTTCGTAGACTGCGGAACCCCCTTATCGGATTCTACGTAAAATTTTAATTGAAATCGACATTTTACTCATTAAAATCGGTAAAGTGGATCCGAACATATGACCTTTAGAAAATCGTCATTTTCCATACTGAATGCACTGCTGCACGGTGGGGGGCAAGAGGGCAATCTCTGTGGACGGATGTAGTCTATACAACTCGCTGCCTGAATCACTAAAGAATGCCTCACCGACACGCGACAGAGCTGAAGTTATGGCTATTAAAAAAATCAATACCCTGCCTTATGATTGAGTGTGGCATTCGAGTGTGAGCACATACAAGGATTGGTCCTTAATAGGTTGTGATGCTGAAGACTGTGATATGAGGGGGCACTTCTCCTTTTTGATCGTCCCACGGTGCCTGCCCTGCTGTCTCCATCTCGCGTAGTTATCCACCCCCTCTTGCTGTTTGCCGATATCATACGTTCTTTCAGCTTTCACACCGCAAAAATTTGCCTTGTATGTAGGATATCCTTTTGTGCATATCCTTTTGCACATTTCGGTGTAAGGTCCTTAAACTACAAATTTCCGACCTAGCCCCTAGGGGCGGGGTATTTGACTAGTTTCCTACGTTTATATTAGATGTCACGACACAATTTTCGCAATAGTCAAATGATTATAGGAATTTTTCTATCGCAAAATTTGAATTGCCGCAATTGTCAACGAACGGAAGGATGAAAATATATTCTGAACTTTATCGCTTGTTTTCGGCATTAGAATTTTATGTACGAAATATGAATTTGGCGATTGTAAATTTTGTAAATTTTCCTCGTGACCTTTGCCGCATTTTGTGCAAAGAAAATGTATTATGAAATTATATTGATGTGAAAATCTTGTGCTAACTTCAGATATACCCATTATCCAATCAACTAAAATTGCTTCTCTGCAGCCAAGTTACCACAGGAGTAAATTATCATAATCGAGCTTTACAGCTGCCTCCTTCTTGCAGAAGAATTTCCACAAGTGGCAAATATATGGTCCTGCTGATAACGAACAAAGCATGAAAATTAATTGCAACTAACCTGTTTGTTGTTGATTTGATGGGTTTACGTCTGAAGATCGGCTTCCACTGGCGACATTTCGGAATGCCTGAAGACAATGAAGAGATAAATTTGCACAAAATTCATTTCGATTGCTAATTTAGGAAACCTATTTATTCGTCTTAGAAACTTTGCGACTTCGTTCGCGTCAGGAAATTTTCCTCCCTATGAGGGACACACGGTAACTATACGTTCTTAACGCAAGTCCCCAAAACGACCAAGACAAAATGTTGCGACTTGCTGAACCATTTCTACAATAAATCGGTGACTCATATCATGCAGTTAGGCGATATTTATAGCTTTACTTGCGATTGTGATTCGCAGGAATACAAGTGTGAAAAAAACGCCTAGCGTAGACGTTTCTTTTTGTCTTTGTATTTATACGATGCGATTATCAATCACTCAAGTTATAGCGAGTGTCTTTGGAAGCTGCGGGAAAAGTTACTTATTTCGTATTTATGTATTTAATTTTGGTTGAGGGTCTTTCTCATTCTTCTACGTCGCGTCGATCACAACAAACTTGAATTATGTTTACACTTCAAATACTCTGCGTTAGAATTAAACATAATATTTCCATAAAATTACAAAAGAAATTATTAAATTTTTTACTAAAACATACACATATCAAAAAAATTGCCGGCGGAAAGGCTAAAAATTATTTTTTAAAACTTACTAAGTTATCGTAACTACCTATGGTTGTTACGTCAAAATCACCAACAAACTAATAGTTAAAATGTAGATTTATTTGAAAACCCGACAAACATAGGAAAAAAGGGGACAAACTTTCAGAACAAATAAACCACAATTGTGCAACAATTATTGGCGACTAAGTGGAAAACAACAATTTTAGCTGCTAATAACTTAATTCTAAAACTAAAATTTACGATATCAAACTTTCACTCATTAAAATAATGATTTGATACAACATTTAGACTATCTGCTGCGAAAAAAAGCACAAAAATATTGTTATTGAAAACGCACTATCTTAAAACGGTCGTTCTGGTTCCGGAAAAATGACTTAACTCCGAATTTTCCCGATAATATTCTTTTATATTTCTTTTTACCTTATTCAAAAACAATTGATGTGTCCTCATCTTCTATTACTTGTTGCTTTTGGAAAGCTTGAAATTCAAGCATAACAACTAGCGCTCACTCCCGATTTTTTATATGTGTGTGCCTCACGTTGCACTTTCAAGGGTAATTTGATGACTATAGACGCCTCTGGAAGTGATCGTGGAGTCAAACGACAATCAACTAAACGTGACATGAACGAATGAATTTGCGGGTGGTCTAGTGTCCAATGACTGCCGCCATGAGAATTGAGTTTTGAGCGAAACAATTCTTCTGGAGAATATAAAGCTGACGGCCAAATGTACGTAACGTTTAAAGTTAGGTTGTCTTCTGATAAAAAAAATCAACTTTCCGTACACACGCTATTGGTAAAATAGCAACGCAAACGATGTCACGCTTTCTGATAAAATCCGTATGCACCCAGGTTACGTGAGGTGCATTTTTGAACGGTGGGTCGCACTCAGGTTGCAGTTCGGATGACGTCATCTGTATCTTTTTCGGTCGCGATGATGATGCAACAGCTACAGTTCCAATAGGACCCAACCCAGGTAGTGTGTCAACTTCTTTATCTTTGGCAGATAACCGACAAGCTTTAATTAAAAAGTAATTTAAAAAATTTTTTCTTTCCAAAAATATAATAAAATGAACTTACCATAACCTCCAAATTTGGTCTTTGTTTTGCGAAAATGGGTGCTGAAGACTCGTTCTGTAAACGGTTGAAATAAGGGATTGCTTTTTTGAACTGAAGCCGGTGTTTCAAATTCTTCGATCGCATCGTTTTCGAACATTGCTTCGAGAGCTAATTGTTCTGGACCAGGTGGTGATACCTTCCATTGTTTCGACATTTCTGAATAAAAAAAACAGAGCACTCGTTAATGTAATGTCAAAAGACCGATTAGGAAAATAATTTACCTGATCAAATTACAAAGAACGAGCTTCCCGTTCAGCGTCTACTTTGAAAATGTGCGAGGAATAAAATTTAATTGTCGACTTGTCAAATTCTGATTTCAGGGTACGATTTTGAGACAACCAATTTGACTTAATTGGATGTTGTTGTGACCGATTATTATATCCTTCGATCTTATTAAAAAAAGTAAACTCGAATTATCATTTCTCTTTTTAAGAAGAATGACCGACTTAATAAAATTTTTCTACAAAGACAAACTTTAGAACAATATTTCGACACACCTGAAAAAAAATAATCACGTTTCCTGACTCTGAGTATTAGTTGCAATAACTGCATGGCGGCGCGGCGTGGCGATCGAGTTTCACCGGTTTCACCTCGATTCTTCAGTTTATTTTGAAACTGTTAGTAACTGTTTGATATTGTTAGTAAGTTCAAAAATTGTGAAGATAAAAATTGAATCCATTTTAAGCACAATACTTTATCTCTTAAAAAATGCAAACTGTCGAAATAGCCATTTGGAAGTGGTCGCTCCGGAAAGCTGAGTAAAATTCGCTCTAAAAACGAAAAGCCCAACAACTATGTTGATTGTTCATAGACAGAATATTGTTCGCACTTCATGACTTGCAGAAACATCCGATGGTTTTTAATGCTGTAGTCAATGTCCTACAGCTAATGCTGGCGAAACGGCGAATCGTTGTTCCTCGTTTAATTTGAATTATAAAAAAAAACAAGAATAAATTTTTTTTCTGAAAATCGTCGAAGTCAGTTTTTTTCCCGCATCATCGAACAACCACTTTCAGATTTTTTCAATAACAATATTTTTGTGCTTTTTTTCGCAGCAAATGGTCTAAACGTCTAATCACAATTTTAATGAGTTGAAATTTTGATATTGTAATAGAAATATTATGTTTATTTCTAACGCAGAATATTTGAAATGTAAACATAATTCAAGTTTGTTGTAATAGACGCGACGTAGAAGATTGAGAAAGACCCTCAACCAAAATTAAATACATAAATTCGAAATAAGTAACTTTTCCCGCAGCTAGCTCCATCACTCGATTTTGCGTCTGTATACAATCACTAATCAGAAATAGACGTGTGCGCCGGTGTCTTCTTGATCGGCGGCGGAGGACGGTATGATTTCTTTTCGGTTTTGAAATTTGAAAAGCTACAATTAAGCTATTGTCCCAAGTGTTAAAAATTATTTAGCTGGTGGATCCGGCACTTGTGGACACGACGTGGTGAAATTTTTTTCCAAGAATAGATCTTACAACACAAGCCAACATTGTATTCAAACAATTTTCACGTATTATCCGCGAAAGCATCACGGACTGCGTCACTTCTTACCTTTTAAGAGGTTTTTGTATGCGATTGTGTCAACTTTTCCGTTAATTATTTTTCCTTGATTATAGCACAAATGCAGCTTTCTTGGAAGTTTGATACAGCGAGCTTAATTATCAGGTTTTTTGTCTAGATTTTTTATTTTTTTAAGTAAACATGTTAGGTTACACAACACTGATATCACAGGCTGTGTTTAAAACTTCGTCTTTTACCTACTCCTACAATATTATCTTAGGTCTTCATAAGAAGTGATGAATTCAAAATTCCTGTAATTAAAAGTTCGGGCTGGTCGGTTAAGGTCTAGAACTTCAGGTAAACAGATTGTGGCTTGAAAATTCAATTCGTTTAGTCGGACCTGAGTTGAATCAGCTTTAACTTTAACTTCTAAGATGAGTACACAGTCCTGCAAAAACGTGTGAAAAAAAATTGACATAAAATGTATGAGCTAACAGTCAATATTTTTCACATATCTGTCAAACTGTCAAGCATCGTTTTTGCAGTCAATTTTGCGCATCTGTGTATTAGCCACTAGGAGTTGCGGGAATTGTGAAAAGTTAACACAGCGCTGTGTCTGCAATCCGTACAATGGATCAATGCAGAAATATTACGAATAATAATGTCTACGACATTTAATAGTATGAAACTGTATCATTCAGTGTATAATACGCAACTCGTCGTATGTCCTGTAAATTTATTCAAGTCGCTGTAACTGAACCCAACCTCTTACATACATTTCCAAATTTATGTTTCGTGTATTTTACGTGAGGCCGTTTAAGATGCGTGTAGGCTCAAAAAGAATTTCGTCGACGTATTATGTGATCCGTATTTTTTTGTGTTTTTTTTTTCAAATTTACGTACGTTTTTATATATGAGCTGTATTTCTTGCACATTTGCCACATTTGTTGTGCCAGTCTGCTTTTTTTATCGAAAAAGTCGTTCTGAGTCGAGAAATGTGGGCATGTGTTTTCACATTTCTACATTTGTTTTCACATATGTGAGTCACATTTGCCTCGCAAATGTGAAATTTTATTTTTTTCAAGTGGCACATTTGTCGCTCCCGTCGCACATTTGCCATGGGTCAATGCACATCTGAAAACTTAGACAGTAAATGTGCCGAAATGTGCTCGAGAACGCCACATACAGATTAGAGAAGTGGTAGGGAAGTGGGTCACTGAAAAACGAATAATTTAATTGAAATCTTCCAGGACTTTCCAGGAGCCCTAGCGCCCAAACGAGGCCGGTGACCCAAATTTTTGAAAATTTTAAATAACGTAGGTCCCTGCAAAATTTAAGTAAGATCTGACCGCCAGTTTTCCAGAAATCGCCAAAAAAGTCGTTTTTCATACAAATGGCTCTGGAACTACTAACTAACTAACTAACGTATCCAACTTTTCATTTTCATTTACTTTGACTTCTATGAAAGAGCACATTTTGTACTGAAAATGACAATTTTCTAAAGTTCATGACTCCGGATATAGTGGACCGATTTTAATGACCAGATCAGAATTTTACGTAGAATCCGAAGAACTGGGCCTCAAGGGGGTACGACAAATTGCCATTTTCAAAAAGTAATATAATCCAAATCCAGGGAGAACGACGCAAGTGGAAAAAGTTTAAACTTAGATGCAGTTAGTTCGGCAGTCGGCAGTCTACGAAAAAAAACTGTATTTTTGAATCGTTTGGTTGACCTGTATCACGAACTCATTTCTATCGTTTCCCCAAAATTTTTTGCAATTGCTAATTTTCATTTAAATATTATTTAGCGAGCATTAGCGACCGCTATTAGCGCACTAATTTATAAATCATTAATGAATTCAGTTAGCGACGCTAAATTTTTTTCATTTTAAAGTTAGCGTCCCGTCGCTAGAAAAAAACGTTAGTGACTACCACCGTGCTCTGTATGTATGGAAAAGTTGTCAATTTTGTAGGTTTTGAGAGTTGGTGTCTCCTACAAAATTATAGAGTTTGATTAAGAGAATTTTTTCGGATCTTGTGAAAAATGTTATTTGGAGGAAACATTTCTTTTAGAAAGCTTTTTTGGAAAAAAAAATTTCCTAAGAAAAAACTCCCAAAACGACTGACATCGCATACAAAATACTCTTAAAAGTTCAATAGTGACGTACAGACTGTCCCCTTCCAAAATTAATGATATCGTTCGAAGTGATACTTTCTTCTTCTTCTTCTTTATAAGCCTTTTTTATTTTATCCATTGCTGGATACCAGCCTCCCCATATGGGGTATTTAGCCATTTAAAGACCACGCTGGCCAGTGCGAGTTGGTGAGTGGACCACATGCTAAATCTGAATGGGCGTGGGCCTATATGTTGTAGCTGTTGTTGAGTCAGAGGGATGGAGTTGCGTCATGGGTTTATTTGGCAAAAGTGCATGATTTCCTATAATGTAACACGTTATATGTTTAGTTTTGCAAATTTTTTTCGTAATTAAGAAAGTCCTTTGGAAATTGGATGGACGCTCTAAACACTGCGAAGCGAAATGAGAGTCAGAGGGATCGAGTTGGAGAAAGCCAAAAGCGTGCGTATGTATTAGTAGTGCAATGCTGGTTAAGTCGTTGCGCTCATATTTCTCTTAGATACAGATCGTAATAGATTTAGTTGATTATCTCAACCATGAGAAATGGTTCTGAAGATAAATAAATATATTTAATCATGGTAAATTGATTGATTGATTTTTTTTATTGCTGATTGATCATCCAAAGACCATGATCGGTGCTCCCCCCTACTACCAGGGAGAAACTCGACTGGTTACAAACGTCGTGGTAAACGCATAAGACCCCTTTTCGAAGAACTTCGTTCTTCGTAATAATAATAATCCGCTGTTACAACCCGCCCAGGTCAGACACTAGATCATTTTTATTTACTAGTTCCGCAATTTTTTGTGAGCTTTCGCTCACATGGATTATCTTAGAGAACCTTTCGTTACCGAAGTTTTTACTGCGTCAGTGGTAAATTGCACACAAACATAGTATGATGTACTAGGGCGGAAACTGGTAGGGCTTAGAATGCCGGTTTGCTTCATGTGTCTTACCGGCAGGCATTTGGACCACATGCTTAACGTGAATTCCGAACCAAGCCTAACGGTAGCTAGCATTTTACCATTACGATTTCTTCTGGTGTTAATTATATCTCCGTCTAAAGTTAGACTCAGATATTTGTACACAGAATTCATCGTACATGGGTGACGTCATGTATGTCATTTTTCTATTTACGGTTCGTTATGGACACCAAACACCACAACTACCCACATTTGGATTTTGGGTATGCTAAGGAACGATACTATCATGCTACAAGTTGAAGGAAAATCCTATACAGAATTTCGTCATCGCCAGGATTGAACCCGGGTATTCTTGGTGGAAAGCCAGTACGTTACCACTGAGCTAACCCGTTCCTTGAAGTGATGCTTTGTTGAATAAAATGTTAGCTTTTGTTCAAATTTTTTTCTTCTAAAAAAATGCTTCCCTTTTTTTAAACAAAATTGCGTCACAAATGCCAAATACTGTATGTGATCAGTTTAGTATAGGCATTCTCGTAGACAATTTTTGAATGAAGATTTTAATTTTGTTCTCGCTTGAATTTGGTGAAATCACAAAATCACAAATCACTTGTACAACATGCACACATCATTTTTACATCAATCATACAAGAAAAAGACAACAAATTTATAAATATCTACTTCAACAATTTCACAACATTTTTAAAAAAATTTTGCAACATTTTACTGCTTTTTTCTGGCTCTTTTCAGATCATAGCAGATTTGGGTCAAGAGCGCATTGCTATCGCGCGTCCATAATAGAGAAAGAAGCGACGTGGCCATCATCTTCGATCGTGAAAGTCAGGCCCGATAATGTGGCAAGAAGAAGAAGATGAGTGTGGTATTTTGAATTAATCTACATTTATCGTTTTTGCGATACGGGGTAGATTAATTCCGAATTAGCTGGACTACTTACGTGAATCAAAAGTAGGTTGTTTACGAAAATTTCAAGGACTCTTTGCTTGACTCGTTTTCAAAACAAGTCTTATTGCGCGAAAAAAATTAACTATAAATTACCTGTGAAGTTGACGGACGATCCCTTGATCCTCTAGGTGACAGATCCAGTGGTTCTTCTTGAGGTTCCATTATTGTGACTGTCCTTAATAACTTACTATGGTGTGTCTTCTGACAATCTGAAGTGAGGAAAGTGTTTATTTCAAATTTATTCTTCATCTAATAGAACAAAAATTATGATGCCAGTCCAGTCGTCATTCACTAATTCAAATTCGAAGGAATGTTTTCGCATCGGAAGAGAAGTAAGAATGAATCAGATTTAGTATTTTTGCAGTTGACTGACAAAAAATAGATAAAATTTTCATCCTACGTTTCTGCTTCTTTGGAAACTTTTCAAACAATTGGAAGAGCTCTGAACAATTAAAAAATTGGGCTTCTGGCAAAACATCTTCGCAAATCATATAAATTTTGATTGAGATAGAGAAAACTTTAGATTTTGTTGCACGTGTTTACATCACTCCAGGCTCTGCGTTTTAAAGCGTTTTTCTGAGCCTTCAGAGTAGATATTGGATACACACTTGGCATCAACTTGGAATTAATTCAAAATCATACCTAAATATCACATTGAACAAAAATAACAAGGATAATTCGGCTGGACAATGCAACTAATGACTACAACTTGGAAATAACTTACACAATACTATGCGACACGTAGCGGTGGTTACAGGAACAACTTTCACTCATAGCTATTGACTTTTGTGGTTGTCGATGTGTGTCGATGTTGCGTGAGTAGTATTTGTAAAGCCGCTGTGGTCCTGCTCGTCGGTAGCTTTCTGATTGTTTGTGACATACAGAAATGCAAAAATATTAGCTTATTTTCAATTCCCTCAATCAATCAATTCAACTTTTTATCAATTTTTACGTTAGACCCAGAAGTTACGCTTTTCCAACTTAGTGTTAAGCCAGCACAAAATTGGCAATTATGGTGTGAATAGCCCTCATAACCTACTACCAACCTCCACCTTATCCCTTTCCCAACCCTCCGCCCAATCAACAACCCTCTCAACCCCTAGAGTACCTGGCGTTCGTACAAAATAACCACGGACCTTTAAAAAAAACTCAGGCTAAATAACTTTTTAGTACAAAACCGCACAAAACTCGAGTAAATATTTTCCGATTTTCATAAACTTTTTTTATTTGAAAGATCTAGGCATGGCCGACAATATATGGAAGAAACTTTTTTGGATTTGACTCCTTGGACTTAGCTACGGCAGTAAAAACGAGTCTCTGCTAGGGCACTGCGTGTTTTTCGCACATAACTCGAGTAAATCTTTTCTGTTTTTCATAACTTTTTTTCGTCTGAAAGATTTGGGCATGCCCGACAATTTATGGAAGAAACGTTTTTGAAATTTAGTCCTTGAACTTAGTTATGGCACTTAAAACGAGTCTCTGCTAGGGCCCTACGTGTTTTTTGTACATAGCTCAAGTAAATCTCTTCCGGTTTAAAACAAATTTAATCGAAAGGCCTAGGAATCATGGGCGCGCGGTTGCATCGCGCCCGTGACGCAAGTCCCTATACGATCAAAAAAATCAAAATTTTTTTTTTCGTAGACTGCGGAACCATATATAGCTAAGTTTTGACTTTTTTCCCTTGCTTGTGATTCTACGCAAAATTTTAATTGAAATCGACATTTAAAATCATTAAAATCGGTCGAGTGGATCCGAAGATATGACCTTTGGAAAATCGTTTTCCATACTAAATGCGCTGCTTCATAGAAACCAAAGAAAATGAATTATATCCTACGTTAGTTAGTTAGTAGTTCCAGAGCCATTTGTATGAATTTTGCAGGAACCTTCGGATGGGCATTCTACGCCATCTAAGATTTTAAAAAAATGGGGGGGGGGGGGGTGTGTGTCTATGAAGCTATGTGTCCCAGGCATTTCATTATAGCCTTAGGTCGGTCCTAAATTCGGCCCTAGGCAAAAAATTGTTTTTTGCTATTTTGTGGAGAAAAATCAGAGGAATTTTTTTTTACTATGGAAGTATTTGTCCGAGGCCTCTCCTGAGGGCCCTAGGGCGGGAGTCAACTTTGTGCTTTCGGGAGGGTTTTTTTACACCATTACTTCGGACGGGTTTTCCAATATTGCCCTTTCGGCAATCTCCAATCCAATTTAGTGTGGACAAGTTCATACACTTAAGAGTAACATTTTTTCTGTTTGCCACATCTATTCTTATGCGTACTGGTCGGTCATGTCCAGATCTTTCAAACAAAAAAAAAAATATGAAAATCGAACAAGATTTACTCGAGTCATGTACAAAGGACCAAAAACCACTTAAACGGCCCTAGCTCGGCGGCCCTTGGGCCGGTAGTGCCCAGATTCAATCCCATAAAAGATTTTCAGACCCGTACCAAGAACGAAGCACGACGTTTGTAACCAGTCGAATTTCGACACGGGAGTAGCGGGGGAGCACCGATCATGGTTCTTAGATGTCGAATCAGCAATAAAAAATGTCCGTCCGTCCGTCCGTCTGTCAACACGATTACTGGAGTAAAACTCAACCGATTTTCAAAAACTTTTTTTCCCTGAAAGGTAATCCAAAAATCTTTTATGGGATAGAATCTGGGCACTGTCGGCCCAAGAGCCACCGAACTAATAGGTAGAGCTATCAAAGATCAAGATGAATTACAATCTTCTCGTCAAAATTTCAATAAAGAAAATAATAATAAACGTTCAATCACAAGTTAACAAATTCATTAAACACTGAGTCAGGCAGCCGGAACAGATTCTTCCGGAATTGACTATGAGGCAGCGTAGAGTCAATCACTGAGCTTACACGGTTAAACATTTTACAGACATAATTAAATGGTGAATATTCAGATCGTTGAGTTCTGCTTGGATTCAGGAAAATTAGGCCATTATTCCTCAGAAGTCGAGATCTGAAAGTGATACGTGATCGAAGAAGAGGTGAACTACTGCGACCTGTCAAACTCGACTCTAACTAGGGTTTGCAGGTCATGCTGAACGCATCTCTCAACGTACAGTACGAACTTAGTACGTAGTCATCTTCAGCGCGTCGTTCTAGGTCACCATTTATGAACATTATAACGATAACTCGAGTAAAACTCAAACAATTTTCAAAAACTTTTTTTGCCTAAAAGGTAATCAAAAAATCTTTTTTGGGATTGAATCTGGGCACTGTCGGCTTAAGGGCCAATGAACGAGGGCCGTTTAAGTAAATCTTTTCCAATTTCCAAAACCTTTTTTTTATTTGAAAGGCCTGGGTATGGCTGACAATTTATGGAAGAAACTTTTCTCTCTCTGCGAGGGAAAAACGTGTTTTTTTTTTAAATCAAAAGATAAAGCAATTCCCTACAATTTATGGAAGAAACTTTTTTGAATCTGAGCGTCTGGACTCAGCCAGGGCTCTTAAACTGAGTCCCTACAAGGCCCTACGTGTTTTTTGTGCATAACTCGAGTAAGTCTTTTTCGATTTTCAAATTATTTTTTTTTTTCAATCTGGGAATGCCCAACAATTTATGGAAAAAAATATTTTTACTTAGGATCGCTAGACCTAGCTAGAGCCCTAAAGAAACGGACCCACTAGGGCTCTACTTGTTTTTTATACAAAAATCGAGCATCCAAGAAAAAATGTGGGCCCGGGCCGAGCCTACGATGGATGGCCGCTAATGTTACGGTTGATCGATCTAGGCAATTTATTTTGGAAAAATTCAAATATTTTGGAAACTTTTAGAGATAGAAGATCGGTGTCAAAGGTAAAGTTGTTGGTTTCGGGGTGGTGCATGTCGCGATGCATGCCAATACGGCCGCTAATGTTAGGGTGGATCGATCTAGGCAATTTATTTTGGAAAAATTCAAATATTTTGAAAACTTTTAGAGATAGAAGATCGGTATCAAAGCAAAAATTGTTTGGTTTCGATGATACGCATGTCATGATGCCTCTCAATATGGCCGCTAATGTTAGTGTGGATCGATCTAGACAATATATTTTCGAAAAATTCAAACATTTTGAGAACTATAACGATAGAAGGTCGGTGTCAGTGGCAAATTATTTTGTCTATGGAAATATGGGTCAGAGGAAGTTTTTACTTTTTTTTAAACTATTTTAACCTTTTTTTAGTTTGACGGTTCCTTGCAAGGGCCGCCGAGCTAGGGCAGTTTAAGTGGTTTTTGGCCTTTTGCTCATAACTCGAGTAAATATTTTCCGATTTTCATAAATTTTGTTTCAAAGATCTGGGCATGCTTGACAATTTATGGAAGAAACTTTTTTGTATTTGAGCCCTTGGACTTAGCTAGGGCACTAAAAACGATTTTATGCTAGGGCCATACGTGTTTTTTGTACATAACTCGAGTAAATCTTTTCTGCTTGTCAAAAACTTGTTTTTGTTTGAAAGATCCGGGCATGGCCGACAATTTGTAGAAGAACTTTTTTTTATTTTGTACATAACTCGAGTATAAAATCTCTTCCGATTTTCAAAAAAAAAAAAAATTTAATCGAAAGGTCTAGGAATGTCTCACATTTTATGGAAGAAAGTTTTTTGATAAGATGCCCTTAGACTCAGTTAGGACCCTTAAACTAGGCCCAACGTGTTTGTGTTTACATAAATCGGGCAAATCCTAACCGATTTTGTTGATTCATTTTCCATTTGAGAGGTAACCGTGTACCGAATTATATTTTTAAACAAATTTGTTCCTGTGGCTCAAGTGGGCCTCTGGTCGGTCCTAAGGTCGGCCCTAACCAAAAAAACATTTTTGTCGTGTTGCAGAGCAGATTGAGGGAAACATTTTTGTCTATTATGGAAGTATGTGTCAGAGGAATTTTCGTATGGCCCTAGGTTTGTCCTAAAGTCGCCCCTTAACAAAAAAATTGTTTTTTGCTATGTTGTATTGAAAATTGAGGCGAACATTTTTGTCTATTTGGAGATCAATTTTGTGCTTTCGGGCTTTTACACAGTCTCTTCGGACAGGTTTTTCAATATTGCCTTATAGGCAATTTCCAACACAACATAATGTGGGCGTAATTTCAAACACTTAAGAGTTAAGGCAATATTTAGTTAAATACGTTCGAGTCTTTTCGTAACATCACCTCTGTTTGCCGCATCTATTCTGATACGTACGGGTCCCTTCATATGTTTTTTGTTTAAATGGTCCGAGCATGGCCGACAATTTATGGAAGAACTTTTCTTGAATTTGAATCCTTGAACTGACAAGAACTTTTATTTAATTTTGAGCTTTTGAGATCAGCCAGGGACCTAAAACTGAATCTCTACTGGGGTCCAACGTGTTTTTTCTACATAACTCAAAATAATCTTATCTAATCTTATCAAACTTTTTTTCCTGAAAGAAAAAATTGATTACGGGATTGAATTTGGGCAAAATCAGTCGAAGACTTTCGAAGTTTGTGGAACTTTTTCACTAGTATCTGCGAAATTAGAACGTAAATCGCGATGGAAGGTTTTAAATAAAAGATATGGACATAGGGAAATCACGAAATAGTACATTACATCACAAGGAGCGAAATCGGTGCATTTAGACCCAGGTGGTGAAAACGTCAAAAGGACCTTTTCACCATCGTGGTCTAAATCAGCACCGTTTCAGCTCCGTGTGTTGCATACTACTTTTCGCGCAGGCGGACAAAGTGAGATTTCGAACAGAACACTCAATAAACTTAAGTTCAAATTTCATATTATGATTCAATTGTGTCACTAAAAGTTCTTCACAATAGGTGTGTGCCCGCGCGTACCAATAAAAGTGCAAAGTTTATTTTATAATTAGCTTGAACAAAATGAAATCTTATTTTGTTTGTTTCGCAGGTGGGTAAAAAATGATATACTGGACTGGGATAAAAACGACAGGTGGGTAAAAAACGACATTTCAAAATAAATGACATTCAAATGTGACCCGAAAGAGGTTACTTTAGGATCTAAATTCGGTGAGAAAATCTGACGTTTTTTGTCCGTCTGCGCGAAAATAAAATTATAATTAGAAAATCTGTTGAGTCGTTTCGGCTGCAGTGTCCTTAGTGTGGGACAAACTCACGCGACCCTACACGATATTTGGTCGTTTTTCGTGAATAAGTGGCCTAGATCAGTTCTAAGCTCCTCCCTTGTACAAAAAAAAAGTTTTTTGTGTGAAAAAATTTGTTTTTAATTTTTTCTTCAAATTTTTTTTTAATTTCTTTTTAAATTTTAGGCTTTTTAAGGGATTTGGGGAGGTTCGCGTGCGCGTGGAAGTATTAACTCAAGTATTATCGACCTGATTCCCTTAGTATCCCAGCTGCTCCCCTATAAGTACCCCTCTCAATCTCAGATCTTAGCCGCAGCGCAACATACAAATCCCATTTTCAGTCTTTTTTATATCATGGCGATTTTTAAAATGAGATACGATTCATTGAAATCGATACAATTTGAAGGAAATGAATATATTAAATTATTGAAAACCTATAAACCATCATAGGAAACTTTCTGACTTCATGCGTCTAACTTTATTTCCTTATATCTTTGGAATGGAACCTCGAATGGAACAGAATCACGGTTCGACGAGCACCATCAATCAGAATCATTAAAAAACATTTCTGTGTTGAAAATGATTTCCTCTGAAATAAATATCCCTTTCCCCGGAGGGTTTCTGCGTATGTCCTGGGTTATTTCTTCCAATATACATTGGTATTAGTTATGAACGAAGTCAAGAATCATTTGTAGAATTCATTCCATAACATCCTAACTTTAACGGGAAAAAAAATCTTGTTGTCCTCTATGGAGAGTTATTTTCGTTGAAAACATCGTTACAAACATTAAAATCCTTCAAATTACATATGCTATGCGGGATATGCGTGATTGCAAGTATTCATAGCACACACATATGGGGCTACTTTGACATTTGTGACATAACATTTCATCCACACAAAACATGACCGCAATCCGCAACTAATTTAGATAATGGAATAATGAAATAATGTGTTTGGAACAAAATGGTGAACTTGAATACACACAAAAAAATGTGAAATTTTGTGTAATAATTACTCTGTGGTTTCCCAGAAATTTTGAATTGGAAGACAAAAAGTTGTCTGTTATTTAACCCAACCTTTGTTGTTATGTGATAATTGGTTGCATGTTTTCGATAAACGTGAAATATATAACGAAGATTAATTGAGTCGCATTCGATTAAGAATTGGGTCAGTGCAATTACCTAAATCGGAGTACTGTTATGCAAAACAGACCGAAAGCCTCTAGAGATATTTACTATTCACATTTGTCGTTTGAATACATTCATTCATACTGAGCACATGAATTATTTGAACACATCGTGGAATAGGCAAACGTACCATTAGAATTAAAGCATTTCACAATTGAAGTGTATGCTAGACAGAAAGTACATTTTTATCTAATTAAGTTGTAATTAGTTGAAGTCTGTGTCATGCTCATTGAGTTTGTAAAGCTTGTATCGATGGACGTCATAAATTGGAGAAAAATTTTTGTGTTATCAAAATTCGATTTTTGGAAATACTCGACACGTGCCACTTTCGAAACTTTGATTTCCACACCCATTCGTACATTAGAGAAGTAATTATTTTATGGTAGCTGATTATTTGAAATACGTGGCTCGTTTTATTACTTGCTTTGCCTTTACTTCAATAGTAGTTTCTGCAACAAGTTTTGTAACTAAGAGTACCCAAGCATTAGTCTAAAATATTGTCACAATGAGGCAAAGCCGTGTGGGACAATATTTCGTGTGTCAAAGCTTTTATTCTTACTTGGAAGTTATTGGATATAACAAAATACTGCTATTCTGCCGTCAAAAGGAAAAAAATGAGCGAAGATTTACTACGAAGTTCGCCGAAAAAATCAAATTAGAGACAAAATTAAACAACAGATTCTCGGCGATTGTTTAGTTTAATTTTGTCGCTAATTTGGTTTTTTTCGGCGAAATTCGTTGAAAATCCTTCTTAATTGTCTAAAGGTTTTTTTTCCTTTTTTTGGTCAGAATTGATAATCACCTTGTGAGCCGGACGAAGAAAAATCCGACCATTACCCGAATCAATTTGACGGGCTGGGTTTTTGGTTTTCGTTTTTTCGTTTTCGGTTCTTTGTCGTGTCGGGTCGGATCGGGTTTGATGACTTCAACTGACCAAGCCGAATCGACCCAAAAAATTAGTTCACATTGTGGTTTTTAGCAAACAACTCTTACTCGTTAAGACCTTGACCTTGACCCTGCAATATTCGAGTTTGTGCTCAGCACACGCCCAGAGGGGTATGAACGTTCAATCACTTATAGCAGAAATACCGCTTGGATCCTCCTTTTTACCCCCAAAAGTAAATATGAAGTCAAATTTGTACGCACAATAATGTGTCTCCACTGGGTCGCCACTCGACATGCATTGAATTATATACTGTCAACAACCACAGTCGCTCGACAGCGTGGCCGGACTATACTTCCAAATTTTATATTGGCGTAATTGACGTCTAAAATATATATTCGTTCACTGTACCTGTTTCCGTTTCTTAAATGTAAGTTACCCGACCCATCTTAGTTGAGTAACTTCCTTTTACAAAATGAGTGGATGTTATTGGACTGGATGAAATTGTATGGATGCTTGTTGCGGGTCTTCATGGAGTTGATAAAATCGGCCTTGAACTCAGCTTCATCTTTAACTGGGTCCAGAGTTATTAATTCATATCCGACCACCAATTTTTCATTGAATCGACAAATTATGTATTGTTCCCGCGGCTAGACGCGCTTGTCGTCTCTCCTTATCAGTTATTCAATTCGTAGTTTTCGATACTGGTAAAGGATTTGAACCTAAAACCAACAAAAAAGCTCATTCAATTCATTGGGTATTCTGCCATGTGTAGAATAGCAATTGAAATAATCCGAAAAGTTCTTCGAAAAGCTGAAGCAAATTTTGTACTCTTTTGTACTCTAAACAAACACGCGGAGCCCTAGTAGAAGCTCAGTTTTAGGGTTCTAGCTGAGTGCAAATGTTTCAAATCAACCAATTTTCTTCTACAAGTTGTTGGGCTTTCATAGATCTTTCGCTTAAAACAATTATGAAAATCGAAAAAGATTTACTCGAATATGTACAAAAAACACGTAGGGGCCTAGCAGAGACTCGTTTTTAGTACCGTAGCTAAGTCCAATGACTCAAATTCAAAAAAGTTTCTTCCATAAATTGTCGGCCGTGCCCAGATCTTTCAAACAAAAATTTTTTTGAAAATCGGAAAAAATTTACTTGAGTTATGTACAAAAGACCACTGTAGCTCAGATTCAATCACTACGTTCTTCGTAAGGGTCTAAAAACCAAATATCGTGCTGGGTCGCGTAGCGTGAGTTGGGCCCACATTAAGAACTTAGAACTCTATAGCCTGATCCGACGGATTTTCACTGATTTAATTTTCGTAATTTTCTGATGTTCATCTCTTTCATTCAAAACGTTGAAAAGCGATTTCCGTTCAGATTTCTCAGTGATATAAGTGAAAAAGTTTCACCAACCTTGAAAAAACCGCATTTTTAACCACTTTTTCGACAGAAACTTCGAAAGTTTTCAACCGATTTTGCCCAAATACAATCCTGTAATCAATTTTCTGATTATCTTTCAGGAAAAAAAAAGATTTTGAAAATCGGAAGGAATTGACTGATTGGTCACCTTGACAGTTCGACATAGTATTGTGTTTTCCTCCCACTACGTAACGTGGCTACCTCTGCTAATATAAATAATACAACAAACGTCAAACCATATCAAATATTGTCGTTTGATACTGTGAATAAGGTATTGGATGAGTTCTGTGTTGGGATTACCCAACTTTTCGTTGCCCAAGTTGAGCATTAAATTGCATTAGAGATTCTCGAAAGGGCAATATAGAAAAAGTCGTCCGAAGAAACTGCGTAAAACACCCCTCCCCACAAAAAATTAAAAAAAAAAATTCCAAAATTTATTTTAAAAATGGTTAATTTAAAAAAAAAACAACCAAAGACCCGTATGTATCAGAATAGATGTGCCAAACAGGATAGATATTGCAAAAAGAAAGGAACGTATCTAAATATAGAAATGAGCAAAGAACCCAAACAACAAAAATCCTTTTTAAAAGGGAAACGTGACGCAAGTCCTCGTCCCTTCTTTCAAAACAACTGATATCAATTTGGGTGACGCTTACAGCTTCGGAACGTAAAAAATTCTTTTGAAATATTTTCACTTTTGATTAAAAAAATGCGTCACAAATGCCGAACCTCCCAATGTTATAGTTTTTCTGTTCCGTGATATGTGGAGTACGGGCAGTCAAATTTGGCGTGCGAAATCTGAAAGCGCAGAAAAATTATTACGTTGGGAGGGTCCGGCATTTGTGACGCATTTTCTTAATCAAAAGTGAAAATATTTAAAATATTTCAAAAGAATTTTTTGCGTTCCGAAGCTGTAAGCGTCATCCAAATTGATATCAATTGTTTTGGAAGAAACAACGAGGACTTGCGTCACGTTTCCCTTTTAAAAAGGGTTTTTGTTGTGATATCAGTAATTTTTTAAGAAAAGAGGAAACAAATTTTGGAGAAAATATTTTCAGCGAAAAAAATTTCCGGTGAAAAAAAATTTCTGGCGAAAAATTTTTTCGACGTAAAAAAATTTCCGACAACAAAATTCCGGCGAAAAAAATTTATCCCATCAACTTCCTGTACTACATATCAAAAGTTTTTTTTAAGCCGCCGCCGCCGTCAAACCAAAGCTTGGCGGCTACTACTTCCATGGGGCGAAAATGATTTCCTTAACTTCCTCTACAACATATCAAAAGTTTTTTTTGAACTGCCGCCGCCGCCGAACTACTTTCATGGTCGAAAATGATCCCCTCAACTTCCTCTACAACATATCAAAAGTTTTTTTTGAGTCCCTGCCTATTTTCCGCCATTTTGGCGATCACCTTGATACACTACACACCTAGCCCAACAATTTTCCCTTTGACACCAAACCTCTATCTTGAACATCCAACCTTGTCTCATACAAAATGTGTTACCATATACATTACACACACAAACACATACATATGGGCTTTATATGGCGCCTTCTAAGAGCCCTGGCGCCCAAACGAGGCCGGTACCCCTCCTTTTTTAAAATCTCATATGGCGTAGAATGCCCACCCGAAGGTCCCTGCAAAATTTCAAGAAATGTTATCGAGCCGTTTTCGAGCACGAGCCAAAAAAGTCGGTTTTCATACAAATGGCTCTGGAACTAACTAACTAACTCATGGAAACTCCCATATAAATCCCATATAAAAGTATATTTTGTATGTGTTTGTGTGTGTATTCAAAGTATGGGTCAAGCATGAGCAAAATTTTTAGAATGTGACCTGAAGAGCCGGTGATGGTGATATCGTGGCAGCGGTCAGTGGTGGACGCCACCGGCAGCTATGGCAGCCGCGCGAGGTGCTGTGGTGCCAAAAAAATTTTATGAATGAGGATGGTAGAGGATGTGACTGTGATCATTTTCGTAGATGTAAGTGGGGGCCGCCACCGCCAGCTATGGAAGCCCTGCGAGGTGCCATGGCACCAAAAAATTTTTATGAATGAGGGTTGTAGATGAAGTGAGTGTGATCATTTTCGTAGACGTGTTGGCCGCCACCGCCAGCTATGGCGAATGAGGGTTGAAATTCGAATAGAATTTTTTTTCGCTGAAAATATTTTTCGCCGAAATTTGTTTCCTATTTCCTTCCAAAACTACTGATATCACAACAAAAACCCTTTTTAAAAGGGAAACGTGACGCAAGTCCTCGTCCCTTCTTCCAAAACAACTGATATCAATTGGGGTGAAACGCAAAAAATTCTTTTGGAATGTTTTCATTTTTGATTAATAAAATGCGTCACAAATGCCGGACCCCCCAGTGTTAAGGCTTTTCTGTTCTTTCAGCTTTCACAACGCAAAAATTTATGGGATGTTTGGCGTATTTTGAATTGGGCCATTTTTTTCCAAAACCCTGAAACACGTGTTCCCTCAAGTTTTTTTCTCTGCAACTTTGCCTTTGACAGTAAATATCCATTTTGTTAGTTAAGGAAATATAGACGAAAAACCATCTTCTTTCGTATATGGCCAAGTAACTCAATTTCGTCCATTCTATTGGTCCCAGTGCCCAGACCACTGTCCCGATACCCACAAAAAAAATGTTCCCAGTTTTTAATAATAAACGATTTCTGTGCTCTACTTGCTGAGATATTTGCGAAAACGTTTCACCGACGCTCGAAAATCCATGTTCGACCTCCATTTCTTCGACCATAACTTTGAAACTACTTGTCCGATTTTGCTCATCTTCGAATTTGAATCATTGGAGGCATGTACCTTTTAGGGAAAAAACGTTGCTGATTCTTCATCACTAGACGATAATAAAGGTATCCCCCCACCTCCCACCTCTGTCTACCCCATGTTACAAAAAAGATGTTTTTAGCAAACGTATAGCAAATTTGCACTTCGTCCAAAAATTGCAAAGAATTTAAAAAATAAATTTGTTCGTAAAAATAGAAAAAAATGTTTTACTAGGGTCAACCTTACCTTACCTTAAAGTTACGAATTTTCAATTTTTTCAAAATTTTTACTTAAATCAACTCCATTTTTTTTCTACGCGTCACAAAGTTCTACTTAGACATTCATTTGAAAGCTAAGGGCAATGACTACAGCCTCCCGCTTTGGGTTTGGGAAAAAATTTTATATCGTCCCTTCCATGACTCTTTGAAAATGACCATTTTTTCGACGTTTTTGACTTCTCTAGCCAGCTACTTGCACTTGTCAGGAGTGTTGCCACAGCGAAAAGCTTTGTATCATTGGACTACTTAATCGTACATAATTTGCCTGGAATCGATTTGGTCTTGTCCAAGATATTCATCAAAAACTATTTTTTTGACCTCTGTGCAGACCAGTTTTCGGAGAGTTCAAAAATACAAAATAATTTTTTGCAAAAAAAACTGTTGTTCTACGAAAGTCTTCTATTGGACCGACCTATGGCCCTAAGGAAAGGCCGCGGACCAATACTTTTAGCTAATATAATTATGTAAACAAATTTTATCAAAAATAAATGAAATGAAATGAAATACTTTCATGGCGGACAAACAAGTGATTAACTATGAGTAAATATAAAAAAAAAATCGGTGTTGAGGAACAGCAGCCTGCAAAGGGGCTCAAGGGAGGACTCTCTAACATTGAAGATAGTTATATAGAATTTAGTTAAAAAAGTCCACAAAATGCTTAACGTAAGATCCCGAGTTGTAACTTATGATTTTGAATCTCCCGAATTTTGTAAGCATTAGTTTTAAAGTCATACGACAACTGGAGTAAATATTGACCTATCTTCAAAATATTTTATTTTCCAGAACGAAAATCGAGAGAGTGAGGCCTAGTTCGAAGATGATGAAGTTGGACAATAATTTCTGATATACTCGAAGAAAGGGTAAAAAATTGTTTCTTTTCTGCCCTTCCGGAAGTTTCGTACTACATGTATGTTTACCCTCCCACCCACCCAGTAGATCGTGTTCTTGCAGTGTTATTTAGAGATATTTTCACACAGTGCCGGAAATAACTTTACATACCAAGATAGGTAAAATGTTTTACTTCCGTAGGGAGCGAAAATAACTAAACAAAACGAAGAACAAAATGGCTATGACTACAGAATATTATTTTTCACACAATGCAATGCGATATCGTAATATATATTATGCTACTGTAGAGATATCCCAAACATTGCACTCGAGTACATAAGACACGAACAAGCGAAGCGAACGCGTGTATGTGTCTTACGTACAAGAAACTAATGTGAGGGTATATCTACATTTTGTACTCGAAGCCTAGGTAGCCGTGCGGACTAGAGCGTAGGATTTTTTTTCAAATTTTTTCACACTCAGTGCCCAATGTTCAAATCTTGGTGGCTGATTTTTTTTTCAATAAGGAATTACATTTTAGACTTGTAATTCGATTTTTGTAACAAACAGACGTCATACAGTGAATCAATCTAAAATTTTGATTTTTTTCTATAGTGAAAAAACGAAATACGTGGCATTCGCACGCATACTACGATCGTACGTTTTGTCTTTCATTACAACGAAATTCATTGTATATGTGTAGTAATTCGAAACACAGGCATATTGTGTCGTACGCTTTTTGTATATGTACATTTTAAATTGAATCACGTTAGCTGTAACAATACAAATAACATTTCGTGATTTTATGAAGATGCGGTGGTCGAGTGGGTAGCATAGTTTGCTATCAACTCGAAGGTCCGAAGTTCGAGTCTCGTAGGGGGCATGGTTTTTTTTCTTTAAAAATTTCTAGAGTAAAACATGTTGTTCTAGGATAATAATAATATAAAGTAAAATGAAAGTCCCTAGGCAGCGCCTAATACATAAAATAAGGCATGGAATATCCCCTCTGATGTGATAATAGTATTTTATTGCCATTTGAGGGGAATAATCGAGGCTTGCCGAGATTTCCCCTCAAATGGCAATATGATGCTTTATTGCATGAGCGAAAAAGAGAAAACAAACATAGGAGAACGACAAATGTCATTGTCAGCGATTAATAATTTCTTTTTTATATTACTAGATTAATAATTTTTAAGGGGAACCACTGCGCGAATGCAATAAATATTGTTTACGATGTTGTGTCTATGACCGCGTGTCATAAAAAATCACATGATGCGTGAGCCAACAAAAGCGCCACACATTTACTTCAAATTATTTCATAAAATATATAGTTCGTCATTGACACAATTTTAAAGCAATTCTTTGAAATCCTATTGGATTTATTAAATTACTTTGAGCTGAAGTGCTGCCTGATTAAAGATTAAATATTAACGTATTATGTTGAACACTCGCTGAACCGTCATCAAATACCTAATTATTTGAACATATGTTGTATAATATCTTTTGCTAAGCAATTTAAAATGCCATGTAACTAAAGAAAATCTGTAGAATTAACAGGTTCAACATGGCCTACAGGAAAATTACATGTTTCTTTTATTATAATTTTAGTCGGGAGACATATTTATCACACCGTTGGATTATAAGGATAATTATGCGTTATATGCCTATACCAAGCGTCATAAAATATTGCGATAATATATAATAATAAAAGGCGGGTAATTTAATTTCATCAAAAAATTCGAATAAATTAGATCGTAATCATAATAAATACGAGAATGTCAAGAAACGCTTTAACGGAGCTATTACCATCATAATACATTTAATTACTAAGTTAATTCTGAAATACACCGGATTCTCTTTCTCCGTGATAGAAAAAATATTTACAAATCGAATCTTCGAAACTTCTTTGTGGTCGAAGCTTAGTAGAATACTTCATTCAACGTCTGTATTTATGTTTGTAGATTGTATATCATTGTGCATTTTATATGCAAAGTTGTTGTTGAAAATTTTTCAACTCTAAATAAAATAAATAATTTTGGTAAAATTTCCAAGCAATACAAAGCTAAGAAGACGAAAGTCTGAATTAATATTTTAAAATCAATGAACGGAGCTGCAATTTAAAAAAACTTTACCGATTTCTTGGATCCAACCCCATTTTAAAACAAGGTCCTAAGATACTTTCGTTTTCTTAATTTGCCGCTGCGATTTTCGGTGAATAGTTAGAGTTTTGTTTTATTAATATCGACTTCTTGTGTATCTTATTCTGGATAAAAACCGACAGGCAAAAATATAAAAATGCGGGATCTTTTGAGTAAAGAGTGTCCGGTGGGCTACGAAGTTTTATTCAGCATAATAGACATGCCCCGTACGGAGAAAAAGCGCATTGCTCACATACATATTTTACAAATTTTTGTTTTATTTTATGTGATTATTCGTTTCGCAAAATAAATATTTCGGCTGCGGCGCTTATCTTTATTACATTTTAGAGTACAAAAACCTTCTATGTAAAGCAGCGTGGATCGGTTCGAAGTTTTTGTTTTTTCTTCAGATTCGACATAGTTTATAGTGACCGTTATGGTCCCCGGAAAATTTTGGAGAAGAACTTTTTTTTTATTTTCCCCCTCCTCAAATCGACTGATTACAAACATACGGGTCTAAAACTTTCCTTAATAAATGCTCCCAAAAAATGGAACGAAAAAGAGGTAATGCCGAGGGGGAATGACTCCGGTGAATCCTGTCAGAAGGCAAATGGAATCACTAATTTGTCCATTAAATCCCTGATTCATTTGAGGAATCATTGAACGGAAATTTGGTTGCAAATTGCATATTATTTTCCATTCCATAATATATTTTCGATAAAGAATCGAAAAGAATTTGCTAGAACATCCCCTCAGGTGCTATCAGTTGATAGTAGACGGTGAATGTAACAGATTTTTCTCGTCGACAATGTAGCTTATTTGTAATGAGTTCCAGCTTAAATAATCTTTCAACTCACAAAACCCTGAGACTTTCCCGCAGAAGTCGATGTCCCATCTGATAAAGGTTCGCTTCAAACCTGTGAACTTTTTTAATTTTGCCAATTCACTATTCGACCGACAAACCCACTATTTCCGAACGCAATCCCGTCACGGACTATATTTTTCTATTCTGAACCCCTTTGACAGACTCTGGACAACGAACCAACACCGATTCTCATAAAATCGGTTCAATTAGCTTCCTCTGATCGAATTTTTCATTTAACACCACTGTGACTTCATACCGACAATTTGGCCATTGCTCAAAAATATGAATCTTTGTTACATTATAGAAAATTGTACATTTGCCCTGAACTAACATTTGTAATAAATCGACACTACGTTCTCCAAAAATTTCAATGATTTTCGCTGCCTAGTGGGATTTAAAAGGTTAGGGGGAGGAGTAGGATGTGGGAGCATTGATAATGGTACATAGAACTATTTGACATCCCCCCGTGCGACGTACCCTCCGAAAAGTATTTTTCCCGGATTCTGCGCAAAATTTTATGCCGAAATGCTCCTTTAAAATCGATTAAGTTGGAAACTATGGAAACGGACCCAAATCGAATATATTTAACTAGTCGATTTGGTAAACCTTTCTTTCTTTCTTTGTGGCATTTTTTTAACTTTGTAAGTTTTTTGTAATTTCACATAAAGTTTCATGAGATGTAACCCGTACCTCTAGAACTATAGCAGTTAGAAAGTTACTTCCAAAGGTGAAGTTGTAGAGAACTAAATTTAAGCGAACAATTGTTTCAGGGTTTTGAGAAATATGGCCTAATCTCTGGGATATGGCCACTTTAAAATTTAAAACACTTTTCAACTTCCATCAGGTTTTTTGATATTTTTCGGTTATTCTCGACATGAGATAGGTCATAGTGGAGTTTCCTAGGTTTATGGGATTCTTGTGGATGTCTCTAGCACTTTTCAACTTCAATGTGGTTTTTTGATATTTTTGGTGATTCGGGACATGAGTGAGGTATTCAAGTTGACCAAAATCTTGAGGGGTTTTTGGCGAGAGATAAACTTACAAAAGTACTGATATCCGCCAAAAAACCTCTTACAGAGGAGGTGTGACGCAAGTCTTCATTTCTGCTTATAAAAGTTGCATTGAGCATCTACGTTAAAACGATTTTCTTCCAGTTACAAAAGTTCCGAAATCGGAGGAAGGTGACGCATTCAGCTTCGATACGCAAAAAAATTGAAACGAAGTTACGTTGTGTTTTTAAAAAACTGCGTCACCCTACAAATTGCCAGACCCTACAACGAAATAATATTTCTATGCTTTCAGTTTTTACATTGCAAAAATTTGACTTTTACTTCTTTTCGCGAAGATTGTACTGTTCAAATTTAAATTTTTGAGTGTGAAAAGTAAAAGTGTTGAAAAATTATTATGCTGGTGGGCCTGGCAATTGTACATTTCCGGCGAAAATAAATAGTTTATGTGTAATGAATAATGATAAGCTTTGAAACGCCATCATTAGTTAAAACACCTTGGCGCTTCCTATTGGAAGCACGACATGTTCGACCTTTCAATCATTCAGGGCTCGAATGCTAAGCCTTAAGAATAAGCTAAATATTTGTATATGCCCCTAAAAGGAGGCCAAAATATTTATGATTTGTCAGCTAAATACGGGCACATAGGTAGAGCCACAGAGCTCTTTCTACACTCCCGGTAAGATTAGTCAGCATTATGCTTCAACCCTCTTATTAAAGTTCTAGTCTTTGTAGAAATTTTTTAGTAACCATAAATTATTTCAATAGTCTTTGTAGATATAGCGCGAGCGAAGCGAGTGGTTTGTTTTTTTTTTTTTTTTTTCAAACATACCAAACTAAGCAATGGAACTGGAGTAAAAGAACGTGTCGAAAGCTCAAAAAATACTTCTCTGTCATAAACTTCATAAACATAAATATAAACTAAATTAAAGTATGCGAAATACTACTTCATCGAAATATGCATTAGACTTAAACTTAAAAATAAATTCCACTACTGAATTGCCTTTATTACACAAAACCGCAGCTACAGGGTGGCACTTTTTCTAATTTCAAGTCAAAGTGGTGGATTTTTCCATGGGAAAGGCATTTGCCCCCCCCCCCCCTTGCCTCCCTATACTCGCGCCGCTGCTAATAGGGGCACCCGCTTATTTAATATTGTATTTAATAAGAAAAATTTTCAAAGGGGTTTTTTTTAATCGTAAAAATTTTTTTGTTAGTTTCAGCTCTTTCCATCAGGTCTCAAAAACGATTAAAATATTTAAAGTATATTTCCTCATAAATCACAAGTAAGATTCAAATTCGCGACCCAAGCAATTGTAATTGTAAGAATTTTAAATCATTTTGCGACACTACCTAGGGCACATTCTGCAAAGGGTAAGTACAATAACTGGCCTACAAGAGGCCTATTAACATACATGGCTGCATTAACAGTAAGGAATTAACCATAAAGTGTATACGCTCTGAGGAGGAAGGGGAGTTTTTGACAAAAGGGTACGCTTGTGTAAGAGGGGAGTGTGGTTTTCAAAAAAAAAAAAAACTACAATCTCACTTAAAAACGTTTCCTTGGTCCATTAAAAGAAAGTTATCATTACGTACGAATGTGCGCCTCACAGCGATACAGGGTACTGACAGTGCTAGAACTGCATTCAGGAGCTTTCACGCGAGGTAACATAGAGAGCATCAAGTAAAAGAACCGTGCCTGATCTGGTCGGGCGTTAGGTATTTTGAAAGAAAGTAGTTTTGGCTTTGCATTAGACAAATTTCTTGTAAAATTTGGAAACATAAAAAGTACGCACGAAAGGGGCCCAGTTTAATAATAATTAACTTGGACTAGATTTTAATCGTCCGCCCTAAACTAACACTAAATTTTAGAAACGACCTGCTTTTTTCAGCAAAACTTAAATATCTTGGGTCTCTGATGAGCCCCAAACTCGGGATCGGTTTTAATCGTCAGCCTTAAACATACTCTAAATTCGAGAATAACCTTTGGAATAAAAAAACTCATACCGTCGCTAAAACAGCAAAAAATTACATGCTTTTTCCCTGATGAGCCCTAAGCTCAACGCCGGTTTTAATCGTCAGCCCTAAACTAGCCCCAAATTTTAAGCTATCTCGAAAGCCCAAAAATGTTCGGTTTAATGCCTAACCTATGAAACGACGTGTTTTACCCTTTAAGTCGTTTAGGGCTTGCGTTGTATAGCAGCCCTAAACTTAATTCTTGCAGCCCTAAACTTAATTCTTGCAGCCCTAAACCAGCCCTAAGGAATTAGCCCTAATCCGACCTGGTCCTGAGAGGTGGAGGTGCCAGCGACATATATAATATCCGACTTCTCCTCTATTGTAAAAATTAAATCGGAAATAAGCCGACCCTAATGCACACTACGTTTTTTTAAAATTTATTATGTTATTTTTCCGATAATAGTTGTACAGAATTACGAACTTCGCCATCCATGGCCAACGTGTTCACCCAGTAAAAGATACCATATGTTTCTTTCCTCACATAACCTCAAAGTTACAGCGTTTTTCGGGTGTTTGTTTTGTTTTCTTCATGCAAAACAATCGGCGTTTTGTGTTTGTGATTTTGGTATAGAATTTCAAGTAGGTGTTTGTCTACGGTTACGGTTAACTTCTTCGCTATTCATATAGCAATTCTTTTTTGGCAAAAATAAATGAGCTTGCGCTTAGCATCTCAGGCACGTGTGTGATGTCCCCATTGAGGCTTGAACTTCCAGTGCGGTTCGGCTTACCAGGCCGTCCCACTGTATTCATTATTGGTTAAAACGGTCATAGGCAGCCTCGGACGAGTGTTGGTCACGGGGTACGACCAATGCGGGACTCGAACGGTACCCCATCGTTGGCGATCAGGCAATGTAAAAAGGCTGATGGTTTGTTTATTGGAAGTCTAAACGTTAATGGGGGTTTTAGGGGTCGCAAGGGTGAGTTGGTGGACTTGGCAATGGATTATGGTGTAGATATATTAGCGTTGAGCGACATTAGGACGAAAGGGCAGCGCGAAGAACTGGTGGGCGGTTATACAGTGTTTTCGTCTGGTGTTCAGTCTGGTAGGGCGAACTGGGGAGTTGGAATGGCTATCAAAAGGGAATTAGAAAAGTTTGTTTTGGGCGTGCGGTATGTAAGTGAAAGGATCATGTGGGTCTCCATTAAGCTGACAGGAGGGATTTATCGGCTGGTTAGTGTTTATAGCCCGTGCGAGGGTAGCAGTGCTGGCGATCTTGACACCTTTTACGAGCAGTTAGGGGATGTTGTCAGCAAAAAAGGTAGTGAGTGTGTGATTCTGTTGGGGGATTTCAAAGGGAGAATAGGAAACAGTAAGACCAGTGGCGGCTATGAAAGGGTAGTGGGCAAATTCGGGGAGGATGTTTTAAACTCAAACGGAAAGCGGTTGTTGGATTTCTGCGATTTCAATGGACTGGCAGTAACCAACTCTTTCTTTAGGCATAGGTGGGTCCATCGGTACACTTACGTTAATAATAGTTTGGGGCACAAGTCAATAATTGATTACATGGTTATAGAGCAGGACAGGAGACAGGAAGTCAGGAACACACGTGTTTTCAGGGGTTTCACATTTGGCTCAGACCACTACCTTTTGGGTGCCCATCTCTCTGTTAGTAAACTCTGTCAGGCTAAAAGGAAAAAAGTGGTGGTTCGGAAATTTCGTGTGGGGAAATTCAGGGACGAGGAAGTTAAGTCTCGCTTTATGTCAAAATTCAGCGAAGCTTTCGAAAGGCTTCCTCCGGGCTGCGTAGACATTGAGGTTGAGTGGGACATTGAGGTTGAGTGGGCAAACTTTAAGGAATTTGTCTTGGGCGTAGCTGAGGAATGTCTAGGTAGTGTCTCTAGTGGGGGTAGAAACAAAAAGGCAGGCTGGTGGAACGCAGATATCAAAAAGGCGGTATTAGAGAAAAGGAAGCTGTATTTGATTTGGTTACAGGATAAGGCGGACGAAAAGCATGAGGCTTACAGGGCTTGCAGGCAGACGGTTAAGGCTCTAGTCAAGGAAGCGAAGGGTCGGTCGTGGAAAAAGTTTGGGGAGGAATTGGAAGAGGCTGGTCAAGGAAGGGGTAAAAAATTTTGGTCGGCAATCAAGGATATTAGGCGTGGTGGTGAAAAGGAGGGCTGCGGTAGCATTTTGGGTAAAGATGGCGAATTAGTTACAGATAAGGTGAGGTCCTGAAAACCTGGCAGGATTACTTTCAGGATCTATTCGCCTCTGTCAATCCCGTAACAAGCCTTGACAGGGAAGAGGGCCGTAGCTTGGAGGGTGAGGAGGAAATTACATTAGGGGAAGTGTCACGAAAGGTCAGCAGGCTGAAGGCAGGAAAATCCGCAGGTATGGACGAAATTAGGACAGAATTTATTAAGAATAGCGGGCCGGGTGGGGTTCAATGGCTTTGTAGGATTTTCAATTTAGCATTGAAGTCCTCAGTAGTACCCGCTGACTGGAGCTGCGGTGTTATTGCTCCGATCTTCAAGAAGGGTAACCGCAAAGTCCTTACCAACTACAGGGGGATTTCACTCTTGAGCGTGGTCGGAAAGGTTTATACAAGTGTGCTAGTAGACAGGGTTAGGGTTATAGTGGAAGATGTTCTTGACGAGGTTCAGAGGGGTTTCAGACCTCTGAGAGGTTGTCAGGATCAGATCTTTTGTCTCAGGCAGGCTATAGAAAAGCTCTCTGAGAGAAATATTGATTTATACTTGTGCATCATCGACCTAGTAAAGGCATTCGATCGGGTACCGAGGCAAAAGCTGTTCGAGGTACTTGGCGAATACGGGGTTAATGGAAGTTTATTGGGCGCTATCAAAAGCATCTACTCAGGGAGCAAGGCTGCGGTAAGGATAGATGGTGAAATTAGTGAGGCTTTCGAAGTTAATGAGGGAGTTCGTCAGGGTTGTTGTCTCTCCCCTCTTCTGTTCATAATTTTTATGGACAAGATTATCAGGCAAGCGCATTTGCAAGGGAATGTGAAGGTGGGGGAAGTAATCATGAAAATCCTGGCCTATGCGGATGACTTAACTCTATTAGCAGATAATGCCAAGGATTTGCAGGAGAATTTAGACTGCCTGAATGCTGCATGTGAGGAATACGGCATGCAAATAAGTGTCAGTAAAACTAAAGTTATGCATATTGGCAAATCCCGGAAGGATGTAGTTTGCAGTTTAAATGGGGAGCAGTTGGAACAGGTCTCTGAGTTTAAATATTTAGGAGCCATTTTTTCGGAGAATGGCAAGTTAGTTAGGGAATTTGAAGAAAGGAGAAGAATGGGAAATGCAGTGGCCAGTCAGTTGAGGTCGTATGTGTTCAACAAAAAGGAGTTAAGTAGTGGCACAAAGCTAGCTATTCACAGGTCAATCTTCAGACCAACGATTTTATACGGTAGTGAAAGGTGGGTGGACTGCGGATACCTTGTGCATGACCTGGAGGTTTCTGATATGAGGGTTCTTAGGAGCATAGCAAAAGTAAATCGGAGGGAACAGTGGGACAATCATATTAGGAACGACGACATCAGGGAAAACTTAGGGGTTACATCAGTGGAAGAGGCGGCAAGGATTAGTCGTCTGCGGTGGTACGGGCACGTTCAGAGGATGGGTAATAGCAGGCTACCAAAGAGGATATTGGATGCTCAAGTCCCGGGTGTGCGTCCCAGGGGTAGGCCAAGGAGAAGGTTTATAGACTCAATTAAATCCGATTTAGAAGTTAGGGGACTTTCTCTAGGCGAACAAACCATCTCCTTGGCACAGGATAGGGGGGTATGGAGAAGGGTGGTCCATGATCAGTAGTAAAGACCTCACACCGAAAGGTACAAACGGTCTATAAAGTGTGATGATGATGATGATGATGATGTTTCTTTCCTAATTCCTTAGATGTTTTCAACTATGAATAACAATTTGCATTTGACAAATAAATAAACAAGACTTCTGAATAATTTCTAGAAATGATTTGAAATTCATAAAATGTCACCACGGACAGAAATATTTGTTTAGAAATCTTTGCTCCCAGTTTTAAGCGAAACATAACTGAAAAGTGCACAAAGATTTTAAATCTTTCGTTCATTTGCATAAATACTTACACCAAATCAAATTTATACGAGCATAGAAATAAACTTCAGCAATTATGCCGTAGACGATGCTCCGTATTCTTCATTTATGAATACTCTACGCCACATAGTTATTTTAAACTTATGTTTACAAAAGTCAACGATGATGTTCTTAGCTTTTACAACATTTGAATACATTCATTAAGTGGTGGAAGCAGAAAGTTAAACTTGGAAAATACAGTGTTTGGCAAATTATTGTATATTTGACAGTATTTGAGTAAAAAAATAAATTAAATAAATGAATATTTTATACTTATCTCTTAGATGCATTTGTTTGCCCATGGAACTATGAGTTCGAGAGCTCGGTCTTAAAACCGCCCTAGGTCAGTTTCAAAAGCTAATAATTAAAACTAACTTTAAATGTATCTAATTCCCGTTTCATACACAAATGTTTCGGCCTGTTCTTCGGAAATTCTTCGGGAATTGGATGTGAGGGAGGATTTTTGTGAAGCCATTTGCAATCCGTTTACATTAAAAAGTATGTCACATCCTAGAGAAATCAAAGATCTTTCAAACAAAAAAAATGTTTGCCCAATTTGGGTGCTTTGATCGGAAGCTATGAGGATGTGAAGTACAGTGTAGGATGTACAGGTGGGCTTTTAAAGCATACTTAAAGTATACTTTTGGTATACTTTTGGTAGGCTTTTTGACGATTTTCACATTCTCCGAAAAGTATCGTAATCTTAATCGATTTTAGTGTTTGGGAGCTCGTTGGAAAGAGTGAGACGAGTTCTAGGATGTGAGATACTTTCGAAGATATTTGTAGCGCTACAGCGCTATTCGTAGCGCTACGAAAATAGGACAAAATAAGCTTCAAAAAGTATCTGAAAAGTGTCAAAATGGTACAAAAGCGGAATCATATGAAATGTATCATCAATGCATACGAAACTCTATGAAATTCGAGGAAATTGGAAGCACACCTGGGTGGAAATTTGGTCAAAATAACGCTAAGAAGTGACTTTTTCGAAAAACTATGGTTTTGAAGGTTTTCATGATTTTCGCATTCTCCGAAAATTATCGTAACTTTAACAGATTTCGACATTTGTAAATTTTTTGGAAAGAATTAGACAAGCTGTAAGATGTGAGATACTTTTAGAATGTATTTGTAACACTAGATCGCTACAAGTAGCGCTAAAAGACGAAAAACTTTGAAAAAAGCTTCGAAAAGTGTCTGAATGGTGAAAAAGTGAGTTTTTTTGAAAGACTTTATTAATTTCTATTATACCTTATGAATTGCGATTGAAATAGAAATCACTGGGTGAATATTTGGTCATAATAGCGCTAAAAAATTACTTTTTCGTAAAAGTATACTTTTACTGTTTTGACGATTTTTCTCGCGATTTTTACATCTTCAGAAACATTTCTTACCTTTAGCAGATTTTCTCATGTGGTGACTCATTGGAAACAGTGAGACAAGTTCTAGGATGTGTGATACCTTAAATTTTTGAAGTACCACGGCGCTACACGAATCGCTACAAAAATACATTGGAAAAAGATAAAAAAAATATCCAAAAAACACAGATTGACATGAAAAAGGGTTCATTAGAAAGGTCTCGTCAAAACCTATCCATCCATACGAAATTTGAGGAAATTAAACATAAATAAACAAGTATTCAAAAGAAAGCGCTAAAATTGGTAAAATTATTGAACATTTTCTCAAGTTTAATTGAAAAGCAGTTCAATTTCAACATAAGAGGGCTCGTTGGGAAGATCTCTTCAAGACATACCAAACTATATGATATTAGAAGTAAACAAACGCAAATGTTCGCAAAATAGCTGAAATTTTGGTCAAAATTACGATAAAACCGCTACTATTACACAGAAAAATTAACAGTTTTAAAAACCAGAAATATTAGCGAATTATCGCTAGCATTTCGATATAATTGCATATTGGATCTTTGCATGAAGCGTTAGATGCAATCATCATTGAAGACTAGCAAATTGGATAAGAAAAACATGTCTTTGGCATCATTGCACAGTACACTTGATCTTGTAAGGTTATACGGATAACAATAATTATATGAGAAATTTGGAGAATAATGCGAAGTTGGTAAAAAAACCAGTTAAATCAAGCATTTCCCGCACCTCCCTGTGTCGAAGGGACCCGGGCCGGTTTTTTTAAGGAAAAAAAAATATAAATGTCGGCTCCTTAATGATTTAAAGCACCTCAAAATTTCAGCAAACAAAATCGATCGAGGACGTTTCCGAGGTCTCAACAAGTAAAAACAAAGGTTGACGAAACCGCTCATGCTCGGCCACGCGTTAGCGGCGAGCGGACGCAGTCCCACACCCAACACAAAGTATCACAAACCCAACAAAACTGCCTTACAAAAACCTTTGGGAACAGAACCCGCTGTAAGGCGAACTTTGAGTTTTTTTCCCCTCGCCCCTCCCCCCTCCCAAACTTTATAAAAAAAAACTACGTGAAAAAAATAGCCGAGATTTTCGCCAATCAATATGCACCAAATTTCTAATATTATTGATGGTACAATTAGGCATATTTTTACCTGATAACCAGAAATTCATTTTTGATCACCAGAAATTCATATTTGAATACCAATGAAAAATAAACACCCTCTTCTTTTAGGGCCAGGGATGTTGTCCGACCGTTTCGTGAAAAGAGGAATGTAATCTTTATAAAGCGGGCTAATATAAACTCACTCTCTAATCTATCTATGTATGTATGTATCTACTAATTTTTTTTCTCGAGAACCGCTCGAAGATTTCGTTAAAATTTTCAGTCTCGGCCCCAAATGAAAAATTTCATATGCCGCTTTTCCGGGAAAATCTGGAAAAGCCGTGGAATGTGGCAAAGTGAACAATTTTGAGGTTTTTTAGGTAATGCTCGGAGTTTTCGAATTTTAGATCCGAAGTGACAATAGCTATAGAGTTGGTTTCTTCGGAAAAGTTATAGAGTTTGATCAGCAGAATTTTTCGGAATTTTCAGAAATCTGCCAAAGTGACGCCATCTTGGATTTTTGTTAGGTATAAATTATGCTTCTTTGGGTTTTCGAATTTTCTCTCCGGAATGATAACACTTGCAGAGTTGGTTTCTTTTAGACAGTTATAGAGTTTCATCAGGAGAATTTTTTGGGATCATAAGAAAATGACTGCCAGCTGTCATAGCAGCGCCATCTTGGATTTTCGTTTATGCTTTTTCGATTTTCGAATTTTAGCTCCGACATGACACTACTTAGAGAGATGGTTTCTTCTAGAAAGTTATACAGTTTCATCAGGAGAATTTTTTACGATCATATGATATATATTATATACGATATAATAAATAAACACATACATACATACATACATATGAAAAGGGCTGCCAGCTGTTATAGCAGCGCCATCTTGGATTTTTGTTTATGCTTTTACGGTTTTCGAATTTTAGCTCCGGAATGACACTACTTAGAGAGATGGCTTCTTCTAGAAAGTTATAGAGTTTGGTCAGGAGAATTTTTTTGTATCTTAAGAAAATGGCTGCCAGCTGCCAAAGCGACACCATCTTGGATTTTTTGCTGAATTCTGAATAAGAATACCTGCATAGTTGGTTTCTTCAGGAAAGTTATATAAATCACTGAAAAGAATTGGTAACACGAAGTGTTCCGAATGTAGCCGAAGGTGACACGAAGTGTTATGAAGGTAGCCGAAGGTGACACAAAGTATTCGGAAGGTAGGCGAAGGTGATACGAAGTGTTCCGAAGGTAGCCGAAGGTGACACGAAGTGTTGCGAATGTAGCCGAAGGTGACACGAAGGTAACACGAAGTGTTCCGAAGGCAGCCGAAGGTGACACAAAGTATTCGGAAGGTAGCCGAAGGTGATACGAAGTGTTCCGATGGTAGCCGAAGGTGTTGGAGAACAATGTTTTTTGGAAAGAAAATCTTTTTTACGGAAAAATTTTTTTCAAAGTAAAATTTTTTACGGAAAAATTTTTTTCAAAGTAAAATTTTTTTGAAGAAAATTTTTTTTTGGAGAAAATATTTTTTCGGAGAAATTGTTTTTTGTGAGAAACTTTTTTCGAAGACAATTTTTTTTCGAGAATTTTTTTTTTAAGAAAAAAAGTTTTTTTTGAGAAAATTTTTTTTCAAAAAATAGAAATTTTTTCAACAACTTAAAACTTCCAAAACGACTGATATCACAACAAAAACCTCTTAAAAGGTATTTAAACAAACTTCTGCGTATTATCAGCGATAGCGTCACCTCAAGCGATATCATTAATTTTGGAAGCAGACTTACGGACTGCGTCACACTCTACCTTTTAAGAGGTTTTTATTGTGATTAAAATGGTCAACAAAAAAATTTTTCTATGGAAAAATGGAAACTTAAAAAATTCGTAGCTACGGATCGGCGGAACCAGTGCCTTTTTACACTTCAGCCTATAATTTTGCGTAGAATCCGGAAAAAATATTTTCCGTGGAGTCAAAAAGTTCCTCTTACGTTTCTTGGTCTACGAAAAAATTTCTTGTGAATTTTTTTGGCGTGTAAGACTTGTGTCACGACCCCTTCTTACCGTAGGGCCATGATAAAACACAGACTAACTCGGAATCCCCTGTTAGTGGAACTGATAATTCTTCAACTCCTACTTATGGAAATACAGTCTGGCGATGCGAAATGCAATTTCATGTATTTTGTCAGATCTGGTCGTGGAAACATTGAAATTTCTTTCCTGAAAAATCTATCGTTAATTGTCTCATTTTACAAAAAACAATTTACTTCACACCAGAAGAAAAAATTGGCGAAATGTTAAAAGCAAGTTTGAAGTTTACCATAAAGGACGAAGTGAATTTTCTTTCCCCCTGAACGATAAACCAATTCAAGTCCCATTCGAAATATCCCAAAATTTTTAACAATAAGTAGGGTACAGTTCCGTTAATTTGTACCAAAAACTTATAAGGTTTCGAGATAATTAACACCACTGGTTGTACACCACGGTCATTTTGTGAAAATTGTAACTACGAGTGACACCAGAGGAGAGAATTTTTAATCCCTTACCCATCGTAAATGTATAAAACAAAATGTATTTAACAACACTCCACTCATCGAAATGCTTCCCTTGGTCAATACGTGTATTGTTCAAGAACGTTATATATTGCTACCGGTCAGATTCCATACGATGTCAGTTTAATGTGCTATACAGTTTCCGTTCAGTACAAATTAACAATCGGATGTTAAAGTGAAACTATTATTAAATTTGTAGCAGAAGATGAATGTAACATTATTGTCCAAAATGGAAATGCGTTTGTTATTCTGAGTTTATCACATCACAATATAGAGCCATCGTTTCATTGATTGTAAGAAGATGTTTTTCGTTATCTGATTTACAGCAGTACTGAATACTACAAGTGCGATATATGTTCAGCAGCTCAGTTTACCACATACCATATTCAACATGAGGCTGCTTTGAAACTATTTCATTTATTAAATATAAACGAAATTCAGTGTCTGTAAAATCCTAGACTCGCTTAAACCGAGTAACACATAAATTTGGATCAATGCATGTGTAGAGTCTAGACGCATAATTTATGACGACGACATAGACATAGACTGAAGAATAAACCAGATCACCTTTGTCAAGTCCTTTATACACACCGTGCAGTAACTAATTTTGCAAATTGTTATGGCATAGTTACTACCCTACCTGGAAATAGCTTTAAATGCTAATTAAAATTGTGAACTCTATCGATATAAGAAAGCAATTTTTTAGACCCGTACGAAGTACGAATTTCTTCGAAAAAGGGTCTTATGCGTTTACCACGGTGTTTGTAACCAGTCGAATTTCGACCCGGGAGTAGGGGGAGTACCGATCATGGTGCTTAGATGACGAATCAGCAATAAAAAAACTGTCCGTCCATGATTTTTTGATTTGGACATTTGTACAGATAAGCTTAATTTATTGTATTGTATTTAACGTTTTGATGGTTTTTTAACGAGGTCTATGACAGCAGTCACAGACACTCTTTTTCCATGTCATCTAGAAGACAGAAGACAATAAAATGCAATTCATCATTTATGTATGAAATTTAGCAAAAGTGTGAAAATCAACTTAGTAGCAATGCTTTCGACTTCTGTTTATCTTCTACTATTCATACAGTAATTGTTTTCTGGGTTATTATCGAAGCTTTTGTTCGTGTTCACGTAAGCAAATTACCAATCCGCAAGCCATTAGGAACTATATTTTACTCACAAGCTCATACAACTTGAACAAACGAATGAAAAAATTCCCCCATTTAGTGCGGCGCCGGCTCATGTCAAAGAATACAAAAGTTGTGTACTTGTCTGGTTATGCATTTATGGACTTCTTCATGAAATTTCGTATACTTTGACATAAACTGACGTAGCTATAAGCCTTTCGTTTCTTTCCTCGTAGAAGGATAATTTATTTATTTTCGAATTCCATTCATTTTTCGATTTTTTTTATTTACATTGTTTATTTGACACGCACGAAGTACAAATGTCCAATATGTTTACCACAAGAAATTTTTGGACCTGTACGAAATACAAAAGGTCCTATACGTTTACTACAAGACATTTTGTTGTGACATGGTGTGGATCGAAGCGAAAGTGAAGGGGATGCATTTAATATCGTCTAGAGATGACCCACCATTTTTTTCTAAACGGCTGCACCGATCACCCCAATATTTTTTCCCTGGAAGGTACATTAGTCCCATGATTCAAATTCAAAGATGAGCAAAATTGGTCTAGCGGTTCCGGAGGTATGGTCGAAAAAGTTGCCAAAAACATGGTTGTTCGAAGGTCGGTGAAGCTTTTTCGCAAATATCTCAGTAGGTGTAGCACGGACATTGTTCATTTTAGTGTCGAATAAGGGCATTTGATCTCACAAAACTGGGAATATTTTTTTGTGGAAATCGGGTTAGTGGTCTGGGCACTAGGATCAATGGAACGGACGAAATCTAATTTCTTGGTCATATACGAAAGCAGATGGTTTTTGGCATTTGCTCAAATAAGCAATATGGAGATTTACTGTCAAAGGCAAAGTTGTAGAGAACAAAATTTTAGAGAACACGTGTTTCAGAGTTTTAGAGAAAAATGGTCCAATCCTGGGATACGTCCACTTCTACAATTGAGAGTGATGACTCATATCTATAAAACTATGACAGTTAAAAAGTTGCTTCCAAAGGAAGGATTGCATAGAGTAACATTTTAGAAAACACGTGTTGCAGAGTTTTGGGTAAAGATGCTCCAATCCTGGGATACGACTACTTCTAAAATTGGGTGGGATGACTCATATCTCTAGGACTTTGAGGGATGCCGCATATCTCTAGAACTATGGCAGTTAGAAATTTGCTTCTAAAGGCAAAGTTGGTGAGAATTACATTTTAGAGAAAATAGTTTCAGGATTTCTTGAAAAAAACTACGTTGGTCCTCTTTTTCATATGTGCAGACCAGAATATTTCAGCCATCAAAATCAATCGTCTCAGACGTACTTTGACGTTGCATTGGGCAATTTCTATGGATCTTCGAAATTCTTATAGTTCTAAAAGAACATACAACATTGAATTGTTTGCTCATTTTTATTTACGGTACGTACGGGTCTTTGCTTATGTTTTCGTATTGCTTTCGACTGTGTCAGCGTAGAATGGATAATCTGTATAACCAACCGTACCTTGGGTGTAAAAGGTGGGACGATGATATTTATTTAAAGGTAAATCTCGTCGGAGACGTTCTACCAAATCAGGATTGGAAATAAATATGCGACCGAATGCTACCAAATTGTTAGGCGCCTCACCGCATTGTTTCATTGCTTTTGCTCGGTCATACGCACCACAGTTTATGAACGGTCCCTTCCATATTTCGCGGAAAGGATTTAGTGATTCTTCCTGCTCTTCATAGTCGTCACTAAGTCCAATAGCTCTAGCTTCGCTAAAGTGAAGATAAGCCAGGTCGGGGTGCCGGTTTTGCAACTGTTGCGTTATGTAAGACCATGTTTCAACCGGCGTGTTGTCTAAGAAGAAAACGGTGAATTTGGTTAACAAAGCAAGAGACATGTTTCACCTTTCATATCTAGAAATTCAGACCAAGGAGAAAAACGAACACCCACTTTCTTAGCACCGATAGCCTCAACGATAGCATTGATCACTTCCAGAGCGAATCTAGCTCGATTTTGTATTGATCCACCATATCTGTCAGTTCGAGCATTGCTGGAAGTGTTGATGAATTGGTCAATAAGATAACCATTAGCAGCGAGCAATTCTATTCCTATAAAATTCACGCTGCAAAGTTTATTTTAATTCTTCATTATATGAATGCAATTTTACCGTCGAATCCTGCTTTTATGGCATTCGTTGCTGCGTTAGCAAAGTCTTCAATCGTGGATGCGATTTCCTCAATCGACAGTGCATGTGGAACTTCATATTCTATTCCCGACATACCAACTCCTTGAATAGGAATAGCAGACGCTGAGACTGTATTTGCAGCGCCACTTCGACCAACATGCCAAAGCTGACAAAAAATTACGCCTCCTTTCGCATGGACCGCTTCAGTAACTTTTTTCCATCCTTCAACTTGCTCGTTTGTGTAAATACCAGGGGCGCATCTGTAGCCAGATTCTCCAGGAGAAATCAGCGCTCCTTCCGAAATCAATAAACCATTTTTTGTGGTCCGCTGTTCGTAGTATTCAACACAGTGTGCTTGGGGCACACCTTCTTCAGTATTTCGCAGGCGGGTTAGAGGTGCTAGTACAATACGATGTTCGAGGACGTGGTTACCAACGGTGATCGGAGAAAATAGGTTTGATGTACTCATTGTTTTTAAAATATTATTTTTTTTGAACTTCTATAGATGACTTCACTCAACTGAGTTCTTTTTATATGTGTAAACAAAGTTGCTTTATCATGAATCAAAATGTGTTTATCAGAAATTTTGGAGAGATTACGATTTTTACAGCAACATATCATATCGTCATGAAAGTATACTCGCAAGTTTCAGCAATTCCTGCAACCAAACCAAGTGTACACCACATTGCTTAAAGACTCGCGCTACATTTAAACACTTGAATTCCCAGCTCTTTAACGGATATTTCCACGTATCCTTACCATCCTCCAAAGATATGATCTGATCATCAAATGATAATCGTCCCAGATCAAGCACTCGAAACTTCTGCAAATATAAACAAGGAAAAACTCATCAACCCACTTTCGCAGCACTCAGGTGGTATTTAAATTCGAATATTTTTCTCGATTATGAGGGATTAATGAAGGGCACGGACTAAAACACCAACTTATCTAATCAAAATTTATTTCCGTCACTAAACCTGTTCATCGTGACGGTAAGCTCATGACTTTTCACAATTTTGCATCTTTCTTGTTAATTTCGGATGTCTGAAAAGACGATATTCGTTTTGAAGTTTATTTGTTTATTTAGCGTATGGTAACAATCTCAAAAAGTCTTATATTACATATCGATTCTTAATCTATATTTTCTGTATTGAAACTGTTACTTTCTTATATTTTATGCAAACTGCCGCCGGGAGGATGGCAATGGTCAATGGAATTTGCTGCTTATGTTTCCCGAAAAATATTTTAAGACCCTTACGAAGATACGAAGATACTCCGAAAATTGCGATTTTTTAACTCCCCTCCCTCCTCGTAAGTTTTTGTATGTTTGAGCAGACCCCCATTGAAGGTACGTACGAAAAATCATCTAAGAATTATAAAGTAAAGCTACCTTATAGTCGTGCAACATGGAAGAAAACATTGATTATTTTTCATACAAATTTGGTTCTCGTAAACGTTTTTCAGAGTGTAATGAAATTTTCGACATTAGAGGGAAATTTTTCGTCGAGTTCGAAAATGAAAATTATGTTGATATGAAATGTTTAGAATACTCCAAATATGTTTTTGAGATTTTTGGATTCCAAATTGGGAGCAAGGTTTCTTCGATATACCGGTATAAATTCGAAAAAGGTTTTCGCGGAGGTCATTTTTTCGATGAAATTTTGAATTTGAAAAATCGTATCTCAGCCAAAAAATTACCAAAATTCGTGAAACTTTGAACTATTTAAAATTTGGGAAAAATAGTCATCGGAAAATTTTTTGGAAAACTTAGATTTTCCTTTAACAGTAACAGAAAGTTTGCACAAAACCTCAATTTTTTGGGTTTTTCGCGATTTTCTCAAAACCCTACAGTGGGATTTTTTGGGAGTTTCGGACTATATTAGACGACCCTCAGCCCTATCGAATCCCGTTTTATTTCCTTTTGTCCTAATTTTTGCAAGGTCTCTCATACAAATGTTGCTAATTTTGACTAGCCTATTTCGATATTGCATTTATGCAATCTCCAATGCAATCAAGTAAGGGCGTAATCACTAATCTAGCGATATTTCATTACATTCATCTGCATCCCTTGCGACGGACGTAGACTTTCGTACGGGTCCGCGTAGCATATGTTCTTTTGATGAAGTGACGTTGCTTCTGAAATCAAATTTTTTGACTTTTTCGATATAAATTTTTTTTTGGTTTAAATACAAATGCTAAAAGTTCTCGTAATTGTAACTAATACATGAGTCAAACGAAAAAAAAAAAATCAATGTAAAATAGATCACAAAGAGATTCCTTTCGTGCTTATCTTGTGTAGAGCATTATGAACTGAAGGTGCATTCAGAGACCCGGTTTTGTCTTATGAGGTTTTTCTATAGCCAAAGATCTCAAGCTAATTTCTTTTTATTAAAAAAAAAGGAAAATTAGGTACAAACCAGTTCATTAATGTTTCCATGAAATGACTTTTGTTGGCGGTCAAATCTTTGTTTTTCGTATCGAGATTTAGTTCGAGTCTTTTCATTTTTATTGAAAACAAAATGGTGGCTTTAGTGAACAAATGTTTTGCCTAGAATTGAGTAATGTCATCCTACAGCCTGAATGAAACCGTTTCGAATAACTTGCGTCTTTCAAGCAAATAAAAGCAGAAAATCTTCGAATAAACTGCAGGGAGGCTACTGCGGAAGATTTTTTTCCTTTCTTTACCAATACAATACGAAATATCCACTACAGCCAAAAATTACTCTATTCGAACAGTAAGCCTAAACTAACGAGGACCTCCAACAACGGCAACACAGAATGTGGCGGCCTCCATTTCGTTAAAATATGCAATCGAAGTGCACTTAATATTCATTTATAAAATCTTATTTCACACATTTTACAGTAGAGCAAGCGAAACTTCAGCCTCTCGATACAAAAAAATATTTATGCAACACAAAATATATAAAGGTATCTCAGTTCACGGATTCACAAACTAGGTTGTTGACTTTGTAGGATAATTTAGTCCACGTAGAACGTGAACTTTTGTATACACATTCTTCTACAAATTTTTCCTTGAATTTTTGTAAATAGGAAAAACCTTAACTTGATTTTCGCTAGCGCTGTAAGATGTATAGAAGTACTTCTATTGATCCTCGTAACGGTTTATATTTACTATTTACCGATTTGTATGGTTACAGTTACGGTTTTACAGTTAGCTCAATCGCTGATTTCAAGCTCCCTTAACATGTTATCAGTACGTAACTGTGGGACGGGTGGTTCAGTGGTGAACGCACTGGACTTCCACCAGGAAGGCCTGGGTTCGATACCCGGAACGGGGAATTTTTCGCTATGAAATTATAGAATGTATAACGTCCCTACGTTCACCCAAGTTTCATAAATTGGGTAGTTTCGGTATTCGATGCACGAAACGAAACCTGAAGTACACACAAAATATGTGACGTCACTCGCATATGGAGAGAGGTGATATTTGTGCACTTTGACAAAAAAGTCATCGAACAGGTCCTCATAGGTGGCGCTATACTGGAAATATACGCGGTGCATTTGAAATATGAGGAACAAAGAACAATGTGTGTGAACGATGATGGCCTGGCAGAATATGTGTAGGCTGGCACGAAAAAAAAGAACCAACATCATCACAAAAGGAAATGCCGAACCTGTTAGCTAAGCTATCCTCCCGGGATCGTTATTTATTACTCAGAAATTGACACAAGGTTAAGCATAGTTATAAGTATAATAAGACTGAATTGTAATTGTAATATATGATGTAAATATCCATGCGCCTAAAATAAAAAATAAAGTACGTAACTTTATTTCTGAAATTAAATCTGAAGAACGATAAGAACGTGAGAACGATAAATGCGTTAGCTTTAGCTACAAATGCATGGGTTAGTATGTAAGCAACGGTTTGAAATTAGATCTGAATTGAAAATGTCCACGGTAGCTCAATTGGTTAGAGCAGCACCCCGGAAAGGTGAAGATTCTGGGTTCGGGTCCCAGCCGTGGCGTTAAAATTTTCTTTCAGATTTAATTTCAGAAATACCATTTCTCTCATAATTTCGCTTCAAAAATTAAATGCTCGAATTTCGTTCACTTCAGTCACTGATAACTGAAAAAATGATTTCAATACGTAACTTTACTTTTTAGTAGTAAAAAAATTTATATCCCTATGAAACTAATCGAGAAACGGTAAAAAAACGCTACAAAACAACATTTGACTCACTCTCCTAATTGACCTCTATATTCTCTCCTCATTCCACTCCACATTGTTTACAACTTTGGGATGTGCATTCTCGCCAAATTACAAAAAGCTCCACTTGGATTGTACGTGAAAGTAGATTTTCTTTTCTTTTCTTTTCCTACTTAAATCAAACTGATGCAATTTATGTAATTTCTTCAGATGGTAATGAGGAGTCTTGCGCCGCGTGATTTACAATAACTCAAAAAAGAATTTCCTTATACCAAATGTGTCATTTTTAAATCATTGTGAACACACCGGTGACCAAATATTCACCAAAACGTGTTCCCGGTGGTGAAAAATCACCGTTTGACCCAATTTGTGTAATATCTTTGGTAGTCGCTTTGAGCAATCCCTGGCTTTCATTTGACAATTAACTGACCGTAATAAGTACGAGATATAATTAAGAACCCTTTCCCGATTGTGAAAAATTATCAAAAGACTTACTTTGAGCACTCACATCCGATAAAAGATTGTTCTTCAGCAACTTTTTTCCAAACACGTTTATCACAAATTTTCAACTAACTCACCACAACACTGAAATTTCGAAATAGTTTTTCCACTGAAAATGTCTAGTCTAAATAAGAAAAAATTGAAAATAATGAAAATCTGCCAAATTAAATGTTTCGGCAAAAACTCGTTTCGACTTATTTCCATTTACTTTTAATTTTCTCTATTGCTGGGGGCCTCGAAGAATGTGTTAAAACGAAATTCAGAAAAAAAACTTCATAAATGATTTTTCGGCAGGTCCTATACACAAAGGTCAATATGGAAAGTCAAAATTTTACACAAATTCGAATTGCGCGACCACTAACCGACATTTTAAAAAAATTCCAATTGCAGTTTCAGAATCCTGGGATCATTTAGGAACGGTGTAGCCCCCCTCTTTTCGGAATTAAAAAAAAAAACCTACACCCTAATGGTCACCACATCCTCAGTGTGTGACCAACTCACGCTACGCGACCCTACACGATATTTGGTGCTTTTTCCTGAATATTTCTTTAATGATGAGATTTTTTGTGCAGTGTTGCAGAGAAAAAAAGCGAACATTTTTTATTATGGTCCTTATACGGCGAATCAGCAATAAAAAAAATGTCCGTCCGTCCGTCTGTCACCGCGAAAACTTGAGTAAATACTTGATCGTTTTTCAATCGAAAAATCTTTTATGGATTTGAATCTGGGCATTGTCGGCCCAAGGGCCGCCGAGCTAGGGCCGTTTAAGTGACTTCATAAATGATTTTTTGTTTGACATTTTATGAAGGAATCTTTTTCGATTTTGAGCTTTTGGACTCCGCCAGAGTATTAACGAGGGCCAAACGTGTTTTTTCTATATGAATCGGGTAAATCTTATCCGATTTTCAATAACTTTTATTTCAAAAAAGATAATCAAAGAATTGATTACTGAATTGAATTTGGGTCGAAAAAGTGGTCAAAAACGTGGTCTTTTAAATTTTTATGAACCTTTTCACTTATATCTCTGCGAAATTAGAACGGAAATCGCTCTTCAGGATTTTGAATGAAAGATGTGGACATCAGAAAATCACGAAAAATAAATTAGTGGAAATCTTGTGGTGATCACAGTAATCGTCATTAATTAAATTAATTCTAAATCTAGTAACCAGGAAACCTGGGTATATGAGCAAGACATTTTTTATAATAAAATCAGATTTGTTTCAACCTCGAATGAGGAAACATCTCTCTTTCATTTGTAGAATAGAAATACCTATTCACTACAAATTGGTGACCCCGACGTGATCACCACAATCTGTTGAATGGTTCGGGCTCTATTGTCCTTAGTGTGAGCCAAAATTACGCTTCGCGACCCTACACGATATTTGATGGTTTTTCGTGAATATGCCTTTAATGATTAGGTTTTTCGTGCAATGTAGTAGAGAAAAAAGAAAAGAATTTTTTGTCTATGGAAGTATGGGTCAGAGACCTCTTTTAAGCGCCCTAGGTCTTTTCTGAATTCTGTGCTTATTTTAAGGGATTGGAGAGGTTTTTAGCGCCTTTGCTTCGTACGGGTCTATGAATTTCTAGTCCGTGATTGTATATACTTAAGAGTTAAGGCAATATTTACTTAAATACGTTCGAGGCTTTTTGTAACATCTTTTCTGTTTGCCACATCTATTCTGATGCGTACGGGTACCTTGCATATCTTTTTAGATAAATCGGGTAAATTCTAACCGAATTCGTTGATTCTTTTTCTATTTGAGAGGTAGTCGAGCACCGAATTATATTCAAAAACAACTAAATTACTTTGATACAACTCATACACATTCACTGTCCGAATGGAATTATTTTGTAATTGACATGACGCTTCAGACATCAACACATCTAGAACAGTTGTGTTATGATTTTGTATCAAAGTAATTTAAATAAGTGTTGCGGGCTTTAATACCGCCGCGCCGTGACTTGAAAATGTTGTAAAAATTCTAGTTCATCGGCAAAACAAACCTCGAATTCAAAAACAAATTTGGGCCCGGTGCCTTTGCTTACACTGAAAAAAAAGGAAAATCCGCTATAGCTGTGCGCTGTAAAAAAAGTCTAAGTAGATACTTTATTATATAACCGTACTAGACATAAAAATAGAAATTTTGTGTCCATAGTTTCGTGATGTAGGTATTGGTCACAAGTCATAAGTTACAGAGAATAATTATTCAGATGTTAGTAATACTATGTCCAATGTCCACGAAAGTAAAACTGTAACTGAGTGTAATATATTATAGCTCTGTAATTTGTTCCATTTCGATATATAGCTGTGTACTTGATATTTTTTCGAACTTATATAACTACATGCTTTACATTCAAATTTTCCCAGTACTAACTGAGAGTTGAAAATAACTATCTTGGGGGCCATGATAACTGAAAAAGGTGTAAATAAACCATACGAAATAATAACTTTACCCTTGACAGCAAATCTCCATATTACATAGTTAAGCAAATATAGACGAAAAACCATCGGCTTTCGTATATGGCCGAAGACTCAATTTCGTCCATTCCAATGACTCGACTTCCACAAAAAAATTTTACCAGTTTTGTGAGATCAAATGCTTTCATTTGACACCAAAATGAAAAATTTCCGAGCTCTACTTGCTCAGATATTTGCGAACACGGTTCACCGACACTTGACCCTTCGACCATATCTCCGGAACTGCTCGACCGATTTTGCTAGGATCATCGGTAGAGTCATTTAAAAAAAGTGGAGACATTCGGACATCTATTTTCTTGCTGATTCGTCATCACTAGACGATAATAAATGTATCCCCCCTCCCACCTCGATCTACCCCATGTTAGGTGCCATTCAAATAGTGCGGACGCTAAAAAAGACGGATTTTACACCTTCGTCAACCCTGCACGCAAAAACAAATGGAAAAATGAATGATGTATTGCATCGTGTATGAAATGTATGAGGCGCAGCTTTTCTCAAACCCCCTCCCCCCAAAAAAGCGTGCGCACTATTTCAATGGCCCCTCACAATATGCTTACCTTACTATAGGACCTTTATGCTTCGAACGGGTCCAAAAATAAAAAATATATTAAAATTGCTGCGACAAAACTCATTCGAAAAAAGTTCACGTAAGAGTGACAAAAGTAAATGGGTCCTTCAGATGGTCGGGTTCCACACTAATGAAAATATATCAAACAGGAAACAGCATAAAATGCATCCGTTCACAGAGTGTGCCATATGCTAAAGCATTTTTCAAATAAAATAATGTTTTTTATTCTTCTTTTATAAATATTTCTCATTCTGTTCGCAGCCAAGTTAATTTTCCACTCGACGCTTCTTTAGAAATTTTGATATTCAGTTTTCATGAATGTTGATGGGAATGTTGGTTGGTGCACCATTTTAATTATATTTTTACTTTTTTTGCTTACGAAATTTATTATCAAGAAAAGAAATTTAATGTATCTACAATGCAGATTCTACATAATTGTTGGGGTTTCGGTCGAAGGTCACTCACTCCAATAAATCCCAAGTTAATGTTGTTTGAAGATAGTCCAATCCAAAATATTTAGCCCGCCTCCTGTTAGAGGAGGTACCCGCCCCTTTTTAAAATAAGTTAAGACTATTAACGTTAAAAGTTGGTACCTCTTTCAAATAATTAACGCCTCAAGTAATTAAGGGCGTGTCTTAGGTTATTACGTTATCAAAAAATTATCTCTTCCGAGTCCAACAGTTTTTGCTTATTATTTCTGGATATCCAATTTCTTTACCGAGTCTTATTTCTGGACTCTCCAACTTTTTTCACGAGTCTTACTTCTGGACTGTCCAACTTTTTTCACGAGTCTTTTTTATGGACTGTCCAACTTTTTTCGCGAGTCTTAGTTTTGGACTGTCCAACTTTTTTCATGAGTCTTACTTCTGTACTGTCCCACTTATTTCGCGAGTCTTAGTTCTGGACTGTCCAACTTTTTTAACGAGCCTTATTTCTGGACTGTCCAACTTTTTCCACGAGTCGTTTTATGGACTGTCCAACTTTTTTCACTAGGCTTAGTTCTGGGCGGCTTTTGCGTACCAATTGCCATTTTGAAGCATTCCGTTTTAATAGAAGAAAACGAATTTTTGATCATTTTAAGAGGAAGACCTCTAAAAGTCGGGTCCTATTTTTATTCTCTAAAGTTTGGTAGAGCTAGATAGTATATTTACTTCAGAATATCACTTAGAACTTTTGTAGGCATTTGTGGACAGCCCACAGATTGCCACACATTACCGTACATATCAACATGCATATAAAGCGCTAGGAGTGCGCACACTTTGATTGTTCGAATTCATTGTTTGGCGCCCATTTCGGTGTTATGTCAGTTTTATTTTAAACGATAATATTGTTTCGGATAAATTTCACAATTTATAGTTTATTTTTTTTTTAACTTATATCGTTGAGTTGTAATTTTAGGTGATTAAAACAGTGGCAATACATGAAGCGGTGTAGTAAAGGAAATATATTAATCGGGGACAATTAGAAGCCTAAATTTGGTTCTTTAAAGTGCAGTGCATCAACTTTGATTGTCCGTATTTGAATTTTCTCTGAAAGTGCTAAGACTTCCGATTAGTTACTGGAACCGCTGTTTTTATTACGTTTGTCTAACTTTGATGCCCTTTATGGACGAATTACCGGAGGAAGTCTCAGCAGCAATTATCTCACTCAAGAACAACAAAGCTTCCGGTACCGATAATATTCCAGCGGAACTGCTGAAGATGGGTGGTGAGGAATTGTCAAAAGTGATGTATGATTTAGTAAAACGAATATGGAACACGGAAAACTTGCCTGACGAGTGGTTAGAGGGTGCCATTTTACATCTACCCAAAAAAGACGATAAAACCGAATGCGAATACTACCGTGGAATCGCCTTGCTGAACACGGCCTACAAAGTTTTTTCTCGAGTGCTATTCGAAAGACTAAATCGACGGGCTGAGAGTGTCATTGGAGACTATCAAAGCGGATTCAGACGAGATTGCTCAACAACTGACCAAATATTCACCCTTCCTCTGATTCTGCAAAAGAGCGGAGAATTTCAAGTCCGGACGAACCATCTTTTCATCGACTTCAAACAAGCTTACGACAGGACCGAGCGTATGGAACTGTATGAGGCGATGAAGGAGCTGGGCTTTGAAACAAAGTATATTCGTCTTGTGAAAGCGACATTGGATGGCACCAGATGTCGTGTCAAGGTGCAAAACGACATGTCAGATGTGTTTGCTGTTAAAGAAGGGTTGAAGCAGGCAGACGTGCTATCCTGCTTACTCTTTAACTTGGCTTGAAATCGCAATGAGACGTGCTGGTATCCAAACCAACGAAAAGCTGGTGAATGGAACAGTTCAAGTTCTGTGCTTTGCAGACGACTTGGACCTCGCCAGTAGTATACATGCAGCAGCTGTTGACACTTTCACAAATCTGAAAATCTAAGCTGAGAGGATGGGTTTGATGATAACTTACTAACTTACTTATCAGCCGTACTAACCCAAGCGGGTTTTGGCTGACTCCACAACTTGTCTCCATAGGGGACGATTCTCGGATAGACTTCTCCATGCGTTGACGCCCAGCTGTCGTGCATCCTCTTCCACACCATCTGACCATCTTTTCCGGGGCCTTCCTCTTCCTCTGTTTTTATCGAAAGACCTCTCCAAGGCTTTTCTTGTCATTCTGTTCTCGTCCATACGCGCCACGTGATCTGCCCATCGTAGACGCGCTGATTTGATGGCTCCGACGATTGTTTCATCCCCGGTCAGTTCCCCGTTTGTTCGTATTCTCCATTTCCCCTGTTCATATACTGGTCCACCTATTGATGTTAAACGAATCTAAAACCAAGTACATGAAGACCGAGCCGAATCCGGTAGCCAATCAAGAAGGAGACACAATATGCATTGGAGAGTTCAACCTCGAGGTAGTGGTTGAGTTCATTTATCTTTGAGCTCTGATACGGTCAGATGGTGCTAATACACCCGAAATTCACAGACGTGTCATGGCGGCAAGCAGATGCTATTACATCTACGCTCAAAGTTAATATCGAAGAAAACGAAGTGCCATATTTACAAAACGTTTATCCGTCCAGTATTGATGTACGGATGCGAATTTGGGCGATGAAAAAAAGTGATGAACAGTTGCTCCTAACGTTTGAGCATAACGTACTCCGCACCATATTTAAGCGATGCGCGAGGGGGAGAGGTGGCAGTGGTGAAAGTCCAAAGGCTGAGGTGGGTGGGGCATTTAACACGCTTGGGTAAAAACAGAGCCCCCTCAAAATTATTTCGTAACGATCCAGAAGGGCGAAGAGGAGTTGGTCGTCCAAAACTTCGATGGATTGATGGCGTTGAACAAGATCTTCACACGCTCGGAATAAGAAACTGGCAACACGCGGCGCACGATAGGCAGCGTTGGATCGGAATTCTCCAGCAGGCCAAGGCCCGCAAGTAGCTGTAGCGCCGAAAATGTAAAAAGTAAGTAAGTAGCCACAAAGAGTTGCGTCACACCTCCTCTGTGAGAGGTCTTTTGTGCAGATACACAAGTACCAAGGCGGTTCATACCTAGAAATACCAAAATATTGCTAAGTTTTTGGTTCGGTTAACTAGCGATGTTGATACCAACGTATGGAAAAGTACGGAAAAGGTGGACGTCCAACCCAACGACAAAAATTTTATACATCACACATAAGTATAGTATGAGCATTTGTTGTGTAAAACGCATGAACGTGAAGGCTTGTGATGGTGTAGACCAGGCACAGAAAATATAACTGGATCAAAAAGTGTCAAGGAGAATTACTAATTTACTATAATCTATCTGAGGAGTAAAAAGAACAAAACAACATGTTCGCGGTATAGACTATGGTTTGAATAAAATGAGACAATCAACGCAAATTTCCGTTTTTATAGTGCAATTTTAGAACGTTCTGATTATGACAGATTTGTGTGATGCATAATTTTCCGACTGAGGTTGTTTCTGTAACGATTGCATATAGTTTCATGTTATTGTTCAAAGGATCAGTAGATGACGACAGTGCTTTTGGCGTTGTTGCCGATCTTTGCAACCTCGCCATATGCAAACTTTGGCATAAACAGTGGAAATTGTTTACTCAATTACCGCATCAGCCTTCCTTCAAAATCTTATAATTTGAAATCTAATTCAACGGATTTGAAGGATTTACAAACAACGTAGAAAGGAACCAACCAAATTTCGTCGAAAACCTTCAAAATCAGCGTAACAGAAGACCGTGTTGCTGGAAGCGTCTTTTATGAAAGTATTTTGAAATCACTTTCTTGAAATATCCGTACCTTTTAGTGTAAAATGGAAAACCTATCAATAATGATTGACGAACATTTGCTTAAAACGAAAGAATTCCAAATCAAATCACTTCATAGCGACATAAAATATTCTTTTAGCTAGCAACTAAGGCTAGCAACCCAAACGCTGCCTTGCTAAAATACCTTTTATTGGGAACAAGCAGGTCTGTGACACCAGTCTGTCTTCTTATAGCTCCCATACGAATTTGTGGTTCCTGGAGCTGGAAGCCAAGGAGGGACAGACTGGTGTCAAATTGATAATAATGGAAATCAGGACTAGTAGTCACACCTTTCGTTTGTGTTAGACATACAAATTCTGTACTTTTTGTGCCAGAACTCAGGGAGGCAAAATTTTGACACCAGCGTTTTTATTTTTGCATCGCCGAAAAGTCAAATACATTTGAAGGGAATGAGAAGCGCTGTGTCGCCTTTGAGGTTCTTTTAGGCTGATTACTGTGTCAATAAATAAGAATTCAACAATTCTTGCGTCCAGTTTCATTCAACCCTATTAGACTTAAGTTACTATTAACCTTTCAGAGTTATTGCGGTAAATCCAATTTTTAACTTTGTGTCACGCTAGACTTAAAAGTAGCCCTATAATTAGGGAAAATAACTAACATTTTTTCAAATATTTGTCAACACAATCTTTTCAATTAAGGCCACTTACAAAAGTGACATTACAAATTTTTAATAACTCAATCAATTCATGTGTATGTCGTTAGCAAAATTAAAAAGGAAAATAATTAGTGAAAGGCAAATAACTGATCTAATTGATATTGATAAACGATTCATTGAACAACGAAATCCATTTCAATTCATTCAGTTGAATAAATTTTATTTTGATTGAAATGGAAAATACCAAAATGGGTTGGCAAAATCATTGATTTTATATTTACGGTCTGGCTCATATTTTTCTTTACAATCCCAAATTGATGTTTCCTTTGTAAGTCGAATAAGATAGCCATCTGGGAGTCTATAAAAATTACTAATCCTGCCATAATATATTTGCACATGAGTAAAGGGATACCACATTTGCATGAACGAATGACTAGAACTAATATTAATGGCTTCAACTCTCAGAGGAAGGAGTGCTTTTGATCATATGTTATTATGTGAATAAGGAAAAATTGCTTATACGTATTATTGATTAAATTCATTTAAAACGATAATCTTCCTCTTAGGAACCATATTTTATCTTCCATTCACAAAAGTGACTTTTAAATAATTGGATAACAAATTTTTGAGCATAACTATTCAATAACCTTCAATCCGTACTTATTCAAGCGAGGCAAATTGCGATGATTTTTGAATCATTTATCACCAACTCAGCAAACAATTGTTTCCATCACCGGTTTTCAATTCTCATTATGCATTGATGCTTTGATTTTAATGGAACGTGGCGCAAGTCGCAAAGGATTACTTAAAAAATTTCACACACATTTCTTAGCCTGAGTTCCTGAAAATAGCGTTGGAGAGTTTCTGTGTATAAACACTAAACTGTACCGCTGTACCCCTTATTTTATGAGGAAGCGATGTTAATATGGTATATACAAGTGGCGTTCGGATTCAAATTACATCGAGTGTAATACGAATTTTCTCTTCTGTTCTATGTTGTCGTCCCGTTTTCGCTTATGTGATAAAAAAGAATACTCGGTGAGCATCGACTGCTTCGTGACAAGTCTGTTACATCATTGCATGCACGAAGTATTTGCTCTAAAAAATTATTATTCTATTAGGGGTCATTCATAAATGCGTCCGGTCGGTAGGGGGAGGGGGTTTATGAAAACCGGACGAATTTGGACGTCGGGGGAGGGGGGGTTGTGAAAAGCGTGACGTCCGGTTGGGTCAAACTGTAACGAATTTAAAACTGAGAGTATGCTCGAAGTTATTTGAAAGATCTTGGCATGGCCGACAATTTATGGAAGAAACTTTTTTAAACATGAGTCCTTGGACTTAGCTAGGGCACAAAAACCGAGTCTATGCTAGAGCCATACGTGTTTTTTGTACATAACTCGAGTAAATATTTTCCGATCTTCATAAATTTTTTTTTTGTTTGAAAGATCTGAACATGGCCAACAATGGAAGACACTTTTTTAAATTTGAGACTTAGCTAGGGCATTAAAACCGAGTCTATGCTAGGGCCATACGTGTTCTTTATACGTAACTCGAGTAAATCTTTTCCGATTTTCATAATTGTTTTTTTAATCGACAGGTCTATGAAAGCTCTACTATTTGTAGGAGAAACTTTTTTGAGATTGGGCACTAGGATATAGCTAGGGCACTGAAAACGAGTCTCTGCTAGCGCTCTACACGTTTTTTGTACATAACTCGAGTAAATCTCTTCCGATTTTCAAATTTTTTTTGATCGAAAGGTCTAGGACTGTCTCCCGTTTGATGGAAGAAATGTTTTTGTTTAGAAACCCTTGGACTCAGCCAGAACCTTAAGACTGAGTTTCTACTAGGACCCAACGTGTTTGCTTACATAAATTGGATAAATTCCAACTGATTTTGTTGATTCTTGATTCTTTTGTTGAAAATGGAAGGAAATATTTTTATCTATGTTAGTCCAAAACCTCTCCTGAAGAACCTAGGTCGGTCCTAGACAAAAAAGTGGTTTTTTGCTATGTTGTAGAGAAAAATGACATGAACATTTTTGTCTGTTTGGGGGTCAATTTTGTACTTTCGGAAGGCCTTTCTTACACCGTTTCTTCGGACGGGTTTTTCAATATTGGCTTTTCGGTAATTTCCAATACAATTTAATGTGGACGTAATTCCATATACTGAAGAGTTAAGGCAATATTTATACAGATACATTTGAGTCTTTTCGTAACATCAACTCTGTTTGCCACATCTATTCTGATACGTACGAGTCCCTCATTTTTTTTTTTTTGTGAAAATCACATTTTTGTATTGGGGAGGGGGGGATGTAATCAGACGTCATTTTATTTAGGGGTTCAGGAACACCGTACAAATCCGAACGAGGTGATAGGGGGGAGTCAAAAAACTGTCAAAGTAACCGGACGTCATTTATGAACGGCTCCTTAATACCTCGCTCAATACAAAGACAAATTATTAATCACTGACAATGTCCATTTTCGTTCTCCTATGTTTGTTTTCTCTTTTTCGCTTGTGCAATAAAGCATTGAAATCTCGGCAAGCCTCAATATTCTTCTCAAATGTCTCTAAAATACTAAGTATTATCCTTCTACGGAAAATACCGATCTCAAAGAGATTCGAACATTGGAACCCAAGTGTGACAGCAAACATTGCTATCCACTCGGCTACCGAGACGGAGCCTTCGATTTGCTAATTGGATTGCCTTCAACAACGTGACTCGATTTGAGAAGTAAATATAATGTACTCAAAGCATGCTTGTATTCAGAAATTTCATATATGTATATATATAAATGAATATGTAATGTTGTATTTCGAATTTTTTTATTTCAGGAGTGCTACTGTCGTCGGTCGGTCGTCCCACAGTGTAATATTTGCAAAATTATTGGAATGCCGCAAATCTTGTCAAAATAGGGGAAACCAAAATGTATATATAATGTATAAATAGTATTTTTTTTTCCGCCGCGTCGTCGTCACCAACGCACTCGCACGATACGATCAAATGAAGCTGATAAATTCGAGGCATTATCAAGCCGTTTGAACGACAAAGTAACAGACCACCTATCTACATGCTACAAGAACTTTAAAATGGTATCCTGGTCCGAGGTGGAGTAAATGGTTCAAGACGAAGTCGAGAACCTAGTTTACGACACCGAGAACGGAGATATCATTTTACATTTCGTGTAGCATAAATAGTTTTATGTACCGAGCGGCTTAAAGTTCGCTTGCTTTACTGTAAAGTGGACCTTACAATAGAAAGGCATATATTATTTCAGCCACATTTCTTGCGATTAGTTGATAGAAAATATGTACAAAAAAAAAGTCTTTCGCAACCGAGCCTGCGATCATTGCATAAAAGTAGCGCGCGATTCACCTTCTGAGGCAGAAGATGTGCTATGTTCATGCGTACAGCATAAATAGTATATTTCAATATACCCCAATACACACAAGATGTACATAGCGAAAGTGAACATCGAGTGTGTATGTGGTATTATATTAGAGCTGAATTTTTAGGGACGTTCACTTCCCATTCTGATGGGCATGAAGAACCCAATTGTTATCCTGAAAGATAATTGAAACACCGTCTGCGGAATTGAATTTTGGCAAAATTAATTAAGTCAAAAACGTGGTTTTTTGATGGTTGGTGAAATTTTTTGACTATGCAAAACTAGCACTTTCAGAAAAAGAATTAGTGGAAATCTGTAGAGTGGTTCGGGCTGTAGGGTTCTTAGTGTGGGCCCAACTCACACTACGCGACCCTTTACGATGTTTGGTGATTTTTGTGACTTGTGGCTTTTGCCCCCCACGACCCAAACTAAAGTCCGCGCCTGCCTGAATAAGAAAAAAAAATTGACGGTCGTCAACACGATAGGTAACTGGATGATTTTCTTTGAAATATTTATTAAAAAACTGATTACGGAATCGAATTTGTATCGGTCAAGAACTTTCGACGATACGGCCGAAAAATTGGTTCGAATGGAAGATTTTGGACCTCAGAAAACCACAAAAAAATTTGGTGAAAATGCGAAGTCTGAAGTCTGTATTTTCAGTGATTTTCCTGATTTTTCATACATTTTGTCATTGAGAGACTCCTAGATCCACTCGAATCTCATTGCTCCCATATTGCCTTTTTAGGGACCGTTCATAAAGGATGTCACGCCAAAATCGGCCTGCCGAACGGGTGCAACGCGTATTATTGTAGTTCGCGTGACGTCCGCAGGTCTTGAAGCCCCCCCCCGCCTTGTCACGCTCTGTCACGCATGTCGCTATACCCCCTCCCCCCCTCGGCGCGACATGATTTATGAACGGTCCCTTATCAGGGTACCCTTAAAGTTGTTCACAGCCAAGTCCACCAACTTTGTTGACCCTTTTATTTTCCCATACTATTTTGGATCCACCTAACGCTCACACGGAAATAGGTGTGAGTGAGTCACGTGACAACCAATGTCAAAGACGATTTGCTTCCCTGGATTCCTTATGAAATTCTCCATCTACGTACGTTTTGTTAGAATATTTTAATGCATTTTTAATACTGTTTTGTCAAAGTTGAAATTTCAATAAGAAAACTGATGGTCGGGATGGAAAGTTGACTCAATAATGCCAAATTCAAATATTTGTAACCAAGCAGATACCGGCATTTTGAAGTGCTATCGAAATACTAATGGTTAGCCCAAAAAAGCTTCCTTTCAACTTTTATACGCTCAAAAAATGAGTTTTTTGAGAAAAGACATCGGAAACAAAGAACAAAATGTTATTCTATTTGTGGGACTATTATACAGCGTTTATGGGGTCAGACGTTTAAAAAAAAAATAAAATGCAAAATTTTACCCACCCTTAACCAGTGAGTATGTTATCCCAGCGCCTTTCATCTCCGTACTATAAAAGATTTCGGCTTAACGACTTACAAGCATACTTCTTTCGATTTCCTAGTTTTGCTGCGGCAATATTTCCTATGAAGCATTTTACTGTCACTCGTTTCTACATAAGTTGTTTCGGAAGCAACAAAAGAGTTGCGTCACATTTTCATTTTGCTTAGACACCAAAAGACATTGAATCCCACATAACTGCACCAAGAAGAACTTACCGAAAAGGATTTAATTTTCTGCAGATTTGATTTTTCTTTTACATTTCGTTTAAAGGAAAATCTTTTTTCTACAAATTTTCAAGATAAAATTTTCGTTGAGAAAAAAAGTGACATTTTATTTTCTTTATTTTATTATTCATGAATAAATTGTGCAAAAGGCGAAAAAGGCAATTCAGAAATTTTAATTATCAAATGAAGGGGGATTTAAGAATTCACAAATAAAATAAAGATAATTAATTTTGATTTATTTGTTCAGACAAACAACAAAGCCGAGGATTTTAAAGTTAAACTTCTGAATGGAGTGAAAAGATGTGTTCGTTGAAGGATAAATTATTATGGAAATTATTTAAATATTCAATTGAAAGTCGCTGCTTGAACATAAAAATGACGAATGGAATCAAATCAACAACAAAATATGTCAAAAAATAAAAAGTTGGTATAGGTCCTAAACATATTGCACGCCGTTATTCGATAAACTACCACTGTCACACGCATAGTCAAGCATGAGTAAAAAGAAATAAAATCGTTTTTTTACCTAACATTCTGTTATGCGTGTGACTGTGATAGTTGCGCGAATAATCGCGTGCAAGGAGTTCACTCACTAGACTGATCCAGGATCCTTTGTCTTGTGCCTGAACTCCTTATCTGTAAAAATCTGTCAATGTCACGGTAGACGATAAAAGATTTTTTTTACAAATTGTTAATTTTATTTTTGAACACTTTTGTGTGATATTTTTGATGTGTCGGAGTTTAAAATGTCAGATTGCGCAAGAAAGAGGCGCAACGTGCACGTCGGATGAAGGTATGTAAATGTAAAAGCTATTACGTTTATGGCATTTAGAACAAACCTAAACCTGTTCAAAAAAAATTACATTTCTGTACAAAATTTTAGTATTTAGTAGTATCAATATGGATGTGGGTTAAGTTAGCACAACTCAAGAAAATGGATTTGAGTTAGCTTAAGATTTTTCTTGTGATCACAAGATTTTTCTTGCGAAACTAAAGATTAATTTTTGAGATTTAATTCGTGCACATTTTATTCGAATTCATAATCTTGAAATACACATAAATATCCTCTTCGTAATGGGTATTTGCACAAGAGTTAGTGTTCCCTTCACCTGATGCGAAAAAAAGTTAATTCTACAAGTCGGAGCAGCAAAAAAAATTCTTGGACTTGAAAATGAGTTGGTGTGCTCCTCCTCACACAGTGGTAGCCAAAAAATTCTCCGGTATTGCTACATTAGTTGAATATAGTGCAATTAAATTTGAATAGAATCAACAACCTCACATAGCACACGACAAAATGGCGCCCGCCATAATGGTATGAGAATTAGCTTTGGAGACATGTCGTTCAGGGTTAGAAAGAACTCGCAATTAACCAAATTCTTCCGATTTCAAAATCGGACATCCTTCGGAAAAGCTTTAAGAAAGCTTCTTTTGTTCTTTTGCCTAAACTTTTCCAAAAGATGTCCGATTTTTCAAATCGGAAGAATTTGGTTAAATAAGTGATGTTTCCCAACAGATGCGTTTAAATTATCATTCTCGTTATGATTCGAACTGCGGGGACATCGAGCCTGAGTGGGCAAATTTTAAGGAATTTGTTTTGAGTGCAGCTGAGGAATGTCTGGGTAGTGTCTCTAGCGGAGGTAGGAACAAAAGGACGGGTTGGTGGAACGCCGATATCAAAAAGGCTGTGTTGGAGAAAAGAAAGCTTTATTTGGTTTGGTTACAGGATAAAACGGATGAGCAGAAAGGAGCTTACAGGGCTTGTAGTCAGGCGGTTAAGGCTCTAGTTAAAGAAGCAAAGGACCTCGCGTGGAAGAGGTTCGGAGAAGAATTGGAAGAAGCAGGTCAAGGAAAGGGTAAACAATTCTGGTCGACGATTAAGGATATTAGGCGTGGTGGTGAAAAGGAGGGCTGCGGTAGCATTTTGGGTAAAGATGGCCAGTTAATTACGGATAAGGGAGAAGTACTGGAAACCTGGCGTGATTACTTTCAGGATCTATTTGCATCTGTCAATCCGGTAGTGGCACCTGACAGAAATCAGTTTGCTAACTCGTAGGGTGAGGAAGAAATTACATTCGAGGAGGTGACACGAAAGGTCAGCAGGCTGAAGGCAGGAAAATCCGCAGGTGTAGACGAAATTAGGACAGAATTTATTAAGAATAGCGGGTCTGGTGGGATCCAATGGCTTTGTAGGATTTTTAATTTAGCCATGAAGTCCTCAGTAGTACCCGCTGACTGGAGCTTCGGTGTTATTGCTCCGATCTTTAAGAAGGGCACCCGTAAAGTTTGTAGCAACTACAGAGGGATTTCACTTTTGAGCGTGGTCGGAAAGGTTTATGCTAGTGTGCTAGTAGATCGGGTTAGGGTTATAGTGGAAGAGGTTCTGGACGAGGCTCAGAGTGGGTTCAGACCTCTGAGAGGGTGTCAGGATCAGATCTTTTGTCTTAGGCAGGCTATAGAAAAGCTCTTTGAGAGGAATATTGATCTGTACTTATGCATCATCGACTTGGAAAAGGCATTTGATCGGGTACCGAGGCAAAAGCTGTTCGAGGTGCTTAGCGAATACGGGATTAATGGAGGTTTATTGGGCGCCATTAAAAGCATCTACTCAGGGAGCAAGGCTGCGGTAAGGATAGATGGTGAAATTAGTGAGGCTTTCGAGGTTAATGAGGGCGTTCTTCAGGGTTGTTGTCTCTCTCCTCTTCTGTTCATAATTTTCATGGACAAAATCATCAAGCAGGCCAATTTGCAGGGGAATGTGGAAATTGGGGATGTAATTATGAAAATCCTGGCCTATGCGGATGATTTAAACCTATTAGCAGATAATGCCGATGATTTGCAGAGGGGGATTGATTGCCTGAATGTAGCATGTGAGGAGTACGGGATGAAGATAAGCGTCGGCAAAACAAAGGTTATGCATGTTGGCAAATTTAGGAAAGACGTAGTGTGCAGTTTAAATGGGGAGCAGTTGGAACAGGTTTCTGAGTTTAAATATTTAGGAGCCATGTTTTCAGAGGATGGCAAGTTAGTTACGGAATTTGAGGAAAGGAGGAGAATGGGAAATGCGGTGGCCAGTCAGTTGAGGTCTCATGTGTTTAACAGGAAGGAATTAAGTAGTGGCACAAAGTTAGCTATTCACAGATCAATCTTCAGGCCAACAATTTTATATGGTAGTGAAAGTTGGGTGGACTGCGGATACCTTGTGCATGACTTGGAGGTTTCAGATCTGAGGGTTCTTAGGAGCATAGCAAAAGTGAATCGGAGGGAACAGTGGGACAATCATATCAGGAACGACGACATCAGAGAAAATTTAGGGGTTAGGTC
>CM055403.1:6326776-6350005 GCA_029228625.1 Pseudolycoriella hygida | reverse complement strand
TCCTAGGGGTAGGCCAAGGAGAAAGTTCATAGACTCAATTAAATCAGATTTAGAAGTTAGGGGGCTTTCACTGGGCGAGCAAACCATCTCCTTGGCAGAGGATAGAAGGGTATGGAGGGGGGTGGTCAATGACCACCGGGTTGCGGCTTAAAGACCCCACACCGGAAGGTATAAACGGTCTATGAAGTTTGATGATGATGATGATGATCTCGTTATGATTTATAAGCCCTAGTGTTACCTGTAACTGAGACATATAAAAGTTAAAATACTTCGTCATTCACCTGTCCATCAACATAGTAAGTTGAATGACTTATCTGATGATTAGCACGATATGCCGAAATGTTGATCTCTTCTAACAATGTCCATAACGCAACTGTTCTAGATGTGTTAATGTATGAAACGTCATGTCAATGCAAAATAATTCCATTGGTCAGTGACTGTGTATGAGTTGTATCAATAGTTTAAAATAAGTTTGCGGGCTTTATCCCGTAGTGACTCGAAAATGTCGTAAGATTTTCACTCGTCGATTCCATCGGCAAAAAAAAACATCGAATTTAAATTAGGCGCAATTTAGAGAACGCCGCAGCATAGACATTGGGAACGAGAACAACAAATAAAAGAAATATTTAACTGGTTCGACAATGAATGCCAGCGAGCTCTGGAGCTCGACTAAAAACTCTGAGTCGATACATTCGAGCAGGCCAGGCAGAGTACCGTTTGAAGAGAAATTTCTCTTGAAAACTGTTCCGAAACAAAAAGCGGCTGCGAAATTGAAAAGTTTGGCAATAAAAAGAAAACTCAACTTCTATCGGAAAGTAAACGAGTCCAAAAATAGTTACACTCAGCAACACTTGCTGAATAAGGACAAGAATGGATTGGTCTTAGCAGATGAGGAAAGGTGCATTGCGAGATGGGCTGAGCACTTTAAAGAACTGCTTAATTCGAACACACCGCTCAACCGAAACGAAGAAAACAACGAATTGTCATTTCATACTGCGCAACCATACATAGAAGAACCAACGATGCAAGAAGTTGAAGCTGAAATTTCGAGGCTCAGAAATTTCAAAGCCCCGCCCGGGGACAGGTGAACTTTTTGAGAACGGCGGCAACGCGCTATGTATGGAAATGCATGAGCTCATCACGCGTATATGGAATGTCGAGGAGTTACCGGAAGAGTGGAAGATCAGCATTCTTTGTCCTATATACAAAAAAGAAGACAAATTAGTGTGGCAATTTCGCTCTACTGAATCTTACTTGTAAGATATTTGCAAATATTCTTTACTAGCGCCTTCATCCATACATGGAAAACTCTGTAGATGAATACCAAGGTGGTTTTCGTGTAGGTCGTTCAACATCGGACCAGCTGTTTAATATCAGAATGATCTTGGAGAAGTGCAAGGAGTACAATATTGAAACGCACCATTTGTTCGTTGACTTCAAAGCAGCCTATGACAGTGTTAGAAGAAGTAAGCTATGGAGAGTAATGGAGGAATTTGGAATCCCCAACAAACTGATCTCGCTAACCAAGTCAACACTGAACGGAGCTAATAGCCGAGTAAGGGAACGTAACTAACATTCAGAGATTTTCGACATAGAGGAAAGCCTACGTCAGGGAGATCCTCTCGCGACGCTGCTTTTTAACCTAGCCCTCAAAACAGCTGTGCACCATGGGCATAGACTCCAGCGGCACCATTTTCACCAAGTCCAGCCAGTTGCTAGGTTTCGCAGACGACCTGGACATACTTGGACGAAATATGGATGTTATTAAAGGCAAGTTTATGGCCTTGGAGAGAAAAGGACCTTGGGTCTTTCTCGAATCGACACCAGGAGGAAACCGTAACGATCGACACACAGACATTCAAAATGGTCAACAAATTCGTATACCTTGGATCGGAGCTGAACACTAATAACGTCATCGCGGACGAAATTAAGAGACGAGTAATTCTGGGCAACCGGAGTTATTACGGCCTTCTGAACATCTCAAAGTCCAAGTCAGTTAGCCAAAATTCAAAATGCGCAATATACAAATCCGGTGGTTACGTATGGTTCGGAGACGTGGTGCTTGACACAAAGAGACGAACAATCGCTGAACACGTTCGAAAGAAAAGTAGTTCAATCATGAGCTTAGCCAGCTTTATGGAGAGCCGGACATAGTCAGAAAAACGAAAATAAACCGTCTATGTTGACTCGGTCATGTACAACGAATGGAAGATCATCGTATTCCGAAAAAAACCAGATCGGAGGGCAAGAGAGGTGCAGAGCGTCCAAAATCCAGATGGTATGATGCAAAAACTGTGGGAGTGTCCAGCTGGGAGACGATAGCTGCGGATAGTCCCGGTTGGAGAAGCATGTTGGAGAAGGCCAAGACCCTTAATGGGTTGTAGTGCCGGTTAAGTAAGTAATCATTCCAAATGTATGGGTTTAAATTCTCGTCAACGTTCAAGTTTATTTTTTATTTAAACCGCTAGATCCTACTTCTAGCTATTTGTTGGATCTCTCACATAATATAGGGTCAGTCAAAATTATCAATTTGAATAAAATTTGCACAAAAATCTTGTGCAACTCAAGATTATCAGTTCGAATCAAATGTGCACAAAAATCTCAAAATTAATCTTGTGCAACTCAACATTATTATTTTGAATAAAGTGAAAAGTTGGAGCAATATAATGTTTTTGCTATTCCTAACCCATTCCAAATTGAATTGCAAGTTTATTTTACTCAAACAGAAAATTGTTCTTCAAACATCTTTTAGATCGTGCAAAACTTTCTGTTAGTATTTTAGAATTTAGAATGGTCCTGGGCGCTGGAAAGTTTCAAGGCGGCTCTAAAAGTGTGAAAAATCTTGCGCAACTCAAGATTTTTCTTGTGATAACTAAAGATCTGGAAATATTGAATTGAACTATCTTCACCCACATGTATCTGCATCTGGTCCATACGATATGATGGTTGTACACAATGTAATGTAAAGCTAGCAAGACTAAGGAAACGTTTGAGTAAATATCTAAAAAAAAACACTTCATTTCATTCATTTAACGAGTTTTGTTCGTCTCGTAATTACCATCAATTGCTCTGTTGCACTTTCGTTTGCGCTTTGGATTGTTCTTGAGATGAATACTCAATCATTTCGTTTCGTCTTGTGTTACATTTATGGAATATATCATATATGAAGAGGCTACACAGATCACATAACTCGTTATCGCATGAAATTTTATTAAGGAAAAGTCGCCGATCATCGAGCATTGCCTGTTACGAGATAATCGATGTTTTAAATGTTGCCAAGTTGTTACGCCAAACTTAAACGTTGTTAACTATTGATTTTATGATGACGTCTTTTTAGCGAGACAAAAGTCACTGTAAACGCACCATCAATGAGGTTGCTGATAGTCTACTGTCTACACTAATCTACAGGGGTTTTGTATCTTTCCTGTCTGCCATTGCCAAATGTCAGGCTTAGTGGGCTGTTGCAGAAGATGGCCTATTTGAGTGTCCATCACCCCTGAAAGTAGAGTAATTGGGGTCCAAAGAAAAATGTAAGGACATTTTCATTTAGTCATTATTACATGTTACTCAAGTTATATGTAACGTTAGTATGTACGGGTAACTAGTGCATAGTCGGGCCTACAAAGCTATACTAATATTGACATAAATCTTACATATTATGATGGATTCTGTATGAATCAGAAAAGTGAACTTTTTCTGACGTTTTGGCCATGGTTGGAAAAGGGCGTAATGACTAAGTATAGTAATCGAAGTTTCCAATTACAAATATTTTCCGAAAGAGGGAGAACAAATCTCGTCAGAATTAGAAAATTTTTGGCGGAGGAAATCAATGCAGCTATTATTGCGAAAACACAGGACATTTATCATCCCACAGCTGCAAATTCCCAAGATACGCACACAGTCAGAGCACTTTCACCTGAAAACGCTTGGAGCAAACTTCAAATCCTATGCGACGACATTGACAGCTCATCCGAAATACGGTACAGCCAATTCAACATTGTGGAGAATGAAGCGTCGGGGGATTGCTTGTACTCTGCTATGCTGGAATTTTAAAGCGTCGGAATTACCCGAATGCTCCGGTTACGGCTGACGAACTCCGAGCCACGGTGGTGAATTACATACTCACACCTTACACATCTAGCGGCCAATCCTATTTCGATCGATCCAAGGACAACCTGACCTTTAACCTGAGCCAAAAAATTCCAAGTTTCTCATCCAGCAGTGCATCGAATGAAGTTTTAAAAATGGATTACGCCAGGTATATGTCAACACCATGCCACTACGGAACTTCGGTTATGTGCGATGGCAGAACTGTTCAATTTTAGCTTTTGCATCGTTCGGATGATCAATGAGGTGAATTACTCATGCTTCGATTACGGATCAACGGAGAGATTTTTAAATCAACAAACCGATTCACTGGCCCATTTGTTGTTTACCGGTGACGTTCAAGACGGTCATTTTCGTCTATTGATAATTCAGATGAAACAGTCATCCCGTCCGGCAACTACAAAATCGCCAAAGATCACTCATCATCAAGATTGACAACTATAGCACCGGAAAACTTTAATGGGTACAACGTTACTCTAAACGACACAATGGAATACGACACCTCCCCGCTTGACACGTCGTTCGAATATTTCGCAATTCTACTGGCAAGATGCAAATCAAACATTCGAGTTCTGAAAAGAGTGCCGAGACTGCCTGGAAGAATGCGACGAACTGGAAAAAGCTCAGCATCGTTGCGCGTACCGGAGAAAGTCAAAAATGTATCGCTGGCTACATCGGTGAAGAGAAACATCGAAAAATATGAATTGGTCGTCACGAAGCGATTAAAGAATAAGACACCAATTTCGATATCAAAACGTGTCGAAAGCAAGATCGCCGAAGGAAATGTCAAGGGAGCTGTTAGGCTTTTATCATCGCCAGATACCTTGGCACCTCAAAGCCCGTCCACATTTGAACTGCTGAAGTTGAAACATCCACCACCATCGAGAAAAATGAAGTTTCCTGACCCACCAGGCAATACCAGGCAGTACCTTTCAAAAGTACAATCAAAAGTTTTCCAAATGGATCCGGTGCAGGTGTCGATGGATTGTTGCCACAGCATCTCAAAGATCTTACGTTACCGTCCATTGTTGAAGCAGGTCTGAGACTACTAAGAGCAATCACAGCCCTATCCAATTATCTATTATCGCGGAAGGTGCAATCAGAATGTATAAAAATTATGTACGGTGCATCTTGAAAAAAAAAGTGGTGGAATTCGTCCAATCGCAGTCGGCAACACTTTCCGGTGGATTACGTCCAAATTGGCCAGTTCCTCTCTTCGTGATGACATGGCGTCGAAATTTGCACCAAGGCAGGTTGGTTATGGAGTCAAAGGAGGCTGTGAAACTGCGGTGGATGCCATAAGAACTTTTATCAAAATGAACAGCCATAGGAAATTGGTGGTTGTCAAGATCGACTTTCGCAACAAAATGAGATTGAATTGCCCAGGTATTTTCCCATATCTTTGGCAATGTTATTCAATACCGTCGTTACTCTTCTATGGTGAATTTATCCTATTGTCGTCGAATGGGACCCAGCAGGTTGACCCATGCAGGCCATTAGTATTCAGCTCAGCAATCCAGCAATGCCTTGGTGTCGGAATTCATTGTATTTCATTTAGACGACGGAACAATCGCCGGAGAATATGAAAGTGTGTTACAGGACTTCAAAACATTAGTTGACGAATGCGCGAAAATTGGCCTTCATATAAACCCCACCAAATGTGAGCTGTTCTTCGTGTCAGAAGTGGATCGTGACGTAGCTAACGCATTTGACCGATTGTCGCCCGGAATCTGCATCATCAACGAATTAACGCTTTTCGGAGCACCAATTACAAGTAATGCGTTCGACAATGTTTTTAACAAAAAAATCGACGAGCTGGAACTATTATTCGAACGTTTGCTGCAACTTGACAACTATCACATAGCATTCTACATTCTCAAAGATTGTTTCACCATACCAAAAATAGTTTTCCTGCTAAGAACAACGCCAACTTGGAATCTAAAAGAACGACTGGAAGAGGTAGACGTTCGAATATAATCGACGTTAGAAAAATTGACAAATTCCAATTTGGATAATGACGCATGGATCTTGTCATCGCTGCCAATCAACCAAGGAGGCATTGGAGTCAGAAGGATTCAGGACACAGCTTTACCAGCCTTCCTGTCATCGGTAAACGCAACTTATTCACTCGCCAGTATCATATTACATCAATCAATGCTGCAAGTGGAAGACGTTGCCCATTATCAAAACAGTTTGAACATATGGGATCAGCAGCATCCGGGATCAGCTCACCCAGCCGCGCCATGACTTCAAAAACATTTATACTCGATAGCAGTGAAGAGCCTGTTGGAAAATTTTAAGTTTGAGCAAAATCACGACATGGCAAGAGTTCTCGAAAACCTGAGTCAGGTGCCTGGTTATATGGGCCATTCCACTCAAAAGTTGAAAATAAAAAATTGACCACGTTTTCCAATTAAACCGTTCGTCTGACAATGTTTTTTGTATGAGAGACTTGAAGATTAAGTTTTTCCTGAAAAATGTTTCATACATCAAAACTCTCGCACCTTTGTACGTTTCAGGAGATTAACACGGTTCCCAGGTCATATACAAAATTCATTGCATGGAATTGCCCATATGCATTGCCGTCAAAGCCAATAGACACCCTTCTAGACAACAATGCATTTCGAATAATCATCGGGCTTCGGTTAGGTATTGACGTCTGTGTACCTCACGTATGTAAGTATGGATCACAAGTGGACAAGGTTATCATAGCCTCAAATGTAAGAAGAGTGCTGGTCGACATGCTAAGCACGCCGAATTAAATGTCATCATCAAACGAGCACTCATTCTGGCTGATGTCCCAGCTCGTTTGGAACCGGTCGGTTTGGTTAGAGAAGACGGCAAGAGAGTGGATGGCATGTCACTAATTCCATGGTCACGAGGTAGCACGTTAGTGTGGGATGCGACCTGCACTGACACATTTGCCCCAAGCAACATCCAGTTCAGCACAAGGGCAGCTGAGAATGCTGCACAAAGAAAAATTCGAAAGTACCAGTCGCTCATCGATCAAAATTATCATATGGTTCCATTCGCTGTTGAGACCATGGGTCCTTGGAGCACCGACACAATCACATTCTTCGAAGAGCTGAGTAAAAGGATCACGGTGAAAACACAGGAAAAGCGATCAAAGTCATTTCTAAAACAGCGATTGAGCATGGCGGTCCAGAGAGGAAACGCAGCAGCAATCATGGGTACATTTCGTTCGTGTGATATGGAGATTTTTTATTTATTATGAGGAGTTATTGTGAACAAACTGTATGACTAATGTATTAATGCTGAACGAAAATTTATTCAATAATTCAAAATTATCTATTGTCATTACGATCATCACCAAATATATTCGTACACAAGCCATTTCATGCTCGCCTCATCTATTTAATTTTACAACAGTTTTATTTTTGACGTCTTTATCGATCTGGGTTTAACACGTACTACGTACTACGTACTACGTTGAAGAAGGTGCAGTGAGTTATTTGTATTGTCGATGAATTCTCCGAACAAAATTTGCAGTTTATCATATAGCTCTTAATGCCACCTGTTGTCACCTGTTGAAGTGAAAAATTACGATTTCCGTGGTTCTCGTGATGAAAAACTACGTGAATCACAAGGGATGACGTATAGAAATTCAACCTGTGCGATGCAGCCCTTGCCTTCGGCGCGGGCAGCAACTCTCGCTCAGGGTTGAATTTTTATACTTTCATCCCTTGTGATCCAAAAAACTCCAATGTGAGTGAATTCCAACAAGGGCAAAAGTTTGCTCGCGTTGGAATTAAATTTTCTCCTCAAGTGTAACATAATGTTTTTTGTGCTTGCGCGTGAGAAAACGAGTGTTTCCACGACAAAATGTTCTTTCAGTGCAACGTGGGAGCGGTGAGAAAATAACTACTTTCTTAGAAGTGGAACGGGTAAAAAATTGTGTCTTTCTTCACTTTGTGACATCATCGGTAACGTCATCAACTACGTCAGAAATGACTTCATCAATCATATCATCAATGAGTGGGAATTGTTAATTAAATAGCATTATTAATCACAGGGAATGGTAATTATCGCGGTATATCTGTTATCTGGATGAGCATTGTAATCATCCAGCGTGTAACTGTCTTGGCGTTGATCTTACCGTAGATATTGCAATTAACTTCTCTCCGTAGAAGATAACATAAAACATTGCATTCTTTGGACTAACTATCATTTTTCTGTCCAGAGTTAATTTTACAAATTTCAAGGAAACACTATCTCATAAGATGTTCCTTCTGAGAATAGTTACGGAAGGACGTACATAGATCCTACTTACATTTTTCTTTTCCAAAAAGCCAAGAAATCATTTTCGTAGATTCAACAAAAATTTTTCTTTTACAAACTTTGACTAAAGACCTAATCCATATCCTCTACTAAGGGACCATTCAAATAGTGCGCATGCTGAAAAAGATGGATGTAAGCCACCCCCCCCTCCTTGCACGCAAAAATACATGGAAAAATGCAAAATATATGTAGCGCACAATATTCTCAAACTCCCCTCTCCCCCTGAAAAAGTGTGCGCACTATTTGAATGGCCCTTAACTGTACGTATAACGTCAAAATACACACGAAAAACCCGGATAGACAAAATCCGAATAGGAAAATCCGGACGCACAAAATCCAGATTTATCCGCACAGTTCAAGTTTATAAATTACGTAACGCATGAGGGAGGAAAGGGGAATGAGGCAAGCGTTACGGTTAGAACAAAAATGAGTCAAATTTGATTCTTTAAGCGTTGCAGGGGGAAGGGTATTCTGAAAAATGTCAATTTTTGCGTTACATAATTTATGAACGGCCGCTGAAAGAAATTTTTCACATGCTGCAACAAAGCACGTTATAATTTTACAAACAATTTTTTCATAGTTTAATACTTTATTACTTTTAATTAGTTTAAAACAATACTTTATCATTACGATTCATTTGGAATTAAAAAAAAGTCAACCATCAAACAACAGGTCTTATAGCATGATTGTACGGTACTGCTGCAGTTAATATGGGAATTACCTATTATCGATATTAAAGGTTTTTTGTCATTAATTAAAAAGATGGAATAATAACCATGGTTTGTGTCATTGCTCAATAAAATGTGTTTTAACATTGTACTCGAAAAACCTGCAAAACTATTTCATGTTTATTGTGTCAAAATATAGAAAATTATGTAAATATCGGCAACTTTTGACGGAAAATGTGTGACGCATCTGTTGATATTTGATACTTTTATAGTTACCGATATTTGATATTTTGATAATTATCGATATATCGACAATGATATTAAATATCATTATCAAAAACAAATATCGATAATTTATAATCTAAATTTATCACAACAAAAACCTTTTTAAAGGTAGAGTGTGACGCAGTCCGTAAGTCCGCTTCCAAAATTAATGATATCGCTTGAGGTGACGCTATCGCAGATAAAACGCAGAAGTTTGTTTGAATGGAACCTTGTGTTAAAAGTTTTGATATCCTGAAAAAATTAGAGCGCTTTCTTTGAAACAAAATTACGTTTTGTTAAAAAAAATTGCGTCACAAATGCCGGACCCACCAGCGGGATAATTTTTCAATACTTTCAGTTTTTACACGCAAAAATTTAAAATTACCTTAAACAATTTATCCAATAACAAACAAAAGTCAAATTTTTGCAGCGCAAAAACTGAAAGTACAGAAAAATTATTTCGTCGTTGGGTCCGGCATTTGTGACGCAATTTTTTTTAACAGACACACCACACAGGAATAAAATTGGTATTAATTACAAAGCAGATTTGACCACTTTTCCATAGGAATTGGTCATCTTTGATTGGCGATATCTCAGCCAATTTTCAACCGATTTTGATGAGTGAGGGCTTGTTTGAAAGCTGCTGCGACGTAAAAATAATTTGGAGGGGAAGGGGGGCGAGGGGAAAAAACTCAAAACTTCACCTATACATCGTGTCTTGTCCCAAAGGTTTTTGTATGGAGGTTTTTGGGTTTGTGGACGTTTTTTTTTGGGTGTGGGGACTGCGTCACGCTCTCCGCTACCGCTCCGAGCATGATCGATATTTCATAATCAAAGTAATTATCAGCCATGCCCAGTTGCTGATTTTTTTAATAGCCCAGTCACCTACACAGAAAAAAACCTTATGGTCTAAGCAATTGATTTTCACTCCAACTAAGCTTGAAGGCGTAACACAGGCATAGCGTAAAATCGAGGCCCGAAAAATGTGGCGTTTTCCAGTAGAGAATAGAGAAAACATGTCGTAATAGCGCCCCAGTCTAACAGTTAAGGTTGATTTTCAAGGTATGCTCAGGGGCGCCGACTTTCGTTCAAGTCAATCGGGGGCTCAACATCTTGATTTCTTTCAGCAAATTTAAAACGAAAGCCTAGCGCTGCATCATAGAGCTTTGTGAAAATTTAAAAACTTACTTGAAAAAGCTCTTTGTAGAAATTTGATCACCGCGAGTGCTCTATATACTTTGGTTATATACATTTGATTTATTCATTTTATTCAGACGACGATCTGCAATCCAACGGCATGCAGATCGCTTAAACTCTCGGCACACGAGTTTGAAGTGAATTTATATTCGTAATGTTGTTTGCAGGTTAAATTTGTTTTTCTTAAGTTGCCTTCAAAGTGAAATTGTATAGAAACGGAAGCATACGCAGCAACATTTTTGCATGAAAGTGACACGGATGCCAATATAACGCACCTAATTCACCTCAAACTCGAGTGTCAAGAAAAGACATGATGCGCTCACTGCGTGGACAGCCTTGCTGCTATCAGCGTGTGAAGATTAGGCATATTCACTTTTTGAATTTTCTTCTAAACTCATTTTCAGGACTTTTGTTTCGTTTTTTGTGGCCGGCAAAATTCGAAAATGGTCTTTTAGGGTGTTTTCATGTGAGTAAATTTTGAAAATTTGGAAAATTTACTAAAAAATCGGGCTGAAGTAGACATGTTAAAAACGTCACCTAAAATCCATTTTTCACTCTATCTTGACAAGTGGGATGTCGTTGGATAGGTAATTGATTGGTCCTACTAAAAAAATGATTTTGGGTGTCTATTAGATGACGGGTTGGGGAAATGCAGGAAAAACACCCAAACATTATTTTCGAATTTTCCCGGCGATGCGACATGAAACGAAACAAAAATCCTGAAAATGAGTTTTTTCCTTTCATATACCATTTTTCTGGTACATAAGAACAAGAATTTAGAAGAAAATACAAAAAAAGAATATGCCTAGTGAAGGTAGCGAAGATACATTTAAACGCAGTTGCAGAAAGGAAACGAATGTCGGAAGATCCACTTAACGCTGTTGTGTTAATAACCATAGTCTACTTCTCTCCATACACCTTCTTTCACCGTATTTCTCTCCACACTCCTCTTTACTCCATAGTCCCATAGTCGTTTTTCCTACATAGTCTCCTTCCACCCTAGTCTGCTTCCTCCCTAGTCTTCTTTCACCCCTAGTCTCCTTTCACCCTAGTCTCCTTTCCCACTAGTCTCCTTTCCCCCTAGTCTCCTTTCTCCTCAAGTATTTTTTTCCCGTATTACACTTCACACCGTAGGTAGTCCTCTGTCCAATAAACTGAACTACTTTCTCTTTCTTAGAAGTATGTGTGGGGGATTTCTCCTTAGGGTCTTCCACAGTTCTTCGGTGAGGGTTGGAAATGTCTTTTCCCCCGCTGCTTCGGACGGTTTTTCAACATTGTCGGTTCGGATAATTTCCGATGCAATTTGATAAGAACATAATAAAACAAACAAACCACATCATCGGCATTCCTTGCGACGCAACGGAGGCATTCTTAATAGAGAATCGCACGGGCCCGTGTAGCATATGTCTGCATTCTAGACTTCAATGTTAATTTAGTTAAATAAAAATTACATGAAACAGACATATGTCTCTGTTACACACCTTCCCCCTCAACGAAAATTTATGAACAGTTCATAATATTTGTTGTTTAAAAATTTAATTTTAACTACTTGAAATTGGAAAGTCTTGCTGCTAGAGAAAATTGTATAAAAAGGCTTATGGCACTTTTCCGTACTCCACATTCCCAACTTCAATAATATTCATATAAAATATATTGAAAATTGCCTTGGCACGTCACAGTATCATCTATTATTAACAATTTTGCATAAGTACGCAAATGCCAATAAAAACTTACAAAATGATGGTGTCATGTTCCAACTTTGCAATACCCGCTACTGTAGGTCATACAATTTAACTGGCCACGTGTGAGACGGTTCATGCTGCATATACCTGTGTCGTAGAGCGATGCACTTCATAGGAAATAAACATAAGAATCTAATTACTTTGAACAAATGCAATTTCGAACTCAATCTGAACATTTTTACATGATTTTTATTTTGCTATAAAAATGTGACTTTAAAAGAAATTCAAATTTTCTTGAAAAAACTCATGCAAAGCAACTTCCGAAACATTTCATACTACGAAAAATGTAATAAAATGTTGTAGTTGTTTTAGTTCGGAAGTTCACTATAAAAATCGATTTAGGTTAAATTTTCAAGGGAAAAAAATGTATTTGCTCAGCGCCGCCTCACGAACTGTACAAATGTTATGTGTAATACATATTTAGATCTTCCTTGTGCTCAAATATATAAACTAGGATAAATTTGCATTTCCAGTAGAAATATGTGACAGGCTGTAAGGGAATTTATTTTATTGAAAATAGATGTGACAACATTTTTCTGGAGAGGAATATGTTCCGTATACACTTCATACAAAACAGAGATAATTTAATTTTTTATCTTTCTTAAAGTGACAACGAAAACCATGAACGATTTGCTGGAGTTGTTAAATTACATAACATAACTGAAACACGCCACTCATTTTTTAACGATTGAGTGAAACTGTCTAATAAATTACACAGGCAGATACATTATTCATATCATGAGAATCTGTTGAAAAAAAAATCAAATCCTTTCGTTGAAACTGGAATAAGCTTTTGTTGTAGTAAAAAGATCAGCTGTGTAGCAGGTTAACATAGCGAATGATTTCAATATCGGTGTGGTAACGGTCACAAGAAGTAGAACTGTTTTGACGAATACCGTGACAGACAGACGATTAATCAATAATTCACGTCCATGGTTCACTGGTGATTCTTCATTGATTTATAAGTGGTTGGCTAATTGATTGACTCATCAACTATTCACCGACGCTGTGATGCAAAGTTCTAAGATACCAGTCATTCATAAAAAAGATAAGGACCGGTTAAAGCCTGGTACGTTCTTTTTTCTTTAAGATTTGAGTTATATAATTGAATTGTTGGGCATGGTTACGCTTTCAGTTGAATGATGAATTAGTAGTATGTCAGTAATCGAGCTATCAAATATTCGAGCTGAATAAAGACCATACGAACAAATTATTTCTACAGGTTGGTGGTCATCTATCGGCCAGTAAACATCTCTGTTAAAATAAAAACTTGTCAGCTCAATATTAACTACCACCTATCAAACATCTCCGTTAAAATGAGAGAATATTGCAAGCAAATCATCTACTACATACTGTCAACTACCAACTATCAACTACTAACAACAACCGATACAAACAAATAATTTCATCAGTTGTGTGTGTCCGTTAAATTGAAAATGATGCCAACAATCGACTACCACCGGTAAGCCGTCAAGTATTCGTGTGATGAACAAACGAATAATTTCTTCAGTCGACAGCTATCTCTCGGCAAAACACATCCGTTAAAATGAAAATATTACAAGCTCGGAATCAACTACAAGCTGTCACATTGAGCTGAATAAATTGGAACGAACAAAATGTTGCATCAGTCGATCGTTTGTTATCGGCGAATCATCATCTCCCAAATTATTTAAATGTTGCCAGCTATCAACTATGAAATATTCGAGTGATCTGGAAATCTGGATGCTGCAAAATTTATAATTATTAAAGCCAAAAATTTGTCTTTTTGTCGGTCACAAATCATCGGTGTGAACAACGTACGTCCTACAGACTTCGCCCCCTTGCAACGTACCCTTCGGAAAATATGGAAAAGAGAGGAAGTGTCTTTTAACTCATTAAAATCGGTTCATTTGCTCCGGAGATAAGGCCTTTAGAAAATGATCATTTTCAATACAAAAGCGCAATTTCACAGAATCCAAAGTTAATGAAAACATCCTACGTTAGTTACTGGTTTCCATTAGCACTTGTATGACTTTTTTGGCTCCTGCTCGAAAACGGCTCGATAGCTTTTCTTCTTCGGGTGGGCATTCTACGCCATATGAAATTTTAAAAAAGGGGAGTACCGGCCTCGTTTGCGCGCCAGAGCTTTGTGTTTGTATGTGTTATGTGAATGGTAGCACATTTTGTATGAGAAAATGGCGGAAAATAGGCGGAGGCTAAAAAAAACTTTTAATGTGTTGTAGAGTAGAGCTGTGCGCCGGTCAAAAAAAATCGGCGGCGGCGAAAGCGATTTTCAATTTCCTCGGCGGCGGCGAAAATCGGCGCAAGAGGGTCTCGGCGGCGGCGTAAATCGGCGTACGTCAAAATAAAGTTCGGCGGCGGCGGCGCACTTTTTACCTACTTTTTCGGCTGGCGTCGGCGCGGCGCAAAAATTCCAACTTTCTGCAAAAGGTCGTGTCGATGTTTCAGTTTTCTCTTTCTGAAGACAAAGACGTCCATAGTCCGATTCATTAAGTCGGACAGATAACTTTAGGACCATCTACAAATCTTTTTATAGTCATTACTACTCAAAACTACTTTTTGCTAAAGATTCACCAATTAGTCACTCTGCACGACTTAACTAAATTGCTTTGAATGTTGTTTATATATAATACAAACAATAAACATTAAACGTTAGGGTCTGTGGAAGTAATTAAAACTAATTCTTAGAACAATCTGAGCGAAATAAATCGAAATTTATGATAAAAAGTTTCACGGGGGTTCTTTGAAATCTTGGTATGAAAAATCGTCGCTTTACAGAAAAAAAATAAATACTTTTAAGCTATGGCTCATTTGAAAGACCTTACAATATTGACGTAGGCTCGAAAAAAGTGAAAGTTCCTGTAGCTATAGAGGGCGAAAGTTGAATATATGTTTTACCAGTACGAATCCCGTTTCAAGGATTCCCGATCTATTAAATTACTGATTATGAATATTCATCTGGATTGCTGAAATGGCAATATAGGAAAACCTGTCATCAATTTTCTCTACAACACTTCCTGTTCATAGCGGCCTCTTCTACTCACAAAACTCTAAGAATTTGCCGAAAAAACCGATGCTCTATCTTCCATAACTTTAAACACAATTCTAAAACCATAAAAATTGATCGCTTTCCCAACTGCCCGACGTATTTCACGAATACCAGCCTCCTCTAACCTCACCTAAACCTACAACTTTGCCTTGGTCACCGATCCTCTATCTCTTATAGTTCTCAAAATATTTCCATTTTTCGAAAATATATTGTCGAGAACGATCCACCCTAACATTAGTGACCTTATGACCGACCTGTGAGGTCTTAGACCCAAATGATGATGACGGTTAGGAATTCGCTTACCTCTCAAATAGAAAAATAATCATAAAAATCGAATGTGATTTACCCGATTTATATATGAAAAACATGTAGGGTCCTACTCAACGCCTCTTTTTGGTGGTCTAGCTAAATCCAACCACCCAAATTCAAAAAATTTTCTTCCATAAATTGTTGGGCACTCATTGACCTTTCGAACAAAAAAATATTTATGAAAATCGGATAAGCTTCACTCGAGTTATGTACAAAAAACTCGTAGAGCCCTTATAGAGACTCAGTTTTAGGGCCCTGACTGTGACTAAGTCCAAAGGCTCAAAATCAAAAAAAAATTTTCCATGAATTATCGGGCATGCCTAGGCCTTTCGAACAAAAAAAAATTATGAAAATCGGAAAAGGTTTACTCGAGTTATGTACAAAATACCAAAGACCAATTAAACGGCAATTGCTCGGCGGCCCTTGGACCGATAGTGCCCAGATTCGATCCCATAAAAGCTATTTGACTACATTTCAGGGAAAAAATGATTTTGAAAATTGGTCAAGTTTTACTCGAGTTATTGCGGTGACGGACGGACAAATTTTTTTAAAATTTTTGTCTTATTTAGACCAAGAAACGAAAAAGTAACCAACTCCCGGGTCGAAATTCGTCTGGTTACAAACGTCCTGGTAAACGCATTAGGCCCTTTTCCGAAGAACTTCGTTATTCGTACGTAAAAAACGGCGTGAAATTTAGAGCCCTTGTTATAAATGAAGTAACTAGAAAGTTATAACTCGTTTGCAAACAAAAAATCTGATTTTTACGTTATTCCCTGAAAAATAATTCAGATTTTAATGGTACTTAAGAAGATGCTGAAAAGACTGAATAGTTGTGCCAGAAACAATGAAAAAATTAAATTTTATTTGTTTCCAAACGACTTGTTCCTAATTAGATACTTCATTCATAACAAAAATTCTAATTTTCACGACGGTTTTTACGAAATTGTTTCAGGCTTCTATGTTTGCGTCCTGATCTTCCAGCTTTTTCGTCATCTTCCACCCTCCATAGAATCAGAAATTTTCTTTTTTTAAGCAATTTTTTCCTAAGTGAAGTATTGTAATGAGCCAGAGCTTGGAAGAATTTATTAATGTTTTTTGTAAAGCAAAGAAAAATTTTGATTTATTTCACTCAGATTGATGTAAGAAATAGTATTAATTTCTTCTTCAGCTCATAGAGTCAGTGTGGAAAATTTTGTCTGAAAAATCATTATGCTCATGAAAATATTTCTGGGGAATCGTAAGTCTCGTATTTCCTAAAGAATTTAACTCAACGTGTCTTTAAAAATTGACGACAATCAATTTAAAAATGTAAATAATGTTTTAATTTTTTTTGTGTTATAAATTGCAATTACAGAAGTCTTAAATCTTACGAAATATAGAATCACAATATTGGCTGTTTTCGGTCTACTTTTACTTCAATATAAACACTCTAGTTATCAACTATAAAAATTTATTACCGTATTTACCGTATTTATTACCGATAAAAATCTTCGGCGGCGGCGGCGGCGCGTCAATTTTTTGACTTTCGGCGGCGGCGCAAATCGGCGCACGGGTCTATTGTAGAGTAAGTTGGGGGGATCATTTTCGCCTACTACGCCGTGCTTCGGTTTGGCGGCGGCTCAAAAAAAACTTTTGATATGTTGTAGAGTAAGTTTAGAGTATCATTTTCGTCCATGGAAGTAGCAGCCACCGCGCTTCGACTTGGCTGCGGCGGCGTCGCCAGAAAAACACCTTTGAGATGTTGTAGAGAAAGTTGAGGGAATCGAACGCTTGTGCTTTCTTCGCTTTTGACCTATTGAGTATGCGCTTGGATACCCCAGCACTATTGTCAAAGTTTTTACGGCAGACCATCAATCGTAAGTCTGAGCATCTTGTGGTTCAAAGTCACAGGACTGACTATGGCAACTATGAACCTATGAACAACATCTGTATGCAATTCAACAAGTTTGCTGAATTATACGACAGCTCGATGTCTCGAGAAATATTTCGTAAAAAGTTTAAAGCTAAACAGCTCGAAATCAAACTTAATGGAATAAAAACTTGAAAGCTGAAAGCTGAAAGCTGATTTGCCAATGTAAATTGGTTTAACTGTTCCAATGTAAATTGGTGCTCACTCGAACAATCCTAGTCGGTTTGGTTTGTACTCTAATCAAAGCCCAATTGGCATTTGCTCACGCAGTCTACGTGACCTGGAAACGTCACAAAAACTGACTGGCTGGTACTGACCCACTCCGCTAGAGAGGCGCAGGTTAGCTTTCACTGTAACGTCGACACATGAGCCAATGTTTTTTTTATAATTTAGAGACGTTCTTTAGAGACGAAATAAATAAAATAAAATAAATTTTCGTTCATGGAAGTATTAGCCGTCGCGCTTCGGTTTGTCAAAAACTGATATCACAACAAAAACCCTTTTCGAAAGGGAAATGTGACGCAAGTCCTCGTCCCTTCTTCCGAAACAACTGATCTCAATGAGGGTGACGCCTACAGCTTCGCAACGCAAGAAATTTCACATTTGGTTTAAAAAATCCGTCACAAATGCCGGACCCCCCAATGTTATAGCATTTCTATTTTTTTAAATTTTACACCCAAAAAATGTAGTTTTACGTACTGTCTGGAGTACGGGGAGCCAAATTTTTGCTATTCTATTTAAAAAATAGAAAAACTATAACACTGGGGGGTCCGGCATTTGTGACGCATTTTTACAATCAAATGTGAAAATATTTCAAAAGAATTGTTTGCGTTGTGTAGGGACCGCAACTGCGTCACTACATCTACAAATATTGCTCGTACATTATCCGTAGATAATGTAAGATTGTACAAGCGACGATCATTACATCGTCGGCTAGCAACATGAAAACATCATTTATAATAAACAACTGTAAATACAAAGTGTGACTCTACATTAGTCGGCTAGCAATATAAAAACATCATATTTATAGTTGCAAAGCTGTAAGCGTCACCCACATTGATATCAGTTGTTTTGGAAAAAAGGACGAGGACTTGCGTCACATTTCCCTTTTAAAAAGAGTTTTTGTTGTGATTGTTACTACCCCCGAACTAAAATAGTATAAAAAGACAAGAGAAAAACAAAAAACCAATGAATAAGGACGAAGTCACACGTCCAACCTGCTTGAAGGAGGAGGAAGAAATGAATTAAAATGTTGTTTTGCACTTTCTTTTATAGCAAAACAATATGATCCCTACATTTTAGTTGAAATTTTTTCTTAAAACTTTTCAAAGAGCTGTTGGTTTCGGTATATTGGTGTGTTCGATCTCCGAACAAAAAAAGCAGTTGACAACATGATCAATTTTTATGGCTTTAGAAGTATCTGCGAAGGTATATGAGAGGTAGGCCATCAGTTTCTTTAGCAAGGTCTAAGCGTTTTGTGAGTAGAAGTGACCAGTACTGGTGAAAATGGCGGACGCACCAGACCAGATTTGATACATTACGTTCGAAGATTAAACGCTTCATGTCACACGTGTTTTTCAATTTATAGACCTTCTCGCGTCCATGTCTCTTTTAACATGTAGTGCTCATATGTGTTATAATTAACTAACACAAACAACGAATTTGAATAAACTTACACTTAATTCTAAAAAACTACCGAATTTTATTTGTTCTTCATCTACATCAAACTTTACAGACCGTTATGCACATTTTGATGTAAGGTATACTTAAGCCACAAATCTCCGACCAAGAAATTGAGAATGCTCATTCCTGCGTCGCCCCTAGGGGCGAGGAGGGCGGGGGATTCAACCAGCTAACTTTTAGTCATAAGTTTCGCAGTACTGGTAATGATCGGCTAATGTTGACAGAAGTGGAAAACAATTGGAACTTTGTGGAATTATTGAAATAAAGCTGTGTACTGTGAATAAAACTTATCAATAAGATAATTTATAATCTGCTACCTACAAGTAGGTGTGGTGATTAATATGATTTACTTTATCACAATAATGTTGAGATTCGCATGTTTGTTGCAATAATATTTAGGCATCTCAAGAAAAGAAATCTTGATTGTAATGCAGTCCGTAAATCCTCTTTCAAAATTAATGACATCGTTTGAGGTGATGCTTTCTCTTATAATACGGAATTTTTTTTAATATACAATGATAGCTTGTGTTTAAAGTTTTATTCGCAAAAAAATTTCATCTCGTTTTTCGAAACAAAATTACGTTGCTTTACATATGCCAGGACACTTTGACAACTGGAAGCCATTTTCCCGAACCCGATACCCGAAAAATTCTCTTCATCGATTTCTATAACTTTCTCGAAGAAAGCAACTGTCTCGGTAATTTAATTTAGAAGAGAATATTTATTTCAACATTCATTAGTATATGGAGGAAAACTTTGATGTTTAAAAGAAGAAAATTCGGAATTTCACCGGAATTTGGGGGCAAAGAGACGTTCGATGAAAATCTCAGTAAAGTCGGCTGGCTAGTTCTCCGAAAAATAATTATTAACAGAACATAGAAACCAACAGATAAGAAAAAATAAATAATAATGATGTGTGGAAAAGTGTCATTTTGAAATCTCGTTATCTCATCTCAAAAGTTCGCTTACACAGAGGTGTCTTGTACCAAATGTTTTTGTATGCCGATTTTTTTATGTTTTGTGGATTTTTGGTTGTTGGGAACTGCGTCACCTTCGCTATCGGTACGGGTTAAATATGTTTTTCGGTCGCATTCTACGTTCCAAGGGAACGTTGCTGGGAATTTTTTGTTTAGAACAATCAAATTCTCAGAAACATGACCTGGGAACGTGCTGAAATATCGCGACCTCAACGACCGAACACAGTTATGAAAAATCAGAAGAATAACTACTTTCAGGAAATTTGACTTGCTGTAAATTGTTGTCGTTTAACTCATTAAATATGGGTGGTTTAAAATAGAAAATTGTTTTATCTAATTACAATGCATAAACGTTTTTAAGTTAAACGACCGATAATCTTTTCAACAAACATACCTCAACTACAGCGTCAAAAAAATATTTAATCGTTCAAATAAAAATGTGTAAAAAAATATTTTGTCGTGTAGTAAACACGTGGTAACCTTTTATTAAATTAGCATGAACATTTTATTTCGTTATCTGTTTTGAAGCTCAAATTCAAAGTCGAAAATTACAAATAACGGCTTGTGCTCCGTAGAAGTATTAGTTAACTAGGTTAACCGCTGCATACTTGTCTGAAACATTTTCTGAAGCTACTACCAGCTGACGTCGTGCATTGCAATTTGAAATTCTCTTAGTTTACTTGCCGACTAAAACTGCTTCTTACTTTATTCGTTATAGGAAAAAACAAAAAAATATGTATGGCGTTTGCAATAGTAAATTAATGCTTTATTGGAGTAAATAGCAGACGTGTACGAACACGAGTGCTCGCATGAGTGTATGTACACGCCTCTTATATACTACACTATATTTTATCGTGAGATAATTTTACTTGCAAAATCTTTCCACACGTTTACTGTAAGTCCTATACTTTGATTACATAGAACTAACACATATTAGATGCGGGTCTTATGCGTTTACCACGACGTTTGTAACCACCCCAATTTCGACCCGGGAGCAAGGAGGGAGCTTCGATCATGGTCCTTAGATGACGAATCGACAATAAAAAACATATGCAAGGTACCCGTACGCATTACATATTATAATTACATATTATTGGACCCGTACGAAGTACAAAGGTCCTATACGTTTACTACAAACAATTTTATTGTAACATGGGGTAGATCGAGGTGGGAGGGGTGGGATGCATCTATTATCGTCTCGAGATGACGAATCAGCCATAAAAAAATGTCCGTCCGTCTGTCCGTCTCCACTATTTCTTTCCAAACGGCTCAACCGATCAGCCTTTTTTCCCTTAAGGTATATGCCTCCCATGATACTAGTTCGAAGATAAGCAAAATCGGCCAAGTAGTTCCGGAGATATGGTCGAAGAAGTGGAGGCCGGACATAAAATTTTTGAAGGTCGATGAAACTTTTTCGCAAATATCTCAGCAAGTATAGCACGGAAATTCCTCATTTTGGTGTCAAATGAAAGCATTTGATGTCACGAAACTGGGAAAAAATTTTTTTGTTAATCGGGTCAGGGGTCTGGGAACTGGGACCAATGTAATGGATGAAATTGAGACTCTTGGCCATATACGAAAACAGTTTTTCGTCTATATTTCCTTAACTATGCAATATGGAGATTTACTGCCAAAGGCGAAGTTGTAGAGAATTAAATTTAAGCGAACACGTGTTTCAGGGTTTTGGGAAAATATGGCCCAATACTGGTATATGGCCACTTCCATAATTGGGCAGGATGACCCGGATCTCCTGAACTGTCAGAGTTAGAAAATTGGTTCCAAAGGCGAATTTATAGAGAATTAAATTTAAGCGAACACTCGTTTCAGGGCTTTCGGAAAATATGGTCCGTTGCTGGTGTATGGCCACTCTCATAATTTTGCAGGATGACCCAGATCTCGAGAACTATGAAAGTTAGAAAATTTGTTCCAAAGGCGAAATTATAGAGAAATAAATTTAAGCGAACACGTGTTTCAGGGTTTCGGGGAAATATGGTTCAATCGTGGTGTATGGCCACTTCCATAATTAGGCAGGATGACCTATATCTCCAGAACTATGAGAGGTAAAAATTGGTTCCAAAGGCAAAGTTGTAGAGAATATAATTTTAGAGAACACGTGTCTCAGGGTCTTAGGGAAAAATGACCTAGTCCTTGGATATAAGCTTTTCTAGATTTGAATGGTCCGAGACGTACTTCGGTAGGGCCTTTGACATTACCTTGGGTAATTTCTATGGGTCTTTGAAATTCTTACAGATAAAAAAGAACAGAAAACGTAGGATTGTGTGCTTATTTGTATATTTAGATACGTTCGAGTCTCTTTGCCACATCTATTCTGATACGTACGGGTCTTTGGTTATGTTTACATATTATAATTTCATATTATTACATATTATTACATATTATATTACATATTATAAAGACGGTATGTTTGTTTGTCTGTCTGTCTGTCTGTTTGTAGCGCTTTTACGACCTTTTTTCAAAAACAAGTACTTAGGGGGTGCAAATTGTTTCTCATAAAAAGTTCCAGGTATGTAGTTGGGTTGTTTTTGGAATTGATTTTTGCAAATTTTTCAAGTATGATATAGTTGTTTGGTGTCAAAGGGAAAATTGTTGGGTTGGGTGTGTAGTGTGTCAGGGTGACCAACAAAATGCCGGACGGTGGTATGGGACGCACTTAGGGGGATAATTAATTCTTTTTTGAAACTTTTTATTTGGTGTCAGGTGTTTGGTGTCAAAGGGAAAGTTGTTGGGTTGGGTGTGTAGTGTGTCACAGTGACCATAAAATGGCGGACAGTGCTATGAGACGGACTTAGGACGTAAATTAATTATTTTTTGAAACTTTTTTTTGTTGGTGTTAAGTGTTTGGCGTCAAAGGGAAAGTTGTTGGGTTGGGTGTGTAATGTGTCAGGGTGACCAAAAAATGACGCACGGTGGTATAGTGCGGAATTAGGGGGAAAATAGGATTTTTGACAGGAATTTCGACGGGGATGTGAATGGGATTTGCGTGGGAATGTGGATGTGGTATAAA
>CM055403.1:6314040-6326276 GCA_029228625.1 Pseudolycoriella hygida | reverse complement strand
TTGGCCTACCCCTAGGACGTACACCCGGAACCTGTGCATTCAATATCCTCTTTGGGAGCCTACTATTACCCATCCTTTGAACGTGCCCGTACCATCTCAGACGACTAACCCTTGCCGCCTCCTCCACTGACCTAACCCCTAAATTTTCTCTGATGTCGTCGTTCCTGATATGATTGTCCCACTGTTCCCTCCGATTCACTTTTGCTATGCTCCTAAGAACCCGCATATCTGAAACCTCCAAGTCATGCACAAGGTATCCGCAGTCCACCCAACTTTCACTACCATATAAAATTGTTGGCCTGAAGATTGATCTGTGAATAGCTAACTTTGTGCCACTACTTAATTCCTTCCTGTTAAACACATGAGACCTCAACTGACTGGCCACCGCATTTCCCATTCTCCTCCTTGCCTCAAATTCCCTAACTAACTTGCCATCCTCTGAAAACATGGCTCCTAAATATTTAAACTCAGAAACCTGTTCCAACTGCTCCCCATTTAAACTGCACACTACGTCTTTCCTAAATTTGCCAACATGCAGAACCTTTGTTTTGCCGACGCTTATCTTCATCCCGTACTCCTCACATGCTACATTCAGGCAGTCAATCCCCCTCTGCAAATCATCGGCATTATCTGCTAATAGGGTTAAATCATCCGCATAGACCAGGATTTTCATAATTACATCCCCAATTTCCACATTCCCCTGCAAATTTGCCTGCTTGATGATTTTGTCCATGAAAATTATGAACAGAAGAGGAGAGAGACAACAACCCTGACGAACGCCCTCATTAACCTCGAAAGCCTCACTAATTTCACCATCTATCCTTACGGCAGCCTTGCTCCCTGAGTAGATGCTTTTAATGGCGCCCAATAAACCTCCATTAATCCCGTATTCGCTAAGCACCTCGAACAGCTTTTGCCTCGGTACCCGATCAAATGCCTTTTCCAAGTCGATGATGCATAAGTACAGATAAATATTCCTCTCAAAGAGCTTTTCTATAGCCTGCCTAAGACAAAAGATCTGATCCTGACACCCTCTCAGAGGTCTGAAACCACTCTGAGCCTCGTCCAGAACCTCTTCCACTATAACCCTAACCCGATCTACTAGCACACTAGCATAAACCTTCCCGACCACGCTCAAAAGTGAAATCCCTCTGTAGTTGCTACAAACTTTACGGTTGCCCTTCTTAAAGATCGGAGCAATAACACCGAAGCTCCAGTCAGCGGGTACTACTGAGGACTTCATGGCTAAATTAAAAATCCTACAAGCCATTGGATCCCACCAGACCCGCTATTCTTAATAAATTCTGTCCTAATTTCGTCTACACCTGCGGATTTTCCTGCCTTCAGCCTGCTGACCTTTCGTGTCACCTCCTCTAATGTAATTTCTTCCTCACCCTCCGAGTTAGCAAACTGATTTCTGTCAGGTGCCACTACCGGATTGGCAGATGCAAATAGATCCTGAAAGTAATCACGCCAGGTTTCCAGTACTTCTCCCTTATCCGTAATTAACTGGCCATCTTTACCCAAAATGCTACCGCAGCCCTCCTTTTCACCACCACGCCTAATATCCTTAATCGTCGACCAGAATTTTTACCCTTTCCTTGACCTGCTTCTTCCAATTCTTCTCCGAACCTCTTCCACGCGAGGTCCTTTGCTTCTTTAACTAGAGCCTTAACCGCCTGACTACAAGCCCTGTAAGCTCCTTTCTTCTCATCCGTTTTATCCTGTAACCAAACCAAATAAAGCTTCCCTTTCTCCAACACAGCCTTTTTGATATCGGCGTTCCACCAACCCGTCCTTTTGTTCCTACCTCCGCTAGAGACACTACCCAGACATTCCTCAGCTGCACTCAAAACAAATTCCTTAAAATTTGCCCACTCAGCCTCGATGTCCCCGCAGTCCGAAGGAAGCCCCTCAAAACCTTCTGTGAACTTTGCGATGAAACGAGCCCTAACTTCCTCCTCCTTGAACTTTCCTACGCGAAATCTGCGAACTACCTTTTTCTTCCTTTTAGCCTGACAGAGTTTACCAACCGACAGATGTGCACCCAAAAGATAGTGGTCCGAGCCGAAGGTGAAACCCCTGAAAACACGCGTGTCACATATTTCCTGCCTCTTGTCCTGTTCTATGATTACGTAATCAATTATTGACTTATGATCCCAACTTTCATTGACGTAAGTGTACCGGTGGATCCATTTGTGCTTAAAGAAAATAATAAAATAATTCATTTATAAATCTAGATCTTTCGAACAGACATTTTTTTCCGAAAATCGGAAAAGATTTACTCAAGTTATGTACAAAAAACACGTAGGGCTCTAGCAGAGTCACGTTTTTAGTGCCCTAGCTAAGTCCAAAAAGTCAAATCCAAAAATGTATCTTCCATAAATTGTGCGTCATGCCCACATCTTTCAAACAAAAAAAAAAAAAAATTAACGAAAATCCGAAACGATTTACTCGAGTTATATACAAAAAAACAAAAACCACTCTAACGGCCCTAGCCCGGCTGCCCTTATACCGACAGTGATCAGATTCAATCCCATAAAAGATTTTTCGATTACCTTTCAGGGAAATAAAAGTTTTTGAAAATCGGTTGAGTTTTACTCGAGTTATCCTGTTGACGTACGGACGGACGGACATTTTTAGACCCTTACGTTCTTCGAAAAGGGGTCTATTGCGTTTACTACGACGTTTGTAACCAGTCGAATTTCGACCCGGGAGTAGAAGGGGGGAAGCACCGATCATGGTCCTTAGATGACGAATCAATAATAAAAAAATGTCCGTCCGTTCGTCAACAATTTATGCAAGAAAATTTTTTGAATTTGAGTCCTTGGACTTAGCTAGGGCGCTAAAAACGAGTCTCTGCTAGGGCTCTATGTAAACATAACTCGAGTAAATCTTTTCCGTTTTTCAAAAAAAAAATTTTTCTGAAAGATCTAGGCATGACCGACAATTTTTAAAAGAAACTTTTGCCTGTGCTTAGGGCTCAAGTGGCCTCATGTCGGTCCTAACCAAAAAGACTTATTTTTGCTATGTTGCAGAGCAAATTGAGGGAAATATTTTTGTCTATGGATGTATGTGTCCGAGGCCACTACTTGGTGCACTAGGTCAGTACAAAATGTGGTTTTTTGCTATGTTGTAGAGAAAATTGACGATAATCTTTTTCTCTATTTGGGGGTCAACTTACACCGTTTCTTCGGACGGGTTTTTCAATATTGCCCTGTCGGCAATTTCCAATACAATTAATTGTGGACGTAAGGCAATATTTACTTAAATATGTTCGAGTCTTTTCGTAACATCAACTCTGTTTGCCGCATCTATTCTGATACGTACGGGTCCCTTCATATGTTTGGCTATTTCTTGTCTACGATCACTTAAAATATCAGCTAGTAATTTATCAGTGTGAGTCGACATTGTAAAATATTCGTTTAGCGCTCTCCAACTACAATTCTAACAAATTAGCTTAATATCTTGTTCCAAAGAGAACACGTTTCCGAATATTTTATTACGTATGTTTGATAAGTTTGCAACAGCTCTGCCTACATATATCTTCCGGGGCAAACCGTCCCCGCACCAGGGGTAACGAAATCTACGTAAATTTGAATTAATTGTAAAAAAATTTACTTCGGTAAATTCATAAAGAAAAAACATTTTTAAGTTTTCACAATGAGTTTGCAAATAAAATGCATATTAAAGATAGTTGCTGATAATTCCTCATTGAAACAAGTTAGTTCTCAACAAAACTCAATTTAACATTTCTTTGTTTACAAAATTTTTAATATGCCAAATAAAAAGCAAAGATCAGTACGTTGTCGTATCGAAGCAATCTAAAAGAATGATATTTTTACCTCATTCTTGTTTTTCTTAATGACCCAGAGAAACTGCTCTGATAGATCCCTGCGCCGGTCAAAACATTTTGGCGACATTGCGAAACTAGTTTACTCTTAATCCCAGCAAGATCGTCTCGACGAAGGGGCATTTCGGCGTACGTTAAATTTACATATGGCAGCGCACAGTGGTCCAAAATCCGGAAAAATCGGAACTAATAGAATAAATCGGTTGGGCGATGCGATATATGTGATTTAAGTTTTGTTGAATAGCTTATACATGGGCCTATCAGAATCACGAACAAAACTTCCGAAGTGATTAAAACTTGGAGGTCTCGGTCATGATCAAAGTTGAAAATTTTTTATCAAAATTGGAAAAATGTCCTGAGGCCCATAATGAAAATAAATCAGTCCATGTTTCAAATCAATCGAAAGAGGGCATCAACGATACCCATATGACCTCGCTACAAGTTCTCTAGCGAGAGGTAGGAGGTCTTAAATGAAAACAGGTTTTTGGCTATATCCCTGGAACCAAATGCTGGACAGAAACGAATAAGATATCGTTTGAAAGGCCTTTCTAATACCTTTCAAATCATATCAATATCAGCAATGTCCGACGCATCTTCGAGGAGATAGAAGTACAAAATCGATTAAGTTAAAATTCCACTAGAAATATCGACATTTCCACCTAGTCTGAGTGTTCATTATCGTCATGGAAGATAGCTCATCTGCAGTGATTAAGACAAGTAATGTATTCATGGATCATAACTAGTTTCACCTGCTGTACATGAGCTACCTATTGATACCCTCTTTTGATTGACATGAAACATGGACTGATTTACTTTCGTTATGGGCCTCTTCTGGAAAAATGTCCTTCCAATTTTCGTAAAAAATTTTCAACTTTGATCATGACCGAGACCCCCAAGTTTTAATCACTTCAGAAGTTTTGTTCGTGATTCTGATAGGCCCATGTATAAGCTATTCAACAAAACTTAAATCACAAATATCGCATCACCCAACCGATTTATTCTGTTAGTGCTGATTTTTCCGGATTTTGGAACACTGTGCAGCGGCGGGATACTTTTTTGAAACTTTTTTCATTTCTGCAAAATTTCTGTATTCCGGTGTAATTCAACCTCTCGCCAATAAGACTTGTCTTGCTCGTACAAATTAGATAACCCCCCCCCCCTCCCCCCATGTACGTACGAAATTCAAAATATTTTTATACTCCAAATGTTTCATAAAAAATCGAATATCCAGTCGAAACGATCTAACGGAAAACATAGCAACTGAAAACATAGTCAACTGAGCCCATTGTAGTCAGCACACTATTCGATTTGTCATGGTTTTCTCGAATATTTCCATTTTCATCGTGAATTTTCTCTAAAAAGCGCTATTAGGAGCACGTCTGATACCAGTACAGAGAGTCAGTGGATTTTTTGTAAGGGTTTACGGCAAGAGTGTTTGTTTGTCGTAGGTGTTTTCTACGGAGGAGTTCGTATTTTTCTCATGTTAAGAAAATAACTGGCTATAAAAAGTTTTCTTCTATAATTTTTGAATGCCCACACATTTTTTTTAAAGCTCGGTCTTACAGAAGGTTCGTCGCTTGGTAGAGTCTTTTGGAGCAAAGACTTGTCGAGCGACGAACGTCATTTTACGCAAATTTTGACTTTGACAAAGTTTTAAAAAAAATGTGTGAGCATTTAAAAATTATAAATGACAATTTTTGATAGCCAGTTATTTTCTCAATGTGAGAAAAATAAGAACTCCTTCGCAGAAAACACCTACGACGAACAAACACTTTTGCCGTAAACCCTTACAAAAAATCCACTGTGAGTCGGTACAGAGTTGAAAACTTTTTCAAAGGGAATTTTTACATTAGCATGGAAACCTTTTTTAGTTGACTTTCCAGAGATTCTCATTGAGAAATCGCGAATGACTAGAGCATTTTTTTTAAATTTCACTCTAGCAGAAAATTGCACCAGCCAGTAGAGGACTTGAAACTTTTTCCAACATATCAACGAATATGAAAAGTTTCCATACAAGGTCGAAGCCCCCCCATTAAAAAAGTTTAACAAACTTTACCGGCTGAAAAATAGCTACAATTTTCAGACTTTTTTCCAGAGAAAGATTTGTTGAAGATAAAGGCGAGAAATTAGTTCATGTATTAGATCAAAGAAAGATCATTAAATCAACTTTTCAACATTTTTCAACTTTCCAGCAAATCTTTCTTAGTTAATTGTGTGAAGTTTACTGAAGGTTTGAATTTCGATATTTACGTACTTACCCAAATTATACCCCCCTCTCCTCTCGTACTATATTGTACGGATTCGTTGACCCCCCACCCCCACCCCCTGAAGAAGTACATACTTTATGGATGACTCCTAATAGTCAAGTCTACCAATAAATGTCCTATGTTACTCTGCCTCCTAAATTCACATCGGCCAGATTTACTCGAGAATGATAAAATAGTACATTACAAAATTATGTATTGTTCATTACTTGATAATGTACTCACATCATCAAACTTGTCGTGCGTATTTTTATCGAGCATATACGCACCAATATACAGCGATTTCACCGAAGGCGTAGTTACATAATCCGAATTGTTAAAATAAACACCTAGGAAAGACATTCATGCTATTTTATCTGCCGAGAACAGATATATCGAAATAAACAGCTTGATTATCGTTCTAGGGAGACAAAGTATATTACTTAATAATATAATAATAATAATCTGCCTTACAACACTGAAGGGTTAGAGGCTAGATCATTATTTACTAGTTTCGCTGTTTGTGGTTCTACTTTTAGAGATTCTTTCATTACCGGAAAGTTTTACTGTGCCAGTGGTAAGCTGTGCGACAAACCCAGTAGGATAGAATACCGGTTCTGCCAACAATGCTTTTTCCGGTAAGCCGTACTATGGCACTACACTCTACTTCACTTGACTTCAACAAATCCGTCTGCGGCTGAGTTTCGAACCAACGCACTGGCAACTCAATCTCGTAGTAGCAAGCAGACATGTTAACCACTGGGCTATCGAGTTGTTTGAGTATCTTACTTACCTTCGTTTAAATTTTTGTTCTTGTTTGAGAATACGAGTCAAAACAGTAGATTATGCAACTGCGGGGAATTTTTTTTATCTTCGAGGGGGGCGTTTGCATTCCGAGTCGAAGGTGAGGGATGTAATCCCCCGAGTGGATAAACAAATTATCCCGAAGTTGCGCATATGCTATTTTATTCACCAAAGCAACAAATCAACGAAATGGGGTTTGACACCGTCAATTAATGTACAATTTAACAGGAAAGCACTGCGGTGAATAAAAGTAACTAAGTACTATACATATCTTTCATAATAGATAGCAAGTGGCTGAATGCGCCATCATGACTGGAGCGACATCAGCATCATTCAGATCACAACCCACAAAACACCACCAACTGAACAATAGAAGTCACCATCATTTTTAAATTTCAACACCACCTTATCAGCAACGACGACAATATCCCAAGTAAATCGAAGAGCTCGACACAATGGGCCCAAAAGGGAAGGTCTAAGTGTCATTTTTCACTTTACCTTTCTATTTTTCTTCTTATAAATAAATAATTGTGAAAAATACTTTTCAAATAAATCAATCAATCAAGTACTATACTTTACTTGTTGTCAGATGTCGATTCGAGGCGAAGCCGAGGTCGACAGACATCGAGTGCAATAAAATACTATCATACGGCACGTATATAGAACAAAGTGTTTCGTAACGAAGCGATTTCGTCATTTACTTTCTAGCACTAGTGGCAGAAAGTTTTTTGGAAATCCTTCCTCGCACTGTTTCATAAAGACTGAGTTACGAATATTTTCATGAGTGAGAAGTTAACAGCCTCATTTTTTTCACTCAAGTGAGAATATTACTGTGTCAATTCAGGTGAAAAACGTTACAGTAAATTGAGGGCACTGCACACATACAAAAAATGTTGTGTGGGAAATTCCAACTCTCGTTCTTGTTGGAATTCCATATTTCCCCCCTTCGGAATACAAATAACATTTCATTCATAGATCAGTAGCTGTCCAATTACCCTCGCATTACATTCCATTCTGTTTTATTTGATAATTTGTAGTCTAATTCTTTAAAAATTCGTGCTAGTGAAATGCTCGGTAAAATAACTTGTTTGGTTCATATCACCTCGCAATTGGTGTACGTATCAAATCACATAAATATTTATATCATAACCAAAATATGCATGTGCCCTTACAACATACACATTCTGCCACTTCTGCTATTAATACACGCGCGCATTATAAACATATTCATGGCAAAGTTGTTTTGCAGTAGTCATATGAACTAATTGATGATGAATCTGCTTTTACTTTTTACAATTCGATATATATTCGGGAGTGATTATTATTCCGTCTCGTAGACCTTAAGCACTTTTTTTTCTGTGCTGAGAGAAGAAAAACTTGATTTTACAAAGTTAGTTTTTTTTCTGAAATTTATCTTTTCAAAGTTTATTCGAGTGCATGTTGTCAAAATTGATGGACATACCAAGCAAAAGTGTTCAGTATTTTAAGTGTAGAAGTGATACATTATTTATATGAAACGACACGTTAAGTTATGGGACATTACAACAGTTAATTAAATTGTGATTGAAATAATTTGCTAAGTTCATTACTTTTAACATTTTATTATCAAAATTTGCATTGGAAAATCGAATTCAAATACTTTGTCATTGAGAAGTTCAGGTTCAGACTAGTTAATGCACAACACAGAATATTGATCTAACAGTTTGTTGAAAGTGCTGCACCGCGAAGCAAATTAAATTCTATCAATTTCGAAATTCAGTCATAAAACATTTGAACAAAGTGAATTGTCATGTCGGAGACGGATGCAAATTGTAAGTATTTATTTCCAAGTACTAATGTAAACATCGAAAGGACAGAGAGAACATGTGTTTTTCGATTAAAATCATGTACTGACGAGTGCATTTTGTAGATCTATTATTTTCGGTGCCATTTGTTTACCTGAATATGCGAGTGTAATTATTAGTTGGAAACCACCATTCATTTGTGAATTAAATTAATTCAAAACAATAAACTTTTGAATTTGTTATTTAAATTGGAAATTGGTAGATAGGAAATGAGCATCGATTGCAAGGGTGAATTCACCTAAAAGAGGTGTGAGACTTTTGATGCGTTGTTAAGATTGGAGAAGATCGTCCGAAATACTTTTCCTGACCCATCTGTGACAGGAACTGATCTGTTGAATTGTAATTATTGAAGTGGTGCGAGTAGTGATATATTGTCTAGAATGCCTGTGAAAAAGAGAAAAATCTTAGTTTTTGAGCAGATACCAATGGTAGAGCAAGATAATCCATATGGACTAAATGGGCTTAGCCTATGGCGCTGGGATAAAGTGTGGCGCTGGAAAGTCAATATTTCAATATGTGAAGGAAACATTTTACTTTTATTGCAAAGATTTGATTTAATTTAATTTAATATAATTAATGATTCATTGAAAAAGTCGTTAAAAGTCGTTAAAATTACCTTCACTCAAATAGCTGACGTAAATTCAAATTTTCAACAAATTTCTCAAGTAGGCTGTCCTTGGAAAGGTAATGATAGTGGCTTTCCACAAAAAATTCTTTTCAGAAATCGAAATTTTTTTTTAAAAAATCAGCCCTATGGAAGGAAAAAATCGAAAATCTCGTATAGGTACATGGGGAAGGATCTGATCGGAATCAAGTGAAACCTGTTTTGAACTCTATTGGAGTCCCTTTTTCGAAAACCACAACAAATTTTTGGGTGCCTTTTCAAAAAAACTTTTTTCTCTTTCACCACCACCGTGCCTGAGAAACGTGTTCGCTAAAATTTTATTCTCTACAACTTCGCCTTTGAAACCTTTTCTAACCCAAAAAACGTCCACCAACCCAAAAAATTCCATACAAAAACCTTTGGGACAAGGAGCCATATATAGGCGAATTTTTGAGTTTTTCCCCTCGCCCCCCTACCCCTCCAAATTATTTAAAAAAAAAACTACGTCGCAGCAGCTTTCAAACGAGCCCACACTCGTCAAAATCGGTTGAAAATTGGCTGAGATATCGAGACTTGAAAATTACATTTTTGTGTGGAATTGGATTTTCTATTATTTTCATCATTACTAAAACTTTTTTTCTGATCTGTCGGTTTCTATCTATCTATCTATATATCTATGTTCTATCTATTAATAATTTTCGATATCGAGAACTAGACAGCCGATCTTCCTGAAATTTTCAGGGAACGTCAGTCTCGGCCCCAAATGAAAAATTTCGTATGCCGCTTTTCCGGGAAAATTCTGGGAAAGCCGTGGCATGGGAAAAAGTGGTCAAAAAGTTTTCGAATTTTAGCTTCTTCTGTATAAGAATTCCTAGACAGATGGTTTCTTCAGGAAAGTTATAGAGTTTGATCAGGAGAATTTTTTGGGATTTTCAGAAATCTGCCAAAGTAACGCCATCTTGGATTTTTGTTAAGTATAAATTATGGTTCTTTGGGTTTTCGAATTTTAGCTCCGGAATGATAACACTTAGAGAGTTGGTTTCTTCTAGAAAGTTATACAGTTTAGTCAGGAGAATTGTTAAGCATTTTATGAAAATGGCTCCCAGCTGTGAAAGTGACACCATCTTGGATTTTTTGCTAAATTCTGTATAGGAATACATAGACAGTTGGTTTCTTCAGGAAAGTTATATGAATCACTGAGAAGAATTGGTGACACCAAGTGGCCCGAAGGAAGCCGAAGGTGACACGAAGTGTTCCAAAGGTATCCGAAGACGACGCGAAGTGTTCCAAATGTAGCCGAAGGTGACACGAAGTGTTCCGAATGTAGCCGAAGGTGACACGAAGTGTTCCGAATGTAGCCGAAGGTGACACGAAGTGTTCCGAAGGCAGGCGAAGGTGACACAAAGTATTCCGAAAGTAGCCGATGGTGACACGAAGTGTTCCGAAGGCAGCCAAAGGTGACACAAAGTATTCCGAAAGTAGCCGAAGGTGACACGAAGTGTTCCGAAGGCAGCCGAAGGTGACACAAAGTGTTCCGAAGGCAGCCGAAGGTGAGACGAAGTGTTCCCAAGGTAGCCGAAGGTGACGCGAAGTGTTCCGATGGTAGCCGAAGGTGTTGAAGAACTATTTTTTTCGGAGAAAAATTTTTTTGCAGAAAAATTTTTTTCAGAGAAAAATTTTTTTTGGAGAAAATTTTTTTTGTAGAAAATTTTTTTTCGGAGAGGCAATGTTTTTTGAAGGAAACATTTTTCTTTTGTATAACACATTTTTTCTGAGACGAATTTTCCCTTTTTTGTTTCGGAAGATAATTTTTTTTCGGAAAAATTTTTTTTCTTTTTATTTTTTTTCGGAGAAAATTTTTTTCAAAATTTAGAAATTTTTTCAACAACTCTCCAAAACGAGTGATATCACAACAAAAACCTCTTAAAAGGTAGAGTATGACGCAGTCCATGAGTCTGCTTTCAAATTAATGATATCGCTTTGATATCGCTTGAGGTGACGCTATCGCTGATAATACGCAGAAGTTTATTTGAATGGAACCTTGTGTTCAAAGTTTTGATTTCCCGAAAAAATTACATAGCTTTCTTTAAAACAAAATTACGTTGTGTTAAAAAAATTGCGTCACAAATGCGGGATCCACCAGCGGAATAATTTTTCAATACTTTCAGTTTTTACACACAAAAATTTAAATTTACTCTAAGCAATCTACGCAATAAGAAATAAAAGTCAAATTTTAGCAGCGCAAAAACTGAAAGTGTCGAAAAAATATTCCGCTGGTGGATCCGGCATTTGTGACGCAAATTTTTTAACACAACGTAATTTTGTTTTAAAGAAAGTGATGTAATTTTTTCAGGAAATCAAAACTTTGAACACAAGGTTCCATTCAAATAAACTTCTGCCTATTATCAGCGATAGCGTCACCTTAAGCGATATCATTAATTTTGGAAGCAGACTCACGGACTACGTCACACTCTACCTTTTAAGAGGCTTTTGTTGTGATAACCCTCTTTTTATTAGAAATTCTAATTTTTTTTTATTAAACTGTTCTAAGACTTATCAGCCAAACTTTGTACGTTTCTCAAATGGGAGTCGAGGGAGACTCGTACTTTATAAAGAAAATTAATTTTAAAAAAAGGGTATTCCTCAAAATCCCGTCTCATTTTTTCAGACTTTTTTAAAAATTTCGTTCGGTCATTACCCATTTTTGATTTTTGATTTATATCAAATAAGCTTAAAAAAAGCAAGATGATCATCATCATCATCATCATCACACTTTATAGACCGTTTGTACCTTTCGGTGTGAGGTCTTTACTACTGATCATGGACCACCCTTCTCCATACTCCCCTATCCTGTGCCAAGGAGATGGTTTGTTCGCCTAGAGAAAGTC
>CM055403.1:6261611-6313540 GCA_029228625.1 Pseudolycoriella hygida | reverse complement strand
GTGGAGGTCGGACATGAAATTTTCGAGGGTCGATGAAACTTTTTCGCAAATATCTCAGCAACTATAGCACGGAAATTCCTTATTTTGGTGTCAAATGAAAGCATTTGATGTCACAAAACTGGGAAATGTTTTTTGTGGGAATCAGGTCAGGGGTCTGGGCACTGGGACCAATGGAATGGACGAAATTGAGTTTCTTGGCCATATACGAAAACAGTTTTTCGTACATATTTCCTTAACTATGCAATGTGAAGATTTACTGTCAAAGTTGTAGAGAATTAAATTTAAGCGAACACGTCTTTCAGGATTTTGAGAAATATGGCCCAATTCTGTCAGGATGACAACATTTATATTAATTCGATTTATGTAAAAAAAAAACACGTTGGGCCCTAGTAGAAACTCAGTTTTAGGGTCCTGGCTGAGTCCAAGGGCTTCTAATAAAAAAATTTTCTTCGATAAAAAAAACTTTCGAAAATCGGAAGAGATTTAGTCGAGTTATGTACAAAAAACATGTAGGGTTGTATTAGAGACTCGTTTTTAGTGCCCTAGCTAAGTCAAGGACTCAAATCCAAAAAAGTTTACTCCATAAATTGTCGTCCATGCCCAAATCTTTCAAATAAAAAAATGCATGTAACACAAAATACCTGTAGCCGTCGTGTTAGCCCGACATACTCTTACCCCTCGGCGGCGGCAAACGGCTGACCCGGCTTTTCAGCCATACGAAACGCTCAACGGCGGCAGCCACACTTTTAGCCTGAATCTTGGGGGCTCTCAGATCCAATTTTTAAGAAAAAAATTCTTTAACTTACTGATGAGCAGCGCTAGCGGAAGCTTCGCTCATATTATGATGAGTGGTGTAAAGCTTGGTAGACGAAATCGAACAATTTATTGAATGCATTAATTTAGACGTTCTACATGTCGAATGCGTTTTTCTTACCTAATTCAGAGAATTAGTTAAAATCGAACTAAAACCTTGCATTCCATATTACAATGAGGTGGCGTAGAGCATGAAATAGCTGCATAGCTTTTATGAACGTGATAAGGTCAAGAGTTAACTTTAGAGGCAGCACTAGGAGCATGACAGTCTTTTGTCTTGATCTTTGCAAGTAATACTCAACGCGAAGTTAGCTGCAATTGCGACCGAAGTTAACTTCAATGAAGTCAGCTGCTTTTGTTATTCATGAATGAAATCAGCTGATTTTTTTGCAATTAAGTTATAGAAAAAAATTCGGAGTCAGAGAAAAATCAGCAACCCGCACAGCTGTATATGAGATGTTAGATAGGGTGTTCCTAAGTCTTGATGACGGTTTGGTAGTGAGAGCTAACTTTTTGGACATCAGAAAGGCATTCAATTGCGTTGAACATTAGGGTTGGCCGATTTTACACTTTTTTTTTATTGCGAAGAGGACAGCCTGGATACGATTCCAGGAGTCGAAAAAATAATTTTGGTGCCTTTGTTTTATTTTCAAATTCGTTTTCCAGCTTGCACACCAATTTTTTTTTTTTTTTTGAAGAAAGGCCGATTTTCTTAACATTCCTCTTTTTCAGAACATTATTTGTCGAAAAATTATTGTCAATATATGAGATTATGGTTGGAATCCACTCTTTAAGGTTGAGAGAAGATATTTCAATCGATTTTTAGTTCAGGGAGGCTGAAATAGTACATTACATCACAAGGAGCTAAAATGGTGCATTTAGACCCAGGTGGTGAAAAGGTCGAATCCAAGGGCGGAGCGCAGCGGAGCCCGAGGAAAGACCTTTTTAACACCGTGGTCTAAATCAGCACCGTCTTAGCTCCGAGTGATGTATACTATTTTTCGTGCAGACGAACAAAACGCCAGATTCCGAACAAAAAAACTCGATAAATTTTGCATGAAATTTCATATAATGATCATAGCAAGTGTACAATTAAATTTTTCTCATTAATCATTTGATTTTTTGTTCACGTAAATGTAAACAAAAATGGATAGTAAATAGAGGGGTCAGCAGTGAGAAGTGGGACGAGAAGTATTTTCATTCCCAGCTCCTAGGACATAAAATACTTTTTGTCCCACGTCAGCAGTGAGAAGTGGGACGAAAAGTATTTTCATTCCCAGCTCCTAGGACATAAAATACTTTTCGTCCCACCTAAAATGCTTCTTCAAATGTAAGTCTAAATAGCTCCTTTTCGTTTAGAAAATCGGTGAGAAAATGTGGCGTTTTTTGTCCGTCTGCGCGAAAAAGTATTTATAAACCACAGGGTGCGTCTTGGGAGATTAATCACACATTACTGTGTTGTGTCACAGTTTGTTTTACTGTTTTTTGCTTTGGTGCATAAAAATACTTACGTTTCTGCAGGAAAATGTGTTTACCCTCGAGTTGGTTTATATCCCTTGCCTTCGGCTCGGGATACAAACTTCCTCCTCGAAGATAAACAAATTTTCCCCCAGATGCGTAATAATTAATAAAACATAAGCATAGACTATCAGAATGTGGATGTGATAAACAGAATAGGAATAGGATGCAAAAAGACTCGAACGTATCTAAATATAGAAATGAGCAAACAACCCAATGTTTTACGTTCTTTTATAACTATAAGAATTTTAAAAATCCATAGAAAGTACCCAAGGTAATGTCAAAGGCCCTACCGAAGTACGTTTGAGACCATTGAGACCATTTGTGCACTACATCACAAAGAGGACCAACGAAGTATCTCCAAGAAATCCTGAAAATATTTTCTCTGAAATGTAATTCTCACCAACTTTGCCTTTCTAACTACCATAGATCCATATGCATCATCCCTCACAATTCTAGAAGTTACTTTATCCCGGGATAATTTTATTCTCTTCAACTTTTCATTTCAACATTTCAACTTTGCATGATCTCATTACTGGACAAGTACTCAAAAAACTACCAACCAAAGGACTACAGATGTTACTCCTCCTGGTCAATGCAGCATTTAGGCTCATGCGCACTGGAAAGTAGCTGAAATGATTATGATACTGAAACCGTGGAAAAAAGCAACGGAAACGAAATCCTATAGGCCGATATCACTGCTCCCCATCATGTCAAAATTGTTCGAGAAACTATTCCTGAAAAGATTAAAACCAATCATAGAAGAAAAGAATCTGCTGCCAAATCATCAATTTGGATTTCGACAGAAACATTCAACTATAGAACAAGTCCATCGGCTCATTGACATCATAGAAAAGGCACTAGAAGGTGAAGAAGTGTGCTCAACAATCTTCCTGGACGTATCACAAGCATTTGATAAAGTTTGGCACGAAGGACTACTCTACAAGCTTAAACAACACTTACCAGTTCAATACGTTAACCTGCTAAAATCGTACTTAACTGACAGAATGTTTTGTGTAAACTATGGAGCAGACTACTCAGACTTCAAGGATATGAAGGCTGGGGTACCTCAAGGCAGTGTATTGGGACCGATCCTATACCTCTTATTCACCAGCGATCTACCACAAACACCAAACGTCATAACGGCAACTTTTGCAGATGACACAGCGAATTCAGCCAGAGCTAAAACTGATGTTCAGGCAACAACCCTACTGCAAATATCCAACGACAAGGTTGAAAACTGGACCAAAAAGTGGCGCATAAAGCTCAACGACCAAAAAGCTGTTCACGTGAATTTTACGAACAAACGGATTCCAAACCCGGAGCGACTAAAGAAAAAAAAACTTTGCATTTCACACTAAATCTTCATATAGTTGAGAAAATACAGACAAAAAACCATTTACTTTGGGGAGGGTAAAATAAGGGGATACTGATTTTGAATTTCAACGTTTTGACCAACTCTGCGCATAGACTCAAAGTCTGAGCTACACGCCCCTCCGAGGCTTGCCGACCCGGAAGAGTAAGCGCAGTCAAACAAATTTGGTTTTGAACTCTAAACAACTTTTAAATAAATCGTTTTCGGATCTGTCCATAAGGGTTGGGGGTTCAACCCCTCCAGATCCCCTCCAACTAGGCCCCAAAAAATTATAGAGAAATTGTGTTTTCTGGTTCCTTGTCGGTCCGCATAATAGCTGTGCGGGCCGCCCGAAACTCCAAGAATACCACGACCCGAACCCGAATCAATTTGACTGGTCGGGTTTTTCGTTTTTTGTCGGGTCGGGTCGGGTTTGATGACTTCAACTAACCAAACCCGACCCGTCCCGAAAAAAAAGAAAACGAAAACCCGACTCGGCTTCAACTAACCAAACCCGACTTGATCCGAAAAAATTTAGTTCAGATTCCGGTTTCAAACAAGCAACTCTTACACACTTTTAAATTTTTTTATAATATGAAGCAAATCAAATTCTTTTTTAATTACGAATGAGGTATACTTGCTCAGATGGAAACAGGATTTTTGGACTCGGACGAATTAACGTGGCATATGCGTCTAACGACGAACCAGTCGAATTGAAATGAGTAAATTTTCAATTTTGTTTTACTGCACTGGAAGGTAATCGAAAAAGGAAAGTTGGGATTGAAAATGGGCAAAATCGGTAAACAACTTAAGAAGGTACGATCGAAAAAGTTGTGGTTGTGGGAACTTGGCTTTTTGAAGGTCGGTGAAGCTTCATCGCTTATATCTACGCGACTAACGCTCAGAAAGTGCTTTTGATTTATCAGTTTAAATTATTCCCTATTAAAAATACTTCTAAAATACGCTGTAAGTGAATTTAGTGGGGTTTTTCGACATCGCCATGCAATTAAATAACGTAACGACATAATCACTAATTTAGCGAAATTTTTTTACATTCATCTTCAACCTTTGCTACTTACGAACGTAGGTTTAATAGGTAATCGTACCGGTCCACGAAGAATATATTGATGCGATTTCTTCAATTCTTCAAAAAAGTTTTGGTTAGCCAATGTGTGCATATTTGCTTACTCTTTTTGTTGAATGTAACAATGTTGCTGTGATTCCCCTGCAATTAAAATGAAAAAGCAGAAACATGAAATTAATAGTTTTAATAGTTTTAATGATGTGCATTGCATATGCAAATCTAATTGCTACTGAGAATGAAGTGTGTTTTTCGATTTTCTTTTTCTTAGTTAAATGAAATTATGAAAAAAGTTACAGTACACCCGCTGTTTTTCCCCTCGTTTTCTGCTCATATTCCAAATGTTACATGAAAAATCTTAATATAATGTTCAAGTGCTGATGAACAAACGAGAAATAATTACTTTAAGTGATATGGGAAGTTAGCTTTCCCCTGTGTAAAACTTTGTTGAAAGATACTTTTTAATGATTATTAATGGGTAAAAATTGTTCACATTCATGAGATATTGGTAATCTGATTTGGAACAGAAAACAAACCTCTGAAGTTTACAATTTTAAGTTTTATTACTGAATTTGAGTAGCAAAACTAAACCGTCAGAACAGAAAAAAGAGAATATTGCAATTATTTAAGCTGTCATCACTGACATTACTGCTTCAGATAGCTCTTATAATTGAAACATCAAAACTTCAAAACTAGGATTTGCATTAGAGAAGCAGGAAAGAGGGGAACGCACATACAAATTTAAAAAAAATTGTTAAACGCAGAGAAAATTTGCCTTTGCGTATAAATATCTACTACCCAAAAGATCAGAAAACCAACTAAACGAGTCATTATTGTTTGCGGGGCATTATGGCACATATCATGTCTGAATAGGTAACGGAGGGCAAGACGCAGTCCCTACACCCCAAGTCAACAAACCCCCAAAAAAGGACTCTTAATAATAGTCGGTCGAACATTCGAGATTTTACAATAACGTCGTTATTGCAGTTATAACCTCACGGTCGCGGAATCGGGATATGCCCCCAATTAGCGGAGGAATACTAAGCATAAAGCTCATAAAACTTTCAGCTTTACTCATCACGACGGTTCTGCGTTCACTGTCGCAAGTCTTAGGTTGGGGGTGAGATCTCTCTACCTGACAGGAGGTTTATTCGGGAAATTTTTAAAGAGGTTTTTCGATGAGATTTTGATTACCAGTTGCACAATTATTAGTTTCTTTAAATATTTGAGCCAAATCGCCGTAAACAAGTAGAGTTTAAGTTGTCAAGAGATAGACATTTAAAATGATGTTTTATAATTCATCCTTTACTATTAGGGTGGAGTTACCTTATGTGAATATTGTATTGGAAAGTAAAATGAAAGCTCTTTATACGGCATTCGGTCGCAAAAGGATTTTTTTATTTAATCGAGATTCTACAATAATTTTCTATTTATTTGTCAGTTTTATAGATTTTTAAATAAATAATCGCTCCCTGGCATTCGGTAATGTCCTGGTAGTCAATGTTACAAGCACAGTAGAACTATTCTCTAGACGAAATTTTGAAGGAGGATAGTAAACCTATTCGTTGTCTGAACTAATCAGAATTCTCTTGGCTCTTACGTTGTCATGAAACATCTCGCGCAATTTTTCACACATGGCGACGACCTCGGATTCAAATACGGTATGTTATACACTTAGATGAATTTATATGATGTAACTCAATTCCTATGAGTAAATTCCTGTTCCCGTTCGTTTTGTTTTCGATTCATCAGTGTGGATTGTCACGACTGCCTCATGTCGAAGGCGTCCCAGTCAGACCTCAGCGGCGCCCACGCTTTGAAATTCCTTGGCATCTCTATCTATATAAATTCCTTCTTCAGATCTTCTCCTCTCGTGTCCGAAATTTCCGTCTACTGCGATCCAGTTCGCTTTATTATACATCCTTTGTTATGAAATCAGCGCACTGTTTTACAAACAGGTCTAGCGACGGCAAAGACAGCGGTTTTTCCATTGATAGACACTTTTAGTGGCGACATTTGGAAGAAAAAAACTCTTGCAAATATTATACACAATAGGGAAACTCACGACCTGTCTTAAAATTTAACATGCTAAATTTTAATCGACTAGTATAATCTAATGCAGCCAATCACAGCTATTCACTTTGAAAAAATTCAGTGACGGCCATCTTAATTCAAATAAACAATGAGCAAACTCTCGACGACGACTTTAAAAGTTAATATGTGCTTAAAAGTTAGTTTCTCAACTTCTTGACATCCCAAACAACTCTGTCAAAACCATTGAAGAACCTATTTTTTAAATAACTTTTAGCTGAAAATTAGCATTGGACACAAATATTATTTATGAAATCCGGTCGTCGTGAGTTTCCCCAATAAATCAACACAATTTATTGTGCAAGAAAACTGATTTTATTTAGTCTATAAATGGAAAATATTGTAAAAGTGATTTTTTTCGCTGAGCATAGGTAAATAAGATGTGTTGTTAGTGTTATCACATATTAACAATTTTTGCCGTCAGATAGCCAAATGTCAACAAGTTATAAGTTAACTTTTAGCCATAAAAGTTAACACATTAACTTTTAATGTCGACGTCGTCGTGAGTTTCTCTAGTTTGTATGCACCATGTAAACCAATTATTGTGTTGCAATTGGAAAAATTTTGTGTTGATTTCACTCGAAATTTCGGAAACGTATGGAACCGGTTTTCAAGTGTGTCAATTTTTATCTATTAAACATTTTGAGAAACAACTAATTTGAATTTTCCTCCGTAATTTCGGTAGTGAAATTGAAAAAATAACTGTTATCATTAAGCAAATTACAGTGAGGTAATTAATAAAATGTTTCACTTTCATTGTGGTTTTTACGTTAATTGTCTGTTGAACCTTAATTGTTGCGACTATAAATATAATTAGTAGACAAAGAAAAGTTACAACATCGAAATCCCAAGATATCACTAACTTTTATCATAATTTCGAATTGTTTTCAGACGATTCACTCTGTTTGTAATTTGTAATGAAAGAAAAGCCAACATAATTAACTCTGCTACTTATTGTGAGTTGGCGGATTAGGACGCAGTACATTCAGATTATGTTAAATTAATAATTTTAGAACAACACACACCGACTTCAAATGTAGGAATTGTTGTACACTCAAATTTTTTTATTCTGTCACACCTTTACCTCCTGCCATTGTTTTTTTGAATAGAATAAAGTCAAATAGTATAGCAAAATAAAAACGTTAGTCTTTAATGCAATTGTTGAGATCGAATTACTACCTCAAAACAAAAAATGCAGAGCCCATCCTAAAAACAAATTTTGTAAGCCTTTGACTCTGTAGACTCGTACGAAGAAAGAAATGTTTCGAAAAGGGTTCTATTGCCTCACCTCAATTTCGACCCGGGAGTAGGGGGGGAGCTTCGATCATGGTCCTAAGATGACGTATCAACAATAAAAAATGTCCGTCCGTCCGTCACTAAGCGATAACACCGCGATAAACTTGAAAAAAACTCAACCGATTTTCTAGGGCATTAAAACACGTGTTTTTTGTATATAACTCAAGTAAAACTTTTCAGATTGTCATAAAATTTTTTGGATTTGAGTCCTTGGACTTTGCTAGGGCACTAAAAACGAGTTTGTGCTATGGCCATTAGTGTTTTTTGTACATAACTCGAGTATGTTTTTTCTATATAAATCGGATAAATCTGATACGATTTGCAAAATATTTTTTTCGAATTTCGAATTCGTTTACACTACATTATGAGTGCCACTTGCCGAAGACATATTGAAGTCTGATGGTGCTATTACATTTCCACCCTCTAGTTACGCTCCCCTACTATTTTCGTGTCATTTTAAAAAGCGTCTAAAAAGTTGAAATTTAAAACCGCCATAGCTTTCAAACGATTCCGATTGTGGTCAAGTTGTCATCACTCATCCCCGGTCTAGATAGTACTTCTAAAGTGAAAGTAATATAATGAAATTACGTCCACATGATCGATGCTCTGCCCCTTAAAACCAAAACGTAGTGATAAACGCATAGGACTCGTACTTTGTATTTCCAAAAATAGTGAATTTCTGCTAAGTAAAGCTTCCAAAAAATGTCTGTTAGAAGTAAGACTGTGACTGTCGCTGACAAGCATTGAGTCAGATCGAGTGCGTATTGGTAGAAAAATCGAGCTATTAATATAGGTTAAGCTAGCTTAACGAAATGAAAGATGACATTGTGAAAGAAACCGCATGAAAAATTTTGTAAAGTTAAAAACATACTAAGAACTGTTTTTGGAACCGGTTTTTCGATTTCAGAACCGAAAAACAGCCCGATTCCGCATTCCCTATGATTTCGTAAGTCAATCAAAATGTCTAAATACTTTTATTATTTGCGCTGCTAATCTACTATACGTATATGCTTGATGGAATGAAAGCCAAAGTATTGCCTTACTAACCGATTCAATAAATAGGCAATTTGCATAGACATTTACATTTATATTAATTATTACCTCAATAGCGCAGAATAATTTAATAATTTGAAAATAATAAAATTATGTTGTGAATAGAGAAAAATTGAAAAGGTCAACAAACTCCTAAAAAATTGAATAACTAATCAAATTGTATAACAATTTGAAATTTGTGCTCTTTGTGCTTGTTTCATTTTTTTCCTCTTGACCAAACACTTTATCACTGTCAATTTCAAGATTAACCTTAACTTAGTTTTAACTATCATCACTTTTTGCGAATGATGTTTCCCAATTCGTTTACCACATTAGCAGACATTGAAGCGCCATCGCCATGCGTGCTACCACAGCAAGGCAAATGTTTCTTGCAAAATGTAATCTCAATGTGAATTTGTTCTACCGTATCATGAGTTTTGCAGAAGGTGCTCAAGCAAGCAGTACTACTTATAACTTTTGGTAACAGTAAGAAATTTGAGGATTTCAATTTTTTTGGCTCTCTTCTGAAATGTAAGTTTAAGAAGTACGTATTCACCGGGGAATCTAAAAAAGCGCGCGGACTAGGTAGGTTTTGTTTCGGGGTCGGGTTGGGAATTCAGTTCTGTCTGACTTCAAAAACACACACAATAAATACGATAGGAATTTGCATGCACTCGACTTTTGTTCTTTGTAGAATTCTCAACAACTGTGTCTTTCGAGCCAGCGAATGCTCTTTACTTGATTTTAACTTTATTCACAAAATATGGGTAACGACAACAACTGCTAGAATTTAACTGTTAAACCAATTCGTTTTTATAGACATTCTTCAACGCAAATGCAATCATACTGTTGAATATTAAATTGTATTAATGAATTTAGAGTTTAATGTTTTTCTATCTAGGTAACAACGTACACCTAGACATAAATCCATTTAAATGGAAGCAGCGCTTAACGTTATATGGGAACCTCTAAATTCCCAGTGTTACTAGCTATAACCATTAGTCTAAAATAGGACACTACCGTGCGGGGATGAAGATTTTCTTTCGATTTATAATTATTACAAAAAGCACTCATGAGGAATCTGAAAAAGGTTCATTACCTGTTCTACTCGCATTTGAAATACCATTGCCAAATTTCCAAAATTACGCAACTTTGTTGTCTCTTTAGTGTGAAAAGCCGAAGGAAAGGCATGTAATCACAATAGTTGATCACGCAATATTTTATATATTGAGTTTGTTTTGCGAAAACTTCGACAAATTTTGGAACAAGAAGTCATATACTTGGTTGATTTATGGGCCATTCGTTTCCTTGTTCTGTGGTAAGAAAATTTGACATCTCGGTAGAGTTATCGGACTCTAAGTAAAGGCACGTCAAGGGGTGCAGTAGTAAAAATGGTTTAATGGCTGTAAATCGCGTAAAACAGGATAACAAAAATCAGAAAACATTAATCAGGAACCATATATCAGGAATATATTTTTCATGACACACATAAATTTGGAAACCATAAAATATTATGAATTAATTTGGAAATAATAAATTAAAAAACCACGATCAGAAAACATGAATCAGGAAATGGTGAGCCACATTACGCCTGCTGCGTACTTAGTTACGCCCTGTAGGCAGCCTTAAGTGTATGGAGCTGCTGGGGGCTCTGCCTTCTCTCCTCCACACCTGTGGCGAGCTAGATTACGCCTGCGGCGGGCGTAATTGCACGCTCTAGTGGCCTTAAGTCTATGGGGCTGTTGAAGTGCTCTGCTCCTTCACCCCCTCGCGTGCGACGAGCTATATTACGCCTGCGGCGGGCTTAGTTACGTAGATTGGCTTAGTTACGCTCTGCAGGCGGCCTTAAGTGTATGGGGCTCTGCCTCAAACTCCGCTGCGGACTCTGCCCCTTAGACACCGAAAGGGGGAATATTCCCCCTTGACCCGCTTTTCGCGTGTCTGCCGTCCCTCGAACCCGCTTTTTTACAATGCGCAGAAATTTATTGTTGCCATTCCTATTTAAAAAACGTGGGAATCGCGAGATATCCCTTCTTTATAAAGATGGGAAAATTGTTAAATAACATACACATATTGTTGATAGGCTCATCCCTGTTTCTTTCTATGCTCGCGTCAATATCAAATTTCTTTGTGTTTTTCCATTTCATTTTTCTTTGTTAACGTCTTTTATGTGCAATATTTTAAAGTGATTTTTATATCAACAGAAAATAGTGGGACTCAGTCCGTTAAGTCAGTGTAAGATTGTATTTGTTCTGTTAAACAAATAAAAAAAAAATAGGCTCATACATGCCGTAATCCGTCGTATGCCAATCAATGCGTAAAAAGTCATTTTGTCTTCCTGTTCGTATGGTCTGTTGCGTTCTGCAAGTACAATTTTCGATGAAATCATGAGAGCATCTAAACGATCAGAAAGTAAATCGAATACAAACACCACGCAAGCATTTATTCTGCGTCTCGCTAATGTCTCAATTCCTAGAGTTTTACATCGCTCAATATTCGGGGGCAGCTGAAAGTTACTATCACGTCTAACCTTTCGCCTCAAGGCAAAATACACATTTTTAGGCGTCTCAACATTCTTGAGCTGTTTGCAAATTCTCATCAAAGCCTAACATAGGATACGATTTGGCAATAACATTTTCAACATGCTTAGAAGAAGTTAGTTTTGGGTTCATTAACACTCCAACGTCACGCCTCACTTTAACCCGAGTCAATTTTCTTACTTCAAGTGTGTACCTAAACATAATAGTGCACCGCTTCCAAGTAAAAGACATTACAATACTTTGTCTATGTTTAGCTTAAGACCGTTAGAAAGACACCATAAGTCAAGGTTACGCAAGTCTTGTTGAAAATTTTGGGCATCACATATCGATCTAATTACAGGACATACCCTCAAATCATCAGCATAAAGGAAATGAGTCGATGACGAAGTAAATATTTTTGCGGAATCATTCATAAACAACACAAATAGCAAAGGACCAAGATGACTGCCTTGCGGCACATCAGATGTAACTGAAAAATTAAAGTTGAGGATTTTACTCGGTTTGTCGATCCACATCCAAATCCTCAACTTTAATTTATTACCCACGATCAAGAAAAACTTCCAAAGCGTTTCTGTGTTTTTGGATAACATAAGTAACTGAAAAAGTTCTTGAGGTCCAACCAGACAAATCCAACCTAATAATTCAGAGTGAATAATACAAAATCATTCATTGTTGCAGCCTCCCCATTCAGAAGTTATTGTTCATAAGACTATGCAAAAACTTCCCCTGCTTAGAGCTGTTGCACCGACTTGGAAAAACTTCAAGTAGTCATGGGACAGAGACTACTCACAATTACGGACTTACTGTGTACAAAATTAACCTAAAACACCGTATGTCCATGACGGCGTGTGATTCCATAAAATAGTGTGCTGTCTTTTGTGAATGAACCACAAAAAATGATTTGACGTAGGTCAAAATGGGGAATTTATGAAGGAAATATGAATAAAATAACCTCGACATGGACAGTTCACAATAGTAACATAACTCCTATTTAAATGCACTTTTTGCGTGGTGGGTTGACACTATGAGTTTTTTAACTCCATTTACGATGCACTTTTGAAAACGCATCAAATTTTTCAAATTTCTTTAATTTCGCGCCTTTTTTCGCATACAGAAGTATATACACACGTACAGATGTGGTTAAGATATTATTGCAAAATTTTATTCATATGAATTACTTATCTAAAATTAAAAAGCTGAATTTACAGCAAGTTATTCGGGGTTCATTGGTTCGTTCACACATGACATCACTTCGCATCGCATCCAATATAATGAGCCCTTAAGTACGATAACTCCACAGAGAAGTCAAATTTTCCAAAACAGAGAAATTACTTTTCTTACGATAGAACAAGGAATCGAATGGCCCATAAATCACAAAATGTATGACGATTTGTCCCAAAATTCGACGAAGTTTTTGCAAAATCACTCTTAAAAGCATTTTTCCCGCTCAATGTAAGCCCTAAGCAAACTAATGTTATTAAATTTCCAGCAGCAAACGGAGAAGATAGCAGCCACAATGATCCGATTCAGCGTGCCATGGGCGCATTTGGAAAGTGGCATGTATTCATATGCTCAGTAATATTTTTGTTGAAATTTCCAGTTGCTTGGCATCAGGTAAACGAATTTAACAAAACACTAACTTCTGAAATCCTTCAAATGGAATTATAATTCTAGATGAGCATTATCTTCCTTGCGCCTCCATTGAATTTTTCGTGTGCAAATAACACAATACCAGCATGCTCTGGCGAGTGCGTTGAGTACAACTATGACAGATCAATATTTACAGAGACCATAAAAACGACATGGAACTTGGTTTGCGGAGAGGAACATTGGTCTAATATTTCACAAATGATTTTCATGGCAGGAATTTTAATCGGAAATGTTTTGTTTGGAACATTGTCTGACAAGTAAGTAAAGCACAGGGTGTGGGAAGGGTAACTTTTTCTAAAGAAAGCTAGTGATTTTTTATGGATTTTCTACACGAACCGTCCAACTTTGTACTAACAGATGTTACAAAAAGACTCGAACTAAATCTAAATAAATATCGCTTCGACTCTTGAGTGTATGAAATTACGTCGACATTGAACTGAATTGAAAACTGGCGAAAGGGCAATATTGAAAAACCCGTCCAAGGCAACCGTGAAAAAAAAATTTCAAAAAAACAACAAAACAAATTTTAAAAAAATTCAAAAAAAAGTTTCAAACTTCACATAAACAAAAAAGTTCCACTCAATTTACTCCACAACATAGCAAAAGAATTTTTTTGGGATGGGATCGACCTTAGGACCAACCTAAGGTTCTACGGAGAGGCCTCGAACCCTCGAACCTCGATATCTGGACTCAGTCAGGGCCCTAAAACTGAGTCTCTACTAGGGCCCAACGTGGTGCAAATATCTGGGTCTGACTTTGGACGGAGATTAAATAGCACCAGAAGAAATCCTAATGGTACAATGCTAAGCATGTGGTACAAAAAAATGCCTACCGGTAAAACACATTGAAGGTGCGAACTGGCATTCTAAGCCCTACTAGTTTCCGCACCTAGTACATCATAGATGGCACTAGGTTTGCGTGCAATTTACCACTGACACAGTAAAAACGTCGGTAACGAATAGATCTATAAGAAGAATCTATGTGACCCGGACGGGTTGTAACGGCGGATTTATTATATATAAAAAAACGGTGTCGAGGTGTGGCAGCCCTGCAAAAGAGGGATGTATAGCCCTCTTTGCGACGGTTAAGAGGCAGAGTCCCTAGCGGTGTTTGGGGCAGAGCCATATACCGTATTATTGTATGCCAATATAATAACATCGTAAAAACGAAATTACGCTCGACGATTTTTTCCTAGCCCACCCATAGGACCTCTTTTCAAAGCACGTCGTTCTTCGTACGGGTCTTATTATCTTCAACGTGTTCAACAATTACTTACCTTCTTGCAAACACACAAATATCAAAAGTCTTTTCATAGAAGTAATGAAACATTCAAACACATTTTCTTTACTCCAAATGAATTTCAGATTCGGTCGTCGAATACCACTCGTGGCTGCTGTGTTCATGCAATTGATCTGTGGAGTGTGTACAGCAATTACCCCATGGTTTTGGTTATTCTGTGTGCTCAGATTCGTAACAGCGGTTGCAACTGGTGGAACGATGACAACTAGGTTTGTTTAAGATAGAAATTCATTAGCAAATTGAAATAAATTTCTTTTCAGTTTTGTTTTAGTGATGGAAATAACTGGCGTCAGATGGCGCGAATTAATTTTAGTTCTTTATCAGATACCATTCAATTTGGGACATTTAACATTAGCTGGATTCGCGTATTTTATTCGTGATTGGCATTACCTTCAATTTGCGTTGTCCATTCCATCAGTTGTACTGATTTCGTACTATTGGTTAGTTCCCGAATCGCCCAGATGGTTGTTTACTGTTGGTCGCGTTGAAGAAGCGTCTTCACAATTAGAAAAAGCTGCTCGAGCCAACAATCTTCCCACCGAAAATATTCACACAGAGTTGGTAGCGCTAAAGAAATCGACTCCAGATCATGAGGAAAATACATCGAAGGGTAACATCTGGGATCTTTTCCGTACGCCAAATATGCGAGCCAAAACCATTTACATGTGTTTCAATTGGTTCGTGTGTGGCCTCACATTTTTCGGTGTTGCTCAATATGTTGGCCACGCAGGTGGAGATATTTTCACTAACGTAGCGATATCTGCAGCGCTTGAGTTACCGGGAACCGTACTTTGCATTTACACAATGAAAAGATTTGGCCGAAAGAAAACGTTGATTTTCTCCAATTGTCTAGCCGGCTTGTCTATGCTCGTCATCGCATTCATTCCATCAGGTCAAAATTTAATAATTGTTTCATGTGCATCGATCGGAATCGTTGGAATGAGCATATCGTTCCCCACGGTGTACTTATACGCTGGCGAACTATTTCCAACGGTTGTTCGGAATATTGGCGTTGGTACGGCATCCATGATTGCTCGAATCGGTTCAATGGTAATTTGGCAAAGTTATTGCTGCATAATGCGTTCCGGTACGTGAAACTTTTTCTTTTCATTTTAGATTGCGCCTTTCATTGCTGGACTATCAGCAACTTGTCACTGGTTACCGCCGGTAATTTTTGGAGTTACACCGTTGATTGGAGCAATTTTAGTGCTATTTTTACCGGAAACGTTGGGAACTCCTCTTCCAGAAACATTACAAGACGGAGAGGCTTTTGGTAAAAAATCAAAGAATATTCCAGCTTAAGTCTGTACGTCGAAATAATTTAAAGATTGATTCTGAATCTATATTCACCTAGGCTCGATACACGAATTTATAAGTTTTACGATTCGACTGTTTTGTGAACAATTCAATTTTTTAATGAAATTAAAGTGATGATTTTTTGTTAGTACGCCACTCGTTTATTCGGACTTTCTACTCCTTAATGCCATTGCAAGCGCTGTGCTTTATCGCAGGTAGACTTATAAATGTTCTGATGAGGTAAGTACACCTTTTCCATTAGTAATGGTCTTTTGTACATAACTCGAGTAAATCTTTTGCGTGGGGGGGGGGGGGGGGCGCCTCGATCATGGTCCGTGACCGCAATAACTTGAACAGATTTTCAAAAACTTTTTTCCCTGAAAGGTAATTGAAAAATCTTTTATGGGATTGAATCTGGGCGCTGTCGGCCCAAGTACCACCGAGCTAAGGGCGTTTAAGAGGTGAACTTTTTTGTTCATGGAAGTATGGATCAGAGACCTCTCCTAAGTGCTCTAGGTCGGTTCTAAGAGCGGGCCTAGTGCAATTTTTTGGCATCTAATTATCATGTTTTCTGTACAATGTTGTAGAGAAAAAAGAGCCAAACTTTTTTATCAATGAAAGTTTAGGTCCGAGGCCTCTCTTTAGGGCCATATGTTGGTCCTAAGGCCGACCCCAACAAAGAAATTACTTTTGTTATGTTGTGGAGCAAATTGAGGGGAACTTCTCTTTTATATGAAGTATGAAATTTTTTTTTACATTTTTTTGACATCTTTTTTCACAGTTGCTTCGTACGGGTTTTTCAATATTGCCCTTTCGACAAATTCCAATACAATTTAATCGTAGGCGCCGATTACACTGGGGTGAGTGGGCGATCCCACTTGTAGCAATTCAACTGGGGCGACCGATGCCCCAGTTGCCATTGCGTATGAAAAAAAATATTTCAAAAATGAAGCTGAGCTCTGGCCCTAAAATACCTATTAGACTGTGTGCGTAGCCAAACGATCGTTTTCTGGGTTGAAACGACAATAGGCCTATTTAAGAGCTAGTACTCCCACACAGTACGACTGTAAATTTTCGATGTAAATAAAAGGCACATTTTTTGTGCCATTAAAGCTCGAAATTATTGCACTAGATTACAAGCACATTTAGATTATGTGCTTCGAAGAATACTCATCTTATTTCTTCAAAAATGTAGATATATTTTTAATCCGTGAATGGGTATCACGGCTGATTTTGATTGGGTAACATTAAAAAAAGTATCGAATTTTAAAAGAAAAAAAATGTGTTCAAATCAAATCAAAAATCAAATCAAAATCAATTTCAAATAACAGTTAAACAAAGAAGATGCTACAATAATTTGAATGCAGCATCAACGTGTGCAGGGATATAAAACCTTTGTGTAAATGTACAACCACTACAGTGTGTTCGATCAAATGAATAACACTCTGTGGAGTTTGTTGGACCCGTACGAAGTACAAAGGTACTATACGTTTACTACAAACAATTTTATTGTAACATGGGGTAGATCGAGGTGGGAGGGGGGGGATGCATCTATTATCGTCTAGAGATGACGAATCAGCAATAAAAAAAATGTCCGTCTGTCCGTCTCCACTTTTTTTCCAAACGGCTGAACCGATCAGCCTAAACTGAAAGGTACATGTCTCCCATGATTCAAGTTCGAAGATGAGCAAAATCGATCAAGTGGTTCCGGAGATATGGTCTAAGAAGTGACCAAAAACATGGTTTTTCGAGGGTCGGTGAAGCTTTTTCGCAAATATCTCAGCAAGCATAGCACGGAAATTCCTCATTTTGGTGTCAATAATTGGGCAGGATGAGCCGAATCTCCAGAACTATGAGAGTTTGAAAGTTGGTTCCAAAGTAGAAGTTGTAGAGAATTAAATATAAGCGAACACGTGTTTCAGGGTTTTGGGGAAATATGGCCCAATATTAGTATATGGCCTCTTCCATAATTGGGCAGTATGACCCGAATCTCTAGAACTATGATAGTGGGAAAGTTGGTTCCAAAGGCGAAGTTGTAGAGAATTTAATTTTAGAGAACACGTGTTTCAGGGTTTTAGGAAAAAGACTTGGTCCTTGGATATAAGATTATCTAGATTTGAATGGTCTTAGACGTACTTCGGTAGGGCTTTTGACATTACCTTGGGTAATTTCTATGGATCTTTGCAATTCTTACAGTTATAAGAGAACAGAAAACGTTGGATTGTTTGCTTATTTGTATGTTTAGATACGTTCGAGTCTCTTTGCCACATCTATTCTGATACGTACGGGTCTTTGGTTGTGTTTTAAATGTGCATTAGATAACATTAAATGCACTTCCCCTTCCAAAGAAAAGATGTAACGGTAAGGGCGCTTTTTAATATACATTAAATGTCCTGGAACTGGAGCACATTCAATGGGATCAGCAGTTAGTGGCATAAATTTGTAGAACAACCTGGTTGGTTTATAAAATTAAAATGAAGATAAATGAATGCGATGAAAACGATCGATGATGCAGAAATGAGAAATCCAACACTTATCGAAGCATATTTTCATCTCTCGCGCTCTCAAAATAATTTGCTTAGACAAAAAATTATCCATTTAAGTGATTCTCACGATAACCCAAAAATCTTCTTAATGAAAGAAACTAAAAAGACGCCTTAAGTATATGAAGTGATGTACAATCACCAGCTGTGGTTGTAGGTCACTGTAGCAGATGGACTAAATGGTTTCTCACAATAATGCAAGTTTATCGAATTATTTTCTTGCTTATATGAAATTCAGTTCTGTACATATTTTGGTACGTGTAGTTACAAAGGTTAGAAAGTTGCCGCCTAATGAATAAACCTAATAACTCTATTATAAGGGTTTCAGTAATTAAGTAATTGCCATCAAATTTTAATTATTATCGAATTAAGCTATTGCGTTAGATAGGTAGGGGACATAATAATCCCAACCACAAGTTACATAAATGGCTGCAAAATTAGGTAAAAACTCTCAGTACGATGAGCATTATGCACAGCAATAACATTAAATAATAAGTGTGGAATAAATTTGTTGTTAAACTCACCTGTGATTATTTCCGTCGATAATGTTTAAGGTAAACTCTGTCTAAAAACTAACAGAAACTTGAAACAACGACGAGAACTTAGAAAATTTGCATTTTAAAATACTTCATGGACAATTAACTCAGAGAATAGGCTTTGTAATCCTTTTCATCTTTAGTTACACATCAATAGGGTGGTCCAATTAACTAAACTTTTGGAAAGTCTGGGACCCCAGCATTTGAACTAATCTAAATGGATCTGTGATAAAAAGTGTCAATTCGTAGGCAATTCAAACTGAAGTGCTTCATGTGGTGCTCAAGAGCAAAATAGCAAAAAATATTGCAAAAACAGTGGAAAACGTGAATTTTTGAGAAATTACATGAAACCTACGTCATGTTCAGAAAAGTTCAATTCATTCAGAATAGTTCAAAGATAAAATTTTTTCATGTGTGTTTTTTCATCTAGACTCGCCCGCGGTTGGCCAAGTGTTCTGCATTCCTAGCATGTTTGTAAAACCGGAACCAGAATTGTTTTTTCACTAATATCCGTGAACTTTAAAGGGCTAGATGGTCTATCGATTTTTCAACTCTATTTGATTTTTTCTAGAGGGAGTACCATGATTACAAAAACATAATAGATGTGGCAAAGAGAGTAGATGTTGTATAAAGACTCGATCGTATCTAAGCAAATATTGCAATTTCTTAATTTTATGAAATTAATAGAAGAAGCTTCTTGCAGTCACGGAAAAGTTAGAAAACATATTCTACCTTTTTAGTGTGGTCTAAATTGAACATTTAGTTCAAATAAAACTTTGAATGTACCAACATTCTCAAATATTGAGCTGGCAAGCACATTTGACATTTATGTTGGGACACATTTAGAGAATGAATTTCCATATAAAAAATAGTTCATCGGCGTTCCTTCTCTTCTAATTCAATGCAAATAACATCATTATGCACATACAAACACAAAATTGTACATACCTATATACACCACATACGTACACCAATACATGAAGTCGCCGGACGGTCGCCTAAACAGTCGTTTTTTCACACACACTTCCTTAAAAGTGTATCTGAAACAGCCTCTGAAACAGTCGATGAAGATAGTCGTCGACGACCGTCTTCAAAGTCGCCCCCAACTTTTCCTTGTTATTTAGAGAAAAGTATCCACTTTTGATTCATACCAGATATTAATATTTGAAGATTAGATGCATATCAATCGAGTTTCCCCTAAGAACCGATAGCTCTTACAGAAAAGTATTAAATGCGAATGTGTACAAAATCACAAAAAAAATGTTCTTCAAATGAGTGAATTTGTGAATGAACGGATGAATAAATGAATGGTTAAATCATTGGATCATTGAATCATTTGAGTCAGTATTGACCTGTCTACTGGGACAATTGTTCTTTTTGTAGGTTAATAATTTTCATTTTTATTTCAATATTGCAAAACCACGTTCTCTTGTAAAATGAATTAAAATAAAGTTCACCCCTTAGAATCACGGATTAAATAAATGAGTGTATCGAGGAGTGTATGAATGAATGAATGATACATTTAGTATGAACTAATGAATAGCAGAATGAAGAAATAAGTGGAAGTGTGAATGTATGGATAAGAATATAATGCTACGAGACACTAATTGACTCAACAGTCTCAAGCGACTTTGTAGACACGTTTAAATACAGTTTACGATGTGCGCTTGTAAAGGGTTGTTAAAAATGGTTCGTGATTATTGAATATTGAGTTTTTCGACCCGGGAGTTGGTGGGTTTTTCCGTTTTGAAGTACAAATAAACGAAATCTGCAAAAAAACTCCTTCTGTGTGTCCGTCTGTTACCCCTCTCTTTTGGCCAAATCGGAATCGATCTTGATACTTTTTTCCACGAAAGGTAATCAAAAGTTAAGTTACAAGTTCGAAGATGAGCAAAATAGTACAAGTATTCGCTGAGAAATAGTGGTCAAAAACAGGTTTTCCGAAGGTCGGTGAAATTTTTTCGCTTATATCTCTGCAAGAAAAACGGGGAAGAAAACCTTTTTGGAAATCGGTTCGGACTACTCAACCGCATATTTTAGGTGATGATTTTCCATGAACATTTTATGATGTTTTTGCTGTACTGTACAAAAAAATGAGGGAAACGCTTTCCATGGAACGTATATGGGGTATGTTTACTAGCTTCAGTGTTTTTATACGATGTAGATGCAATTGAGGGAATAATTTGTTATGGATCGTAGAGCTTATCTTAGGGTCCTACGAGGTTCTACATGGGGACAAAAATTAATTTCTAATGTGTTGTAGGGGCCATTCGCAGGAAAATATTTGCCCGCCCTAGTAGGTCCGAATTTAAGACATTCGTATGGATCTAGTGTAAGTCCTACGTTTGATTGTATGATTAAGTGTCGCATTGTGGGTGTTCTGTTTGAATGGTGTGACTTAGCCACAATGTCGTCAAAAACTGAACTTACATTTGATTTATCCAAAACAAATTTGTAACTGAAAACATAAAAAATTACACTCTTGGGCTCCGCTCAACCCGAATACGGCGAACGAAGATATGCGAAAAAAAAATTTAACGAAAGATCCCTGTCTCTCATTGGCTGACGCAATTATTTATCGCGAAAATAATTTCCATAGAAGTCCAATCTCACAGTGAATGTACAATACAATGCCCGAGATTTAAATATGAACTTTGTACTTCTGCGCAGGTTTTTGCGGTATTAAAAATCTGCGCAGAAGTACAAAGTTCTTATTTTAATCTCGGTTATTGTAAGACCTTTTTTGGGTTTTTCATACGATTAGTTTTCATTCTGAATTAGTATATAATATGAATGATTGCTACAACGGCGAAAATGCGTGGAGCTAGAAATATTTTTATTTTTATTAAAAGTAGTTGTTTTCCCTTAGGTGGAACTCGCACGGAGGCCTCTGTTTGGGCCCATTGTGCTCACTATGGTTGTTTTCTCTACTCGTTTACCATGTTGTCAAATCTACCTGAACTAGCTATGTAGTTCAGGATGTTTTGTGGGTGCAGAGAACTAACTAGGTACCTAAGTGCCTCATCCTTGAGGAGATGAACGCGAGACAATAACAAAGAAAGTGTTCTGTTGTGTCCGCGAGATCACCACATTGGTCACAGCTAAGGTCTATCATCGCGCCAGTGAATTGTTTAAGCCTGGTGCGACCTACATTGATGAGGTATTTGGAAGCTCTCCCGTTGATTCTAATACAGTTCTTTGCTTGGCGACAACCTTGGGTATTCATTCCAATAAGATTTTGCTTCATTGTTCCTGCGCAGAAGTATACTGCATCCTGCTTCTTATGTTGGAGTACAGGTACAGCTGGTTCTAGGCCACGCAGTTTCTTAAGGGCACCTCTTTTCGCCAGTGCATCAGCGGTATCATTACCCACGATTACTGAATGACACGTACTCAAATAAATTTCACTCTGTTCGACAATGCAACTTTGTTAAGGGCTTGATAGCATTACAGAGCCAGTGCCGATCTGAACATGGCCGATGGTCTTTAGAGCTCTTTGACTGACCGAGCAAATAAAGATTGACTCGTCTACAGTGTGATGCTCTTTGACGATAAAATAACTTTCGAGGATTGATCTCCTAGTGGGCCGGACTTGTTTACGTCGAGTTCCCTGCAGTACAGTCCAGCTCCTGCTGAGTTTCCTTTAAGGGACCCATCAGAGTAGAAGGCTATGCCATTATTTGGTGGTAAAGAGCTCTCTAGCCATAGTTGCTTTCTAAGTTTTTGTCAAATCTGTGGATGTTATTCGGTCTGAAGCCATTTCGACGGAAGGATTATCTATTACGAATTCACTCCATATCTTTGTGTGCTTTGTTATTCTTAGATTGACTTGCCTACTTGCTAGTCTACTTATAGTGGCCAAGGCTTCTGTTTCAATATAGATGTGTAGTGGAGTTAAATTCAGCATGGCTTTCATGGCATGCGATTTCCATGCTCCGGTGATGACGATGCTTACATACTTAATTGCGATACTTAACATATTCAACGAATTTAATAGGAACGTCTTTTATGATTGGAATCTTGACTCCCTCCACTCTTGTTTTCCTAGTGAATAGAATCATTTTGGTTTTGTCCGGTTTGATACTTAGTTCGTTGACATCACACCATCTCGTGACGATATTTAGCGATGTTTGTAGAAGGTCACATAGTAAATACATAAACAAATTTTCCTCTGATTACTGTTGCAAGGTCATCTGAAAATGCTTCCGTTTGGAATTTCAATTCGTTTAATATGGTAATCAGTTCGTTGATGATCAGACACCATAAGAGCGGATGTAGCACTCCCCCTTGTGGGCATCCTTTCGTCACTGATACACTGACTGATGATGAGCCAAATCTTACAGCGGCTATTCTGCATGGTCATTATCCAGCCGATTATGCCTTCGTCAAAGTCGATGGCAGCTGTAACCATTTCCGTTACACTTCGCTAGTCCAAAAAATACCTCTAACCGGGACAAATAGATACGTAAGCACTTTGTCCATCACGTCCATCAGCATATCAAGGTGCATGACTTGACTGAAGATTGGCGCTAGATGCCGAAATGTTGATCTCTTCTAATTATCTCCATAATGCAACTGTTCTAGATGTTTTAATGTCTAAGCGTCATGCCAATGTCAAAATAATTCAAATAAGAGCTTACACGTCTATAGTAAAAGTAGATAATACGTAATGAGTTGTATCCTAAGGTTGTTGAAAGAAATAAATGGAAAGCAAAAATGTTTTTTTCAATTTTTAAATCACAGTAGCGGATTTAAGCGTGAAAGTCTTCATACAGAATGTGTACTTTTCAAATTATATTCGACCAAAAATTTAATAATTATAAATATAATTAGACTGAAAAGATCCAACAATATTGTTTTCAGAATTTTGCAACTACGTTCTACTTATTCTCAGTCATATTCCAAGCACAGAATGCTATCTACGGAGCACCATATGATCTTTCAGATGAGAACTCCATTATAGTAATTCCTTTAAAATCATCCGATGAACAAGTCACCAAAATTAATAGCTTTAAGGTAAGCTCGAAATGTTAGTGTACTCAATAGGCTCCGTTTAGTGTTTCTTTCTTCAACAGATTGACGGTGAAACTGCTTTAAGGCAAGTGTTTACGCAAGTGTCAGCTGAAAAGATTCTGCGAACATTGTCGAAGATACAAGAGTTTGACATTCTGGTTGAAGGTTTGGATGCAATCACACTCGGTGATGTCTATAAAGCAGCATTTCCGAGGGGACTTCTTCATTCAATAGAGGAAAAATTTCTGCGATCCCCAAAATCTGAACACACTGCACAACCTGAAAAGATAGAAACTTCAACTGACAAGAGCGTTGAAATACCGTATGATGAAGTTTACGAAGACGATATTGAGCGGGAAAACCTTAAGGAAGAGGCGATTACAGACGATTACATCTACGATCAGCCGGTGGAAGATAGATTTTCGGGTGAAAGGGAATATGTTACGAAAGCACTTGATGACATTGAAAGCGATGAAACTCAGGATTCAAAAAATAAGAATTTTGTTACAGATGGAGAAGTGATTGCAGTGACGGAAAGGAACAAGGAGCATTCGAGATATGGCGCAAACTTCAGAAAGTGGATAAACAAGTTTTTAGCTGGCTAGATATACAATATGAAATAAAAGTTTGATTATTATGGCACTTTAATTTTTGTAAGTTCCAGTATTTTTTACAAGCTTCTGTCATGTCTTTTCTTGATGTTGAACTTGACGTTTGAATGCCTGAGTATCATAACATTGTTTGTGACTGGTGCAATAAGAACGAACTATCAAGCAATCAAGCAAGACAAAAATGATAGTATTTACGAATAAACTGAAAATAGGGAACATCGTAGTTCCACATATCAAAAGCACTCCAATATTATTGGTCAGCTCTGTAAATTATTTAGGACTTATCTTAAACAACACGATGTCTTGGATTCCCAATCTGGACGAACGATTACAAAAAGCCATCTTTGTGGCAATGCAGGAAAGCATACGGCAGATCCTGGTGTCTCTCCCCTGAAATAATGTTCTTTATTTACACAACAGTTATCACATCTATTCTAACATACGGATGCTTCCTTTGGAATCATATATGTAAAAACAGGTGCGTAACAAACTAGATAAACTCCAAAGAATGGCAATAACAGGCTTTTGGAGATCGACTCCAACCGCTCCATGGAGGAACGTTTAGGCCTGACACCGTTACATATCTTTATAGAAACAGAATCAATTAATGTATTGGGGAGATTGGTCAAACAACAGGGTAATAGTTTAAGAGATACTAACCATTCTCGCATCTGGTTCAAAACTCTTAGCAACTATCCAAACTTAAGCATGCCAACGGACAAGATTGTAACAAAATACAAATTTAAAAGGGAATTTAACATTATAATTCCACCTAGAGAAGATTGGCTTAACGGCAAGCTACCACCAGACGGTATAGTCTTGTTTACAGACGGCTCCCTGCTGGGCACCTCGGCAGGGGCTGGACTTTACTGCAATTATCCCAAAATAAGAAAGTCAATATCATTGGGTAGTTATTCCTCAATATTTTTGTCGGAGGTGAGAGCAATTATGGAAGGTTGCTATGTACTCCTACAGGAAAATATGAGGGACCAAAATGTATCAATCTGCTCGTACAGTATGGGAGTAATAAAGGCACTGGAATCAGTGACTTTCAAGTCGGCCCTTACGTTAGAATGGGAGCTTCTAAACCACGCGACTGGTGTACCTGGACATCAAGGAATTGTAGTAAATGAAATGGCAGACAAACTAGCCAAGACAGGGGCGTTAAGAACGCCGTATGGTCCGGAACCTATAATAGCTACACCTCAATCATACTCTAAACGTATACTGAACACAATAAAACACAATAATTATTTAATGTTTTTTTTTAATGAGTTTAAAAATAATTGGAATAGCGTACCTGGCTGCAGACAAGCCAGAAACTGCATCAACATTTGCAGGAAAAACTCAAAATTCCTTCTAAATGTAAGCAGGACAAGATTAAAAATATTCATAGGAGTAACTACAAGACACTATGGATTCAATATACACCTAACCACCATTCGTAAACGAGCGGACCCAGGATGTGATCTGTGTGGGCACCACACTGACACAGCCAAACATTACCTCTGTAACTGCCCATCATAAAAAGAAGAAAGCCCTTAGGCAATTATACAATCAGGTATGAACTGATTAAAAATCTTCATCCGAAGGACATCCTGAACTACATTGCTTGTACGGGGAGGTTCTAATAAACAACAAATGAAGTAAGATCCATAGTCAGCTCAATGGGCCCAAACAGAGGCCCCCGTGCGTTTTTACTTAGTAAACGGCTAACTAATAAAAAAAAATCATAGCCGAGAAATATTTTCGACTCCGCTTGTGGTGTAGATGACTTTGTAGAGCTTGACAGTCTCTGACAAACTATTTTGTCATGTACGCGCTCGATACGTTGAGTTTGCTCAGTCGTTTTTGGTTTCGAAAGTTTGTCATTTCTGATGCACTTTGCAGTAGCTGTCCGGGAAAGTGTTACGCATTAAAGCGAAATCTCTTAACATAAAAAATTCGATTGGTACAACCGAGATTCGACCCACCGACCTCCCGGTTACAAGACGAAGACGATACCACTACGCTAAATCGTTCATACATTTAGTCCACATAAACGTTAACAGTATGCTATGCATGGATGTAGGTGTGTATTCATAAAGTCACAAATTTCACCATTATAAATGAAAGAAATGTTTTCATTCAATTGAAAAAAAATTATATTGGCGTTTTTTTTCGTTTAATCAAAGAACTTGTAACGCAATGTAAACTTAGGAACCTCATAAAAAATACACCATTTGAACGTATTCAGTAGGAACAGTAATTTAATTAAATGTTGGTGAGCGGCTATCAAAATATTATCATTATTCTAAACGATGTCCTTTAGGCAAATAATTCAAATTGATCTTTAAATTCATTGGTTTTTACATCTTACAAAGTAAAAATAATAAAAAAAAATTCTAGGAATTATATTGTTATATTGCTCGTTGCGCATCATTAAAAAAAAGTCTCAATGAAGAAACGAACCACCAGCCTCCCGCGCTCAAGTCGCTGTAATGGCCCTGACCATTACATTCCTCTATTCCATAGAGAATACCTTATAAGAGCATTCATTCGCGAAACTCAGTTACACCCTGTTACTGAGTTGAACGAACAATGCTTTTATAAGAATCATATTTCAAATTCACACATTTTATATGCATAAGATAAACAATGAACGAAACTACCGTGTCAACAATTAGGACACATGAATCGTATTGCAATAAACACCTGAATCGTTGGGTGAATATTGCAATGCAATCGATTGCTAAATATCCGTTCCTCGTGCCGGATTCCTGATGTTGCAATTAACAAAATTGCAATCTATCAGATATCCCCGTTTTATTATTTCCAATTTTATCAAGAACGATATAATATTTTATGAGTCGAGAAAGTTGGATCTGAACATCCACGGGAGACGTACGGTTCGCGTTTTAGGAAGAGTCGATAGAGTTGGATCGTAGCATCCACATCAGACGTTCGGTTCGCGTTTTTTTGGAATTGCGTAAAAAGTTGGATCCGAGAATCCACAGAAGACGGTCAGCGTATTGGAAGGCGTATAATCGGTAAATGTATACGGGAAGCGTCTGAGTTCATCGCGTTAAGATTCGATTACGTAAAAATTGGTAAACGTGTATAGTAACGTCGAGATATCTGTAGAAGATTGTGATTGAGCAAAGTTGGGAACGTATGCAGTAACCGTACAAGATTATTGTGATTGAGATTGTGCTCGTTTAAATATACCGCGTAGAATCCGCATCATAGAGAGGTTATCACGAGTGAATGAAAAGTCAGTCAGAGAAGCGTGCTGTGCTAACGGGCTAGATAATACAGTTGTATTCTAGAGTTAAGTGCACCAATAAAAAAATAGTGAGTGTACACATTGTCTTGTCAATTACGAGATACCGTTGCTTCCACTGGCGAGTTTCCCACACAAACAAATATATTGTGCTAGGAACCCGAGATCCCTACCTTCACATCGCCGACGCTACCACCGAGCTATCCGGACATACGTTTCTACTCAAAAATTATGTTACACACATTATTTTCATAGAAATCGCACAGCAGTATGGCTACAATTATTCACCACAAACGTGCATATGTACGTTAGGGTGGTCCAAAAAACTAAGTTATTAAAAAGTCTGGGGCCCCACCCCTAAAAAGTTTCTAAATGTGTCCCTGATAAAAAGTGTATATGTAGTTATCTGAATCCAAAGCCGTCCTGAGGGTTCCCCGAAGCAAAATAGTCAAAAAAGCGTGAAAATCGTGTAAAACGTAGGTTTTAAGAAAAGTGCATGAAACTTGTGAAAAATGAGGAGCGGTTTTAGGGCAACTTTGGTTTATTCCGTTCAAAATAGTCCCGAGAAAATACTTTTTCATGTGGTGGGCGCATCCGAAGTGTTTCGATGTCAAGAGAGTCCGTCAAGTGGCTTTCTTAGCTCACAACTTCTTTGCTCTAGGCCTCGGTGAGTTTCACCGTTTTTGGAAAACGGTCTTCTATGAAATTTTGAGTCTAGATAGGACTTCAAAATAACGCCTAAACAGTTTGTCTTGGAAGCATAAAATTCATTAAGTCTGAACAAAAATTTATTTTTCGAGAACCTCCATGAAATTTCATGAACTTCTATGAGCCTGCCTAAGTGGCCGTTCGTGTGTTTCGTCATTATTTGGCTATTTTAGGAAGGACTAATACTATAAGAGTAGAAAAATGCCAAAAGTCACTTTGAATGACAGCTAAATGCTTGCTGGTGATGCCTTACACGTAGGCATGTCACTCTACTCTCTACTGTCTACCTATATGAGCGATTTGTTCCTACCTCGAACCTAAGAACGCTTAACCTGATCATGCCGAAAGTGAACGGAGACATTCTCTCACGATCGTTTTTCTCTAGTGGGTTTCGACCTACAATTCATTGCCACCAATTGTTAAAAAAAAAATTCGTTAACTGGCTTCAAGGATGCATGCAGGAAATACTTTTGTGTCTAAGATTTCCTGTGATGATCCGCTACATTATTTCTTTACTTTCATCGATTTTGGTGGACAAAGTTATGTGTCGGTATCCAATAAACTTCTTGCCAATGATACTAAGGGCCTACAGTGCCATAGTCGTCCTTCCAAATTGTTCTCGTTCTAATTCTTTTTTTTATGTTCTCTCTTTTTCTTTCTTTTTTATTGCTTCGCGATAGCTGAATTCATCATTTTTTCTTTTAAATCTTACTGCACATCTATGTACCATGTACTTAAAAAGGCTGAAAGGCCTTACACATGCTATGACCTAATAAACAACAACAACAACAACTTCTAAAAATACTGCTCAGTCTATCGACCAATAGCTCCATCCCTTCTTTCAATAAATAATAATATAATAATCTGCCTTTCAACCAATGAAGGGTTAGAGGCTAGATCATTAGTTATTAGTTTTCGCTGTATATGGTTCTACTTTTTTTTGAGATCCTTTCATTACCGGACAGTTTTACTGTGCCAGTGGTAAGCTGTGCGACAAACCCAGTGCCATCTATGAGATGTAACTAGGAGCGAACTTAGTAGTAGTAGAATACCGGTTCTCCGAACAATGCCTTTTCCGGTAAGCCGTACGATGGCACTACACTCAACTTCACTTGACTTGAACATCAACTCAATCAGTTTTGTATTGTTTACAAATCTAACAATCGGTACAAATCCGTCTGCCGCTGAGTTTCGAACCAACGCACTGACAACTCAATCTCGTAGTAGCAAGCAGACGTGTTAACCACAGCGCTATCGAGGTGTTCTTTCAATAGTGTTGGGAAAATTTCGTCGAGCCTGGCTGATTTGAAAGAGTTAAAGTTATGGATTGCAAATTTTACTTTTCCTCATTTGACAAATTTCCAATGATTTCGATTAGGTATGTTTGTGGTTGTCTTGGAGGTACTTCTTTTGGTTTTTTGCATCCTGGAAAGGGAGTTTCCACCTTGAATGGTTGGATTTTTCGCCAAAATCTTACGGATTCGAGCAAAAGCGAGAACTGAGTTGGCTTCTTCAAAGAATTTCCTTTCATATTTTTCCCTCAGCTGGGCTTTGCTCTATTCCTTCAGGAGAATTCTATGCATACCTAATTGATTCCTTTTTTCACTGCTTTGCTCCAGGCTTCATGCAATGCTTTCTTTTTAGCGTCGAGGTCATAACTCTACACCGAACTTTTGCCGAGAGGTTTGGGATTGATTAGAAGACAAGAGATCTTGTAAGCTTCTACAATAGTAGACGTTATTTCTCTGTTGGCCTTTTCCAAGTTCTACTGACAAATATTTGTCCTAGTGGTTTACATTTCCTAGTTTAGATTTTAACCAGGCTCTGTATAAATTCCAGTTCGCTTTTCTTCCATTTCTGTAGGGTTCTTTCTTTTGGAAAGTACCTCTAAGACGGAATTTGATTAACTTGTGATCTGAGAACATCTCTTCTTCTGTCATTCTCCATGAATGAATCTGACTGGATAGTTCACATGACGCAATTTTTACATCGAGGCATTTTTTTCTCAAAGAGTTACAAAAGTTGGCTTTCTATCAGAGTTAACCACTAGAAGGTCCTTTGACATGAGGAACTGTACCGACGAAATGTAAAACCTAGTCAGACCAAGGCAGTCTGGTGCTTAAATTCTGACATAAATCGCAATTAAAATAGAGGTCATAATCACTTGAATAATTACAGTTGCAGAAAGGTGAAAACCAGCATATCAAGCTACAATTATTATGCTTGATGTGGTGGTTTTCATTTTTCTGTCTTTGTACAACTTGTTTTCAATACAACCGAATTCAATACAATTTAAATACAAGTTGCAATGCATTCAAATGAAATGTCACACGATAAAAATTCAGTCGATTCCCATTACGTTTGAATGACGTAATTTTCATCAATGAATGGGATCGTAAATATTCTGGTTAAATATTCACAGAAAATGTTCAATCTCAATCACAAATCTATGAAATAAGTACAAAATACATGTTTTTTCCCTTCAAACTTTGCCTATGCACAGAATCATTATCCTGTAATAAACTCACAATCGCAACATCAAATCGGGATCGTACGTGACCTGGATTAAGCATGAATAATTGATGAAATTGAACGTAAAAAAACAACCAATTGCAACTAAACAGACTTGAATATTGATCATAATGTCGAGTAAACGAAGAGAAGGAATATTGATAAAGAAAAAAGTTAAACGACTTGTATAATGATGAGAGGAATTATGTAAGCAATCATGTTTGACGGTTTTCGCAGGTTCTATCGAAATAAAAGAGAAAAATGTCGAACTAGGGCATACAATGCCCTTGCTACAGTAAGTTGATTTCAATCGGACTACAGTGGCAAATGAAGCACACATTTCTGATGAAACCAACCCACCGTCGAATGCTTTCTCACGTGACTGAAATGAGTTGAATAACGCAAAAAAGTGCGGGTGAATGTGGCAATAGACTAAGCCATACATACATTGGTTGGTAACACAAAATTCTTTTATTTGATGGATTTAAATGGACGTGCTTGTAGAAAATAAATTTGTGATTTTTATTGGTAGGAAACTGCGAATGACTTTCGCTTACATTTTGGAGACAATACTCGTTATTTTTTTCACGAAATGTGCCAGACCTACGACATGACATATTAAATGGAAAAGAAATGTAATTTAGAAATGCCATGCCATAAACACGTTAACTTATATATTTCCTCAATTTTGTCATTTCCAAATTACGTTCAAGATTATGTTTGTTGATATACAGAGAAAACCATTTCGCACTAAATGAAAATTATAAAGCTTTAATCAGGTCCGCACTGGTTCTACACGTCGCTCCTCATTTTCTAATTATTTGATATCGGTTGATATTGTCTGTCGGTCACAATCCCGTTATTTTTGCGTTTAAACTGAGGAGGAAAAAAAATACTTTTTGATATGTTGTCCGTTATGGTGCAAAACGTCGAGAAAACATGTTCCGGGGTGGAATATTGTTCTGAAATATGGGAGTTATAGGTAAAAAACGGGTCAAAATGGAAAATCGGTCAAAAGTCAGTCAAGATGTTGTGTTAAAGATTTGGTCAGCGAAGAAAAGTCTTAGAGTTTTTGATGGCCTACAACTTTGTAGAAGAAAATTTTTTGATCCGACTTCATGAGGAGGAGCTAGGCAGCGAAAACTGTTCAAATTTCGGGGTTTCCTCACTTTGTTGTTTTGGACAAAGTACAGATTAGGCGCTGCTGCCATGACGAGCGGCGTGGGAACCACGTCTACTCCAGGCACTATGAGAGGATGCATGAAGAGACTGGGTGCGACGGGAAGATGCGAAACGCTGGAAAGCCTATGAAGGAGGCGCTCATCCGAAGAGTTCCTCCCCGAAGCTCAACGCGAAATAGGCTAAGGACCTGCTCAAAATAGAGCTGAGTAGTATTTGGGGTTACCACTGGGTTAAGCTGGCACCTGAATAAGCTATGGCTATCGGAAACAGTTAGAAGAACGAAATGACCCTCAGCGTGAGGAAGTGTTGTGAAACTTCATTTCCCGTATACCTACATTTCCATTTTGAAACTTCCCATGGTATCAACTTATCACAAGTTTTCAGTATTTTCAATATTTTGCAACTGTGTGCCCCACCATTCTTGAGCGTCTCCACACAAGTGCTCAAGTAAATACAATACAATACAAAATTGCTCATTGTCAAACAAAACTATAATGGTTATCATGCTCGGAGCGGTACCGGAGAGCGTGACGCAGTACCCACACCCCAAAAAAAACGTCCACAAGCCCAAAAAACTCCATACAAAAACCTTTGGGACAAGACACGATGTATAGGCGAACTTTTGAGTTCCCCCTCCAAATTATTTAAAAAAAAAACTACGTCGCAGCAGTTTTCCAACAAGCCCACACTCATCAAAATCGGTCAAAGATGACCAATTTCCATATAATAATGGTATAAATATCTTTGAAAATAATCAAAATTTTATTCCTGTGTTGTGTGTCAACGATCTATGTCTCTATGTATCTATCTACTTTTTTTTCTCGAGAACCGCCCGAGCGATTTCCTTAAAATTTTCAGGGAACGTCAGTCTCGGCCCCAAATGAAAAATTTTATATGCCGCTTTTCCAGGAAAATTCTGGAAAAGCCGTGGCATGTGGAAAAGTGGTCAATTTTGAGCGTTTTTTAGGTAATGCTCGGAGTTTTTGAATTTTATGTCCGGAGTGACAATAGCTAGAGAGTTGGTTTCTTCGGGAAAGTTATAGAGTTTGGTCAGAACAATTTTTTGGGATCTTAGAAAAATGGCTGCCAGCAGTCAAACTGGCGCCATCTTGAATTTTCCCAAGCAATAAATTAGGTTTTTTTGGGTTTTCGAATTTTAGCTTCGGAATGACAATACTTAGAGAGTTGGTTTCTTCGGGAAAGTTATAGAGTTTGATCAGGAGAATTTTTTGGTATTTTCAGAAATCTGCCGAAGTGACGCCATATTGGATTTTTGTTAGGTATAAATTATGCTTCTTTAGGTTTTCGAATTTTAGCTCCGGAATGATAACACTTGCAGAGTTGGTTTCTTCGGTATCAGTAGAAAATAGCTGCCAGCTGTCATAGCGGCGCCATCTTGGATTTTCGTTTAGGCTTTTTCGGTTTTCGAATTTTAGCTCCGGAATGACACTACTTAGAGGGATGGTTTCTTAGAGTTTGGTCAGGAGAATTTTTTAGCATTTTAAAAAAATAGCTGCCAACAGTCAAAGTGGCACCATCTTGGATTTTTTGCTAAATTCTGAATAAGAATACCTAGACAGTTGGTTTCTTCAGGAAAGTTATATGAATCACTGAGGAGAATTGGTGACACGAAGTGTTCCGAAGGTAGCCGAAGGTGACACGAAGCGTTGCGAAGGTAGCCAAAGGTGACACGAAGTGTTTCGAAGGTAGCCTAAAGTGACACGAAGTGTTCCGAAGGTAGCCGAAGGTGACACGAAGTGGTCCCAAGGTAGTTGAAGGTGACACGAAGTGTTCCGAGGGTAGCCGAAGGTGACATGAAGTGTTCCGAAAACAGCCGAGGGTGACACGAAGTGTTCCGATGGTAGCCTAAGGTGTTGGAGAACAATTTTTTTTGGAAAGAAAATTTTTTTAGAAAAAAATTTTTTTGAGAAAATTTTTTTTTTGTAGAAAATTTTTTTTCGCAGAAAATTTTTTTTTGGCGAATTTTTTGTTCAGAGAAAATTTTTATTAAGGAAAAATTTTTTTGGCGAAATTTTTTTTCAGAGAAAATTTTTTTAAAGAAAAAAACAAAATTTTTTTGGAGAAAAATTTTTTTCGGAGAAAATTTTTTTGGAGAAAATGTTTTTCGAAGAAAAATTTTTTTGGAGAATTTTTTTTTCTAGAAATTTTTTTCGGAGAAAAATTTTTTTGGAGAACAATTTTTTCGGAAAAAATTTTTTTTTTAGATAATTTTTTTCGCAGAAAGATTTTTTTTGGAGAATTTTTTGTTCTGGAAAATTTTTTTAAGGGACAAATTTTTTGGAGAAAATTTTTTTTTTCAGAGAAAATTTTTCGGAGAAAGGAAAATTTTTTTTGGAGAAATGTTTTTTTCGAAGAATAATTTTTTCGGAGAAAATTTTTTTTCGGCGGCGAAATTTTTTTCTAAGAAAATTTTCTTTTCTGAGAAAATTTTTTTTCGGAGAAAATTTTTTTCTAAAAGTAGAAATTTTTTCAGCAACTGAAAACTTCCAAAAACGACTGATATCACAACAAAAACCTCCTAAAAGGTGAAGTGTGACGCAGTCCGTAAGTCTGCTTCCAAAATTAATGATATCGCTTGAGGTGACACTATCGCTGATAATACGCAGAAGTTTGTTTGAATGGAACCTTGTGTTCAAAGTTTTGATTTCCTGAAAAAATTACAGCGCTTTCTTTAAAATTACGTTGTGTTAAAAAAATTGAGTCACAAATGCCGGATCCACCAGCGGAATAATTTTTCAATACTTTCAGTTTTTACACGCAAAAATTTAAATTTACTCTAAGCAATCTACGCAATAAGAAATAAAAGTCAAATTTTAGCAGCGTACCAGAACGAGAATTTTCTCAATTTTTACTTTGATTGCAAGTTTGTGTACTTCTTTGCACAGAGTGTATGGTTAGCCCCTTGGAGCCGAAATATTCAACGTAAATACTATCTTCGATAGTCGTTGAAATGTGGTAATCTGCTTAGCAGAATAATCCAAATTAAAAAATAACCCAAACAAACTCACAATTCTTTTACTTCCAAATTATTCAAACGAAATGGCATGGCATGGCACATGGTCTTAAGACAAGACAAGACTCATCAGTCGTAAACGACGAAATCAGCTCTTTTAGTTTTTCGATTTTTATTAAACAATTGGAAGTAGGATGAAGAATTGTGAGTGGCTTTTGAATGCTGCATTAATGAAGTCATTCATCCCTCACCAAACTTTGAAGTAAACTGCAAAATGCAACCAACCGGAAAAACGGTCTAATTTTCACAAAAAAATCCGGGCAGCAGACGTTGAAAAAAACGCGATAGTCACAATCAAGTTTTACAATCGGGATTGGCTAAAGTTCAGTTTACCTACCCACCTGAAGTGGGAAGATTTGATACCATAGGAAGATGTGGGGGCCTATCCTTATTCATAATCCAGGGTAATATCCGACCGCTCGGACAATTTTTCTTCGACAGAGTTGATATGCATAACGCATAACGCAACATAAGTATACAGATGCAACCCAGATCTGACAGGATATGGGTGGAAATGGTCCGGTGAGGACAGCTGATGACATTACATGATGTTACGTAAGCGACTGATGATCCCTTTTACGAAATACAACGAATGCGAATTATGTTGCGCTCTAAAAATGTTAGGTAAGCGGCTGACGATCTCTTTTACGAAATACAACGAATGCGAATTATGTTGCGCTCTAAAAATGTTAGGTAAGCGGCTGATGATCTCTTTTACGAAATGTTACGTAAGCGACTGATGATCCTTTTTACGAAATACTATGAATGCGAATTATGTTGCGCTCTAAAAAATGTTAGGTTAGCGCCTGATGATCCCTTTTACGAAATATTACGTAAGCGATTACCTTCTGCGAGATGCGAATTATGTTTCGTTTTAAGCAATTTATGTTGAAGTTTGTTGACACTTTCCTATCGGTGAAAAAACTTTTCTTTTTTTTATTACTTCTTCCACTAGCTTTCTTTACTTTAAATCAGGTGAAATTTCGGTCATATTACTTTCCTAGCTAATTTTTAACTGTTTAGACACAAAAAATGGCTCGGGTTGATAACAAAACTAGCTAATTTTCCCTTTCCCGAAATGTCGCTAGAACCCAGGTGGATAACAAAACAAGGGAATTTCCGCTTAAAAAATGTCACTTGTTCCACTACGCTTGCACACATGAAGCAGCACTAATATGGGTGTCATTAGCAAACTGACAACCGTAACTTTTCAACTATGTCCTTATCACTCTAATCCTAGTGCTGATTTCCTCAAAAAAAAAATTCAAAACTGAACTTCACTAACATTTTAATAACTCTAACGGATCATAGGGCACATACCCCATATGGGCAGCGTTAGATAGCTAAAAACCGTAGCTTTCCAACGTTACTCTGTCGAAGAAAAATTGTAAAAGTTACAAGCAAAAAAGTAAAAATTGATATTCACGAATTTCACTCACCATCTAATGCACTTGGCCGAGCGGCCGGATATTACCCTGGATTATGAATAAGGATGGGCTCCCACATCTTCCTATGGTATCAAATCTTCCCACTTCAGGTGGGTAGGTAAACTGAACTTTTGCCATTTTCCTCCATATAGTCCCTAATAACTTAAATGTAAACGCGTTTTATATCTTACGAATAATATGTATATTTTAAAAAATCTGTGACCTTATTCATATTACTGTCGGTAAAAAACATATATCTATCTATTTATCAATATACGTTAATGTCTGAGCGTCATGTAAACAACAAAATGATTCAAATAAGAGCTTGTCTAAAAACGCTCATATGTAAAGTTATACGTAGTTGAAAAGGTTCTCTGCCACATACTTTCGAAAATGGAATCGCTATCTTTCGCCATTAATAAAGCCATAACCTTTACTGTTAAAAAATTCCGTTGGTTTTTACCATCATTTTCCGATAATTTATTTGTAGGGCTATTACACGCCCGTCCTTATATACAAATAGTTATTCCCTGTGCGGGAAAAAATATGCTCAAGAAAGTATTCTCAATAGCTATGTGATTGCCGTAGAATTGACAATAATTATTTCTCTTTGTGGAGATAGTTTTTGAACATAAATCAATTTTTGGATAAAGTTTGAATGTAAACTACCATTTACACACAGTGTTATCTCTTGCACAACTGAAAACAGTTGAAAATAAATCACATCAATAAATCTCATTATTAGAATGTTTTGGTGACTAGTTTCAACATGAACGAACGTATCTTATATGCAAATTTAAATGACGAAAAGTTTACCACACAAATGCCATTATTGCCAAAGTTGGATTGTTAATTTATATATTGAATAAGTAAGGAAACATAAACCATGCTTCTATACATTATCTGACGGCTTTCCATAGAAAATACATTCTTAATATGTTTTATCACGGAAAAGGGTATAAGGATGTTCTTTGGTATGGGATTGTTTCACACCTTTTCGATGAATGTTCTTGTCTTATTACGTAGCGTTAGCTTTTGTAAAAGGTCACAAAATTATGTTGAATAGTTACAAACCGTTCCTTAAATTCATATTTCAATCACATGTACCAAATAAAATCATCACACAAGAGCATCAAGTATCTTGTACTGCACTGTATAAGGGTCTTAATTGTAACACTTTCATATTTATTTAATACACCTCTTTAGTGTGTCAACGGCTGATGGTTAACTATAGTTATTTTCATGATGCTTAAGATGTCAAGAAAATAATTAAACTTATTTTAACAATTTCCGACCGGTTTCGAGAGTCACGCAAAATTGTGCCGTGTTCTGCGAAATCAATTCTGAGTTTAATTATTGATCAAGAAAACAATATCATTAATTTGACAGCTTATGCACCGTGTTATGAAAATCACCATACTTTGATATAAGTTATTGAAGGTTGCGGCTAACTCCCACCAGATTAAAAAAACTGATGGCCGGCGGCTAGATAGGCTAAGCAAAGAGAAAACAACTGACGGCGTCTTAGTATAGCCGCCGCCGCCGGTGAAAAAGTCAACTAAAAAATTTTCTGTGGAAAGTTTCCAGTTTTTAAGTTACAGCTCGTCCAAAATGGAATTGTTTAAAACATTTGTACATTTCGTATGAAATTCATTTTGGACGAGCTGTAGTAAAGAAGCGATAAGAAATTTCGAGAGTTTTCTACTTAGAGAAGATAAGCATTAAAAAACAAAAATGAAAAATCATAATCCAAATCAATTTTTGACTTTTTTTTCAGTGAAAGTAAACGAATTAAAAGGAAATGTCGACTTTTAAGCGATATGAAAACGTAGAAGTTAAAGGATAAAACGATAAGCTAAGTCTAGTGACCCAAAGTAAAAAAAAATTTCTTCCATAAATTGTTGTGCATAGACCCGTGCACCGGTCCACTTTTTTCGGCGGCGGCGCCTAAAATTTTTTAAGCTGTCGGCGACGTACATCGGCTGAGGATTTTTATCGGGGGCGGGGGCGCATTTCGGCGCAAAAATCGGCGCTAATAAATTTTCTGATTAAAAAAATTAAAAATTTATTGCGTTTAAATTTGTAGTCCGGTGCGAGTTGTCCTTTAGTACATATTTTGGAATAGAAGCGATTGGATTGCTGATTGTTGTAGAGTGGTAAAAGACAAAGTTATTTCACTATGTTCGCATTCTGAGAGCGGCCGAGATTGGTCAGAGGAGCTGCCGTTGTCTAAAACTTCTGTTGGCTCTATAAAATCCAATTTTGCTTCAATTTCGTCGAAAAACATATCGCTAGGGCAAGTCAACCCGGACGTATCAGACATTGGCAAAGAATAACTGTTATAGTTTTAGAGTCATTAAGCGCTTCTTTCCATTCGTAAAGAATTTCATTGATTGCTGTCTCGCACGAGTGTTGACTACGAAAGCCGGATTGGTAATCTTGTAGTAATTGATCATCCATAATGAATGTAGCCAAAGGTGACACAAAGTGTTCCTGGGGTAGCCGAAGGTGACACGAAGTGTTCCGAAGGCAGCCGGAGGCGACACGAAGTGTCAACTTAGTGGAGAAAAAAATGTTTGAAGAAACATTTTTTTGAAGGAATTTTTTTTCGGAGAAACTTTTTTTTGAGAAAAATCTTTTTCAGAGAAAACTTTTTTTAGATCAATTTTTTTCGGTGAAAATTTTTAAGAAAATACTTTTTGTGGAAAATTGTTTTGAAAAATAAAAGATTTGTACATGAGTTTTACTTACTACCAAAACGACTGATATCACAGTACTTTCAGTTTTTAAGCTGCAAAGATATTTGACTTTTGTTTTTGTTTGCGAAGATAGTTTTGCGTAAATTTAAATTTTTGCGTGTGATAACTGGAAGTGTTATTTCGTTTATTGGGTCTGGCATTTGTGACGCACACAACGTAATTTGGTTTTAAAAATTGTGGTGCAATTTTCTTTAAAGAATAAAAATTTGAATACAAGCTACCATTCTATTCAAACAGTTTTTTGCGTATTATCAACGATAGCGGACTTACGGACTTACGGACACTTTACCTTTAAAGAAGTTTCTTTTTGTAATACTAATTTAGTTTCAGGCGAGAAGAGAGTACAGACCTATCTGAAACAACGAAAATCGGTATTTTTCATGTGGCACTCTAAGATTAACCAAACTTTCCCGAACCTGTATGAATGAGCCATGTCGCGGAATATCATATTTATCCGTACAAATTGTGCAAATAGCAATTTTGATGGAGTATGTACTATTTGCTAACTGATTTTTTTTCTCCTTTTCGAATGTGTATAATAGAGCCAATTTCACGGAATTATTCCTTCTGAAGAAATGATATATGCTCGCTATTCCATTATTTATCCACTTATGTATATTAAATTTAACTTGAAGATTTATACTCCCTTTTTATTTTGATATAAAAACAACCTCTGTAACTTGCACATTTAAAAATTTATTGCCCTGAAGCTGAACATAAAATATACTTTAGAAACATTAGCCTGGAATATGTAACATTTCCGTGTTAAAGTTATAGAACGTCGGCAATTATGTGTAGGTACATTTTGCTGACTGAAATCTGGCATTAATCAAATATGTTTCCATTTATCTAAATATAATCAACATAAGACTTTCTAATTTACGCAAGAAAAAAATCTCCCCGCACAGATATACAAAAATAAATTGAAATCAATACCAAAATTCACCCGTTCCAAGAATCAACAAAAATTCATCATGACTTCCATTAATATTTCAGATAACATTTCGTGCTAAAGAAGTAAAATGCAAAATCATCCATTCGAAATCAGAAAAAAGCCTAGTACCTTCTTCATTGAAGCGAGAACACACCAATCACATCGTTTAGAAACTTTATCCAAAAGTGGAACGAAAAGTATACACATTTATAAGTTTAACTGATACACAGACAAGGTTTTGATTTTACCTTTGAATATGAATTGTTTCATTAGCATCGTTAAAAGCTATTGATTTCGTTGTCTTGCTTGAGAAAACGTAAGACAACATTTTTTCCCCGATATTTGTTCTACGAAACATTTTTTGTTAGTATATTTAATGTTCATCAATTTTGAGGTTGAACTAAAAATTAAGAAAACGAATCTCGTCAAAAGTTTATTTCAAGTTTATTGCAATACACTTTTCGATTGAATGACTACAAAAGTGTACGCGGACAAACCGTTGTGCGACATTTTCGGCTGTCCTACTCAGAACATTTTTCAAACATTAACGATAAAATAGAATATTACCCGTACGTGTCAGAATTCAGAATAGATGTGGCAAACAGGGTAGATGTTGCAAAAAGACTCGAACGTATGTAAATCGGGCTTCCGAACCTGTGGAAAAAAGGTTTGGTTCTCGGTTCTGGTTCTAAAGAAAATAAAAAAACGGTTCGGTTTTTAAAAAAGAAAAGTGAAAGGTTCGGTTCCGGTTTTGGTTCTTCAATCAAATCAAAACCGGTTTTCGGTTCGGTTATTTGTAACCTCATTTAGTTTTTATTATTTTATTGAGAATTTTATTGACATTTAAAATCGAAGAAAAATTAAAGTATTTTTTTGTACTTAGCACAGGAATCACTTGTCTTGGAATTTTCGGTTTAGGCATACAATCAACTGTTTTTCTAAAATGTCGGCCTTGGTTCGGCCTCTTTTTTTAGAAAATACAAAATCGAGTGTGATATTGAGCCAAATAAAACATTCTACAATCGCGGCGATTAATTTCAATGTTCACAAAAAACGATATGAACTCCACATGACTACAAATCATTTGAAACAAATGCGAGACGACTCGTGTTCGATCTATAGAAATGCATTATAATTACGTACTGTGATAACATGAGTTGATTCGAATCGGAATTGGCAAACACATTTGTGTTTGTGAGTTTGAGTAAGTGAAAAAAAAATACTCGTTAAAAAAAAACATTGCAAATATGACACGACGATATTGAATGTGACGCAAACATCTTTTCGTTTTAGAAGTTTGAACTAAGAATTGTAAAGGTTCGGTTTTGCGGTTCGGTTCTTTATGTCAAAAATCTCGAGGTTCTTGAGGTCGGTTTGGTTCGGTTCGGAAGCCCGATCTAAATATAGAAATGAGCAAATAATCCAATGTTTTGTTCTCTTGTTAACTTGTTAACTATAAGGTACTCTCAAACACGTGCTGTCTAAAATTTTATTCTCTACAATTTTGCCTTGGACAGTAGATCTCCACATTGCATAGTTGAGCAAGTACAGACGAAAAACCATCTACTTTCGTTTATGGCCAAAAAACTCCATTTCATACATTCCATTGATCCCAGACTACTGGCCCGATTTCCACAAAAAAATGGTCCCAGTTTTCTGAGATGAAATACTTCAATTTGACACCAAAATGAACGATTTCCGTGCTCTACTTGCTGAGGTATTTGCGAAAAAGTTCCACCGACACTCGAAAATCCGTATTCGAGCACAAATTTTTCGACCATATCTTCGGAACTACTCGACTGATTTTGCTCATCTTCGAACTTGAATCTTGGGAGGCATGTAATTTTCAGCGAAAAGAAAGTTCGGGTCGATCGGACGAGCCGTTTGGAAAAAACGTGGAGACGGACGGACGGACATTTTTTTTATTACTGACTTACTTACTAGGCGATAATAAAGGTATCACCCCACTTCCCACCTCGAGCTACCCCATGTTACATGAAAGTTGTGACGCAGTCCCCACAAACTCAAAAAACGCAACACAAAAACCTTTGGGACAAGGAACCATACATGAATTTTTTCTTCCTGCCCCTCTTCCCCTCCAAATTCTCTTAAAACTACGTCGCAGTAGCTTTCAAATGCATCCAGACTCATCAAAATTGGCTGAGGGAAATGAAAAATTTCATATGCCGATTTTTCGGATAAAATCTGGAAAAGTAGTGCCATGTGGAAAAGTTGGGTTGTTAAGATTTTCGATTTTTAGCTTCGGAATGACAATAACTTAGAGAGTTGGTGTCTTCTACAAAGTTATAGAGTTTGATCAAGAGAATTTTTTGGGATCTTTGGAAATTTGTCAAAGTTATGCCATCTTGGATTTTCCTAATCGATAAATTATGCTCCTTTCGATTTTCGAATTTTAGCTCCGGCATGGCATGATAATATTAAGAGAGTTGGTTTCTTTGGGAATGTTATAGAGTTTTGCCAGGAGAATTTTTTTGGATCTTAAGAAAATGACTGCCAAATGTCAAAGAGACGCCGTCTTAGATTTTTTGCTACAGAGAGGTACATTTCGATTTAATCACTTTTTAGATATGTTTGATATATCAGAGTATTAAATGTCACATTACATAAAATGAATGCGCAAGAAAGAGACGCAAAGTGCACGTACAAACCAAGTATCTCAATGTAAAAGAAATGTGACATTTATAACTCTAACAAACCTAAAACTATTTAAATCGAAACCTAGACAGTAGGTTTCTCCGGGGAAGTTATAGAGATCGCTGAGGATAATTTTATGAGATACTGAGAAAATGGCTGCCAACTGTCAAAGTGACACCATCCTGGATTTTATGCCATCTGCTGAATTAGAGTACAATCTTCGCACAAAGAAACAAAAGTTAAATTTTTGCAGCGTCTATATACTATATTACTAATTACTATATTACTATATACTAATTGAATGAAAATGTCCACGATAACTCAATCGTATAGCATGCATCAGCCCGGCAAGTTGAAGGTTGTGAGTTTGTGTCTCAACCGTGCACAACAAATTTCTCAAATCCTTTCATTTCAAATCCAATACACTCACTTCTAAAATACTACCGAATACTACTTATTCAGCTACATCAAAGTTTATATGGGAGATTCTATTACAAGTGGGATGAAGTGTAATGAAGACTTCTCGAAAGATTTCTTCAAAGTTCATTGCTTTTTCGAATCATTGGATGGGCACTAGGGAGGCCCAAAAATGTATGGGGAAATAAGAGTATCGAAAAGTTTGGGGCACCAACCGAAAAACACAAGGTTTTTGATCCCTGATCAAGATTGTATATGGGCGTAATTTGATCCGAGACGATTTAGGGGTAGCTCAAAAGCGTTACAGTCAAAAATTGAACGACTCAAGTAATGAGTGAATTTTTCGGTTGTTGTGGTGTATTTGGAAGGTCTTAGAACACCCTTAAAATTGACATAGAAAAATTAGACCAGGCAGTGTTTTCGTCCATATGTCCCACATGATTGAAATTCATGAGGAAATTGCACCACTTTAATCATGTGGGGCATATGGACGAAAACACTCTCTGGTCTACTTTCGTTATGCCGATTTTAAGGGTGTGAGTGAATAAGTTCCTTTGAAAGTCGTTCAATTTTGTACTTTAACGCTTTTTAGCTACCCCTAAATCGTCTCGGATTAAGTAACGCCCACATGCAATCTTGATCAGGGATCAAAAACCTTTTGTTTTTCGGTTGGTGCCCCAAACTTTTCGACACTTTTGTATTTTGGACACCCCTAATGGGCACCATCAAGTTTTTTCTGTGCGTCTTATATTTTGAGATCTGACGACTGTGTAATGAAGGAAAACAATCGAATCTCTCGTATACTCTTATAAGGGTGTAAGGTCCTTAAGCATCCGAGAAAGCTTACACCCGTGTATTCAACTAGGGGATTCAACTAGTTTTTTATTGCATATTATAATAATGAGGTCTTTGTTTGTTTTTGCTTTTGCTTTTTGAAAATTGGCGAGAAAAAAAACACTTTTTGATATGTTGTTGAGGGTGGTGAAAGAGTAAGATAATGGGGTCAGAGCGGTTAAATTTTAAAGTTGGCCAAAAGTCACTTAACAACAAACGACGGAATTTCGGTTGCAGAAGAAGAGTCTTAGAGTTGTTGATGGGCTACAACTTTGTAAAAGAACATTTTTTGATCCGACTTCATCCGGAGGAACTGGTGGTTGCTCACTTTGTTGTAGGGGAAGTTTGACTGTTGTGGTGAATAGGTTGGGTAAACAAATTCCATAATTCCGAAGTATATGAACGGAAGCACTTCTTCTCCGCTGCCGGAAATTGAAAATTTAACTTTTAATATGTTCTAAGAAATGGATCAAAAAATCAAAAAAGAGGTTTGGTCGACGAAGCAAAGTCTTAGAGTTTTTTATGGGAAAAAATTTGTAGTTTATTTCTGAGGTATGAGAGATATACCATTGGTTTCTTTCAAAGTCTCATAGTTTTGTGAGTAGAAATGACCAGCATTGGTGAAAATGTCGGGACGGAGGAAAGGGTTTCAACGGGCACTTGGACGGGATTCGGGCGATGATCGGGGATTCGGTCGGGGAGTAATTTCGACGGATGTGTAAAAGGGGAATTGGACGAGGATTTGTACAGGGAATTGGACGGAGATTTGAAAAAAGAACGGACGTGGGTGAGGACGAGGATTTAGACAAAAGTTAGGACGGGGGTTAAGACGGCGTTAGAACGGGGGTTTCAGCGGATGTTGGGTGGTTGTTTTCAACGGACGCGGAATGTGACATAGCTTAGGACGGAAATTTTGGACAGAGATTAGTGGGGGGATTCGCCGCAGGGTAACAATTAGCGGGGGTCCCGGGGGACGGCAGCCCTAACATATTGATTGCTTACAAGTGTCCTCGCACTCACCCTCTCCAAACACATACTCCTTCGAAAGATTGCGTAGACTATAAGAAATGCTGCGAACTACAAAAACTACTCAAGGTAATGTCAAAGACCGTCTTATTACCAATAACATCAATGACAAACGCTTTGTTTAAAGTGTTATTTTCTACAACGTTGCTTTTGGAAGTAACTTTCTAACCGCTATAGTTACAGAGGTATGAGTCATCTCGAGTGTATTTATCCCGGGTTTCGGTCATTTTTCCCTAAAACCCTGAAACTTCTTCTCTAAAATTTTATTCTCTACAACTTTGCCTTTCAAAGCAACTTTCTAACTTTTTCTTCGAAAGTTATTATAGTTATTATAGTAAAGCAAAAATTGCCGAAAAGGCTCTAGGTCAAAATAACCTATGACAAAATAACCCATACAAAATAGCACCGGAGTTATAAATAACCTTAGTTGTGTTAAATCAAATGCTTTCATTTGAGACCAAAATGAACAATTTACGTTTTGGTAAGTACTTGCCGAAATATTTGTGAAAAATTTTCACCCACCCTCCAATCACATGTACCTTTCAGGGAAAAAAAAGTTTAGGGTGATCGGTCTATCCGTTTGGAAAAAAAAATAAAGACGGACGGACGACCGTACTTGTTTTTTGCTAAACCGTCCCGCTGGTCTGACACTAGCGTGACATGTGGGAGGTGGGTACGAAAAAGGCCAATTTTGGCGTGTCATCCTTTATGAACGACCCCTTACAGAAGGATATCTTTTGAGTCTAAGCACTTGGACTGAGCCAGTGCTTCGAAAACTGAGTCTGTACCAGGTCCCAACATGTTTTTTCTACATAAACCGGGTAAATCTTATCAGATTTTCATAAGTCTTTTTTTCTAAAAAATAATCGAAAAATGGATTATGGAATAAAATTTGGGCAAAATCGATAAAGAAGTTTTGAAGGTTCGGGTTGAAAAAGTGTTCGAAAACGTGGTTTTTTGAAGGTTGGTATGACGTTTTGACTAATAACTCTGCGAAATTAGCACGGACATCGCTCTACAAGGTTTTGATTGAAAGATATATGGACTTCGGGAAATCACAAAAAGAAATTAATAAGTTGTTTCCTCTAAAAATGAGGGATTTTATGCAGTATCGAACTAAAAATGCAGACGAACTACGTTGTCGATGCAACTATGGCCGGCCTCAGCCCAAAAAATTGTTTTTGCGATGTTGTGGAGTAAATTGAGTAGAACCTTTTTGTCCATAGGGGTATGGGTTCGAGGCCTCTCTTCAGTGCTCTAGATCGGCTCTAGGATCTACAACATTTCCTCGGCTCTACATTTGTCAGTAACAGTAACAGTTTTTTTCAAAGCTTGTTGCTTAACAACGCACTCGTGAGTTCGGCTCATATCAAAAATTGACTCCTAACTGATTCCTCATGTAATGAATTATTTCCAACCCACCCAATGTAATCTACTAATAAATGAATTTATTAGAGCGCCAATCCTTAAGTGATACCGGGAAAACTTCGATCAATTTGTATGAATTTGTATTATAAAGAAGAGGGTCCAAAACAAATTTTTTCGTATAAGTCGATTTAGAAGTGAGCGAAAATATTGATAAGATTGTCGTTCTAAGTTCTCCCCTGTTGGGACCAATCCATCAAAAATGGATCAAACTTTGAGGGGCTTTAGTTCAGTCCAACAGCCGGGTTCCAAAAAACTGCTACAAGATAGAGGACCATATCCCTACACTATTCCCTGCAAAAACTTCGTAGTAACTTTTTTATTACAGTTTTTAACTTCCGCTAGTTCTTTCAACGTATTATACTAGATATAACGGATAGAATAAATATATAAAATAAAACACTGATTCCTCACATATATATCATCTGTTTGAGCAGGTCGATTGCAATTATAAAACTATTTCTTAGAGAAGAAAGTGGATGGGACACACGGAAAAAACTAGGACATTATGGCAATGCAAATCAGCTCTCTTTCATATAATATTTGAAGTTTGCACAGCTATATGTTACAATCTTATAAGTCGAAATAATGCAATAAATTCACTAACTATATTTTACAACGTCTTTATTTGCAAAACTTTTGCCATAACTAACTAGAATTAGCAATGAACCAATCACGGAAAGACGCAACGCGGGAGTAAACATCTGGGCGACCTTTACAAAGAAGATGAAATGAAAAGTTAAGTTAAGAGTTCCAAATAAATGATTTCCAATTAAAAAATACCTTGAGCACATGCAATACCCCAAGATACTGTTCCAATCACTTGTCCACCAGAAACTAACGGACCTTAAAGCGAAAAACCGTATTTAGTGAGACTTTCTTTGATAATGTTAGCGATGTCCACGTATTTCGAACAAGTGAGTTTCGCAAACATTTACTCATTAAAGTGGAAAAGTGGAATGGGTGAAAAAAATATGTTGATTAAGTAATGTGTGGACAGTGGACATCTGCATCTGCATAGTTCTAGCTATACCTCCTGAATCACCCATGCATGTTCCTTGACCTACTTGTGTGAACGCACATATATTTGTGTCAGTGATGAGAGCAGCATTTGCGGCTGTGTGCCGGGAACGGCAGTCGGGATTTGTAAGAGTGTGTGTGTTAATGAATTGTAACAAGTTTGGTGCAGTTCCTGGATGCTAAATGGTAACATAAAACATAATATCAGGAATTAGACTCCTAGAAATGTCTTCATACGCTTGTCTGACCCCAGCCTGAAACCGTAGCTGCCGCTGTGCCGATAAAGTTTGAGGCCAACGCAATCGGCTGTACTGTCAAACTGAATGAGATGATACCAGATGTTTGAACTGTACACACATCGTTAATGATATCTAATTGGTTAAAATCTGGATGATTTCGAATAGCTGCAGCTTGGAACAGTGTGCCTCCAGTAGTACGGTCAATACTTCCAACTCGAACACGTGTATTATCAGGAGTACGGTTAATAGTGCAGTGAGCAGCCGAACCTACCCAACGATTGTTAATAATAAAAGCCCCACAAAAGTGTGTATTAGCATTTGATTGCAGCGAAGCCTGAAACGGAAATTGGCTAGGAGAGGCCTGAGAACCACCAACAATGCGGCTGCTCCATCCAGAAAATAGTGTTTCCTTCACATTTTCCTTAAGAACTAATTTGGAAAAAAGAATGGTTTTCGTAAAGATTTTTTTTTTTACTTTTTACTGACCAGCTCCTTGAACATGAACACGTACAGCAACGAAAACCAAGATTAGTACACAAGTTGTAGGATTCATTCCACTAAAGTAAACTGACTGATTGAGAGAAATTTGTGCTAATTTAGATTTTCTGCACAATATAAAGCTTCATAATGTAAATGTGTATTGACTCGATTATAAATATTTACTTTAAAGTAATCTCGGTTTTATCTGCAAAATTTTAATCTTGTCGCCTGTAATATGTATTGGCAGCCCATGCATTCAAGTTTATCTCAAAATTTCAATAATAATGGGTTCGTGTGTACATTATCACCTTTTCCAGGGTCTATTTTAAGGGAAAACATAAAAAGACCCGTACGTACCAGAATAGATGTGGCAAACAAAAGAGATGCTACAAAAAGACTCGAACGTATCTTATAGGGTGGGTCGAATTTGAACTTTTTTTTTTTTCGAAACTCCTAACTCCACAAATGCTGTATAATGGTCCCACAAATGTTTTGTAGAAGAAATTTTTTTTTAAACTCGATCTTCATTTGCCTCTTTTGGAAAAACTCATTTCAGGCATAGTTCCATGAATTATGTCATAAAAATCAATGTTTTATTGAACATATACAATTTCTATATAGGCTTTTTTCGTGTAATTACTAGTACTTAAATGGCTTTCAAAATACCGCTGATTGGGCTTTTAAATATTTTTAATGTGGAATTGGCAAGTCAATTTGTCTTCACGACTTTCAGTTTTCATATTGAAATTTCAACTTTGGCTCTACCAAAACATCATTTAAGATGGTTAAAAATTTTTTGAAAAACTCAGGTAGATAGAGAATTTTATGGGTAATTCAGGAAAAAATTGTTTGGAAATCGGTTGACGCGCGACTGACTCACACGGATTATGGTGCGACCATGTATTTCACTTAAAAGATTTAAAACTGAACGAAATAGACGTAAAAATTATCACTAAAAATGTTTGTTAAGCATTTCATAATGTTTTTTCGAATCAAATTGGTAGCTACTAGTGTAATGAGCATACAATCCAATGTTTTGTGCTCTTTTATAACTATAAGAATTTCAAAGATCCATAGAAATTACCCAAGGTAATGTCAAAGGCCCTACCGAAGTACGTCTGAGACCATAGATTTTGATGTTCTCCCCTGCACCATATCAAAAAGAGAATCAACTTAGTTTCTTCAAGAAATGCTGAAACAATTTTCTCTAAAATGTAAATTCTCCCTAACTTTGCCTTAAGAAGCAAATTTCAAACTGCCGTAATTATATAGATATGTGTCATCATTATCATTTCTAGAAGTTGCTTTATCCCGAGATTTGATAATTTTTCGCTAAAACCCTGAAACAAGTGTTCTCTAATATTTTATTCTCTACAACTTTGCTTCTGGAAGCAGCTTTCTAAGTCTCACAGTTCTAGAAATATGGATCATCCCTTCCAATTCTAGAAGTGGCCATATCCCAAAGATTGGGCCATATTTCCCCAAAACCCTGAGACGCTTGTACGCTAGAATTTTATTCTCTACAACTTTGCCTTTGGAAGCAACTCCCAATTCCAGTAGTGGGCATATCTGGGATTAGGCCATATTTTTCCAAAACCCTGAGACTACTTTTTAACTAAAATTTTATTCTTTACAACTTTACCTTTGGAAGCAACTCTCATACTACTAGAAATATGGGTCATCCCTTCCAATTCTAGAAGTTACCATATCCCCGGATTGAGTCATGTTTCCGAAAAACCTTAGACATGTGTTCTATAAAATTTGATTCTCCACAACTTTGTCTTTGGAAGTAAATCTCTTTTTTTTTTAAGTAGTTCCTTTGAATTGTTACCCATACTGGAGCTACGATAGTAACTATTCTTTAAATACACATTAAAGCTTATCTCCCTTACTGTTATAGGTTAAGTTAAAACTTCCTTTTTTGATTTGTAGTAGATGATTGTTGTTAACTTTTAACAGAAATGGGGTAATAAAAAAAAGAAGTAATTCTCTATCTTTTATGCGTAATCGAATGTTGACGAAAACTCATCCATTGTATTAGGCCGATAAACTGATTTTCGTCAATTCCATGTGTTTCACTGCCCAAACCACTCAACCGATTTCCAATACAATTTTTTCCCACCATTGCGAGATCAAATCCTTTCATTTGAATCTAAAATGCACAATTTCCGTATTTGCGAAAAAGCTTCACCGACCCTCGAAAAACCATGTTTTTGGTCACTTCTTCGACCATATCTCCGTAATCACTTGACCGATTTTGCTCATCTTCGAACTTAAATCATGGGACATATATGTACCTTTAAGGGGAATAAAGTTTAGGGTGATTGGTTGAGCCGTTTAAAAAAAAAAGTGGAGGAGGACAGGCTGACGAACTTTTTTTTTGCTGATTTGACGTCTCTAGACGATCATAAATGTTTCCCCCCCACTACTACCTTGATCTACCCCATGTAACAATAAATTTGTTTGTAGTAAACGTATAGGACCTTTGTACTTCATACGGGTCCAATTACTTCCAAAAAAATATTTTGAGAGATTCCGACGTATCTATTTTCCACCCAAAATACTGAGCTCAGCCGAGGACTTCCTTTTGCTGAAAAATCAGTTCTTCTGAGTTCACAGAACTAATTAAATCACGTTAGTAACGGTTCAGAAGGAGAAAACGTTTATACAGCGGATTTTCATATGAAAGTCAAGACTCTATGATCCTCTCAGTATACAAAATAAAAGTACCGACGTTTATTTACAAAATAAAAGTACCGCCTTCGTAACGAACGTTGTGTATCTTTCTATCAATATAGGGATTCGTCATATACAAACTATCAGGGTTCAAAAAATTTTATTTGATTTTGAAAATCATGATTTTTACTACGTTTGAACTGATGCTCAAAGCGTGTCACAATTTGATCATCAAAATCAAAATAATAAAAAAACATATGAAGGCACCCGTACGTATCAGAATAGATGCGGCAAATAGAGTTGATGTTACGAAAAGACTGGAACGTATTTAAGTAAATATTGCGTTTGAATAGCTTGAAATGACTCATAAAAATTACCTAAGGTAATGTTGAAAACCCTCCCGAAGTACGTTTAAAATTTAATTCTCTACAACTTTGTCTTTTGGACGCAACTTTCTAACTGCCATAGTTCCAGACATATGAGTCATCGCTCTGAATTCTACATGTGGCTAAATCCCAGGATTGGGACATTTTTCGAGAAAACCCTGAAACACGTTTTCGCTCAAATTTAATTCTCTACAACTTTGTCTTCGGGAGTAAGTCTCTATGTTTCATAATCATAATAAACCATAGGTTGATGAAAACCCATCTCGTATTGTATATGGCTG
>CM055403.1:6215999-6250924 GCA_029228625.1 Pseudolycoriella hygida | reverse complement strand
TCTGGTGTCTGCGGACTAGGAAGAATATTCCCCCAGATAAAAGAGAAACAACTACTAAGTAGTAAATCTGGTGTCTGCGGACTAGGAAGAATATTCCCCCAGATAAAAGAGAAACAACAACCAAGTAGTAAATCTGGTGTCTGCGGACTAGGAAGAATATTCCCCCAGATAAAGTAGAATAAGACGGCCTGGGTGGTGTTGAACGTCATAGTAAAAGGGACGGCCTGGGTGGTCCAAACCGTCTACGAGTTTGGTCTACATATAATTCTCTGGTAGAGATTATCACTGTAGAGATAGTATTTTTTAAAATCTATTCAACAAAAAAATATGAGAACACAAGGCACTTCACTTACTTTCTGATTCTACAGCTGACGGCTCGGTAATTTGAAAGGCATTCAAAGTCACGTTACTGACAGAGTTTCGATTACTCAGATCTAATGGGGCATCGAACGAAATGTCAATCGGAATCAAGTTGTCGTTTGATGGCAAATGTGAACCTAAGAAAGCATAGTCTTGAAAGCATGGCCAATTTTAGTAGACACATGTATTAGGGTTTCTGGCCTAATTATGGCATAGAGCCACTTCTAGAATTCTGAGGGATGTCTTATGGGCGAAAGGTGGATATCTATAACATTTTATAACTTTCATTAGGTTTTCTGCTATCTATCAGTTATTCTCGACATGAGTGAGGTTGTCCAATGTCGCTTCCTAAGATTTTGGAATAAACGTGGATTTTATTCATTTATTTCTGGATGGAAAGTGTAAATAATAGAAAAAGCAAAGTAGCTCCAATTTGCTATTAATACAAGAAGCCACTGAAAATACAGTTGAAAATCATTAATTTCTCGTCATTTTCACTGCTGAAAACCGTGAAAGTGTGGAATGTCATGTTTCTCATACTGTAAAGTACGGTAAATATTCAAAAAAGAAAAAAATATTGATTTCTCTAGCATCAATCTAGCTATCAATCAATCAATCTTCAATCAGCTTTTTTAGAATATTTTGGTCATTTGTGAAATGAGTTAGATAACCCGATGTTAATTCCTAGGATTTTGGGAAGAGCGTGGATTTCTGTAGCACTTTACAGCTTCCAAAAGTTTGTTCCTCAAACTATTTTTTAATCAAGTTTTTTTACCAAAATATTTAGTGGAGGAGGGAGACAAATTTTCAAAAGTTTTAATATCCGCCAAAAGCACTTAAAATGTAGGCGTGACGCAAATTTTGTACATCTACTTACAAAGGTCTTGACATCAGAGCGGAGTGACGCATTCAGCTGTGATACGCATGAAAAAAATTTCGAATCAAAATTACGTCGTGTTTTTTGTAAGTAGACACACTACAAGACTTGTGTCACACTTTTACTTTAAGTGGTTTTGGCGGATTAGTATAGTCAGGCAACACAGCCGATGCTATTCGTAACCAAATTTTAAAAAAAGAACTTAATTTGGCGCGCGCCAAATACCCGGGTACCATTAGCATCTGCCAATATTTTTCATACATTTGTTCTAGAGTCACAATATAATTCGGTGTTGCACCATTTTATATTTTCCCCCAACTACCTCATTCATTTGTTCGAGGGAAAATATAAAATGGTGCAACACCGAATAATATTATCCCCCAAATTGGGTCGTAATATAATTCGGTGTTGCACCTTTTTATATTTTCCCCTTCAAACAAATGCACGAAAATCTATGGGGGGAAAATAAAAAAAAGGCTCAAGGCAAAGTTGCCGTTTGCTCAATTTTTCCAGAAAAAAATTGGGGGAAAATAAATTTCGTGCATTTGCCCAAATTGGGGGAAAATAAAATTGGGTGTTAATATAGATCCCCAGCGCTGGGATCGAATCTATTATAATTGTCATGTTTGCACTATTTCGGTTCGTAGCAACTTCACTTTAGTTACTGTTATGGTAACCTTATTATAACGAAGTTAGTTGCAGTTGAGATAAGAGCTACGAAGTGAAAATATTCCAAGATTTTCGATGAATTTGTACTGAATGTACTAGTTTTTCAAATTTCGTTTCCAAACCATGTTCACCTATTGACAGCAATTCGAAAACTATGACACCAAATGCCATGAAATTTTGGCTGGAAAGTAGTAAAAGTTGGTACTACAAAAATTTTGAAGTAATAACGCCATCTCTATATTAGGCCGCAGACTTTTCATCCCATGTAGTAGTATAATTTTATGTTAATTGTTACATAATTTTTGACGTTCAATACATATATGGAAACCTGTCAAAACTGGAGAGGGATTCTTGTCTTTTCAAAAAGTCAAAATTTTCTTAAAATTTTCCAATAATCTTTAGATATTATAAAGTGATTTTAGCGAAACTTTAGACATTATGCCAAAACTATTTCAACAGTACTAGGTTTAGGAACACGATGTTTTTCCTACTGTGAACTCCACATATCAGTTATTTATAAGAAGGGACAAGGACTTGCGTCACATTTCCTTTTTAAAAGGGTTTTTGTGGTGATCTTTCTTCCCACAATATCTTTCGACAAGTAAGGCATATTAGTTGGAGATTATTTCCTCCCTAAATGAAGAATCCGCCAAAAAACCTCTTACAGAGGAGGTGTGACGCAAGTCTTTATGTCTGCTTACAAAAACTGTGAAATCAGAAAAGTGTGACGCATTAATCATCTAAGGTAAAACTTTTTTCTTCCAGTTACAAAAGTTCTGAAATCAGAGGGGGTGACGCATTAAGGTTCGATCCGCAACAAACATTTTTAAACAAAATTATGTTGAATTCAAAAAATTGCGTAAAAAAGTGCGTACGTAATTTGTGTATGACCCCTAAGTGACGAAGAAACAAAGAGTTCAGGCTGGTCCTTTGTATAGTCTTTGTGTTTTCGGCTTTCGAAAAACCGGTAACCGATTTGCATTCCATAATTTCAACCCAATATCTAACGGATAGTTACGTATGCCAATCGTTCAGGTGACAAAAAATGCTTCATCTTCAACACAATATTATACAACAGATTTATTTCGTCTTAGAAGAGGTGCTAAAATAATTTCAAATATTCTGCAAGAAATTTGTCATATCAGAAAACTACTAATTGTATTACATTAGCATTTCGAAAATTTCCTTTGATATAAACATTATTATGCTCGTATATCGTATTGACGTATCTATCTTCAGTCAATAAATAAACTTTACTTTCGTTTCACAAAAGTTTTTGTAATACTTTCAAAGCTTTTATCAACTTACGAAATTTTGTTTACTTTTTAAGTTCGTTTTATGTTCTTGGTACTCGAGCTTAAATCTTTTAAAAGCACAAAATAACATTTGAAGAGAAAGATTGACTGCGTCTGTCTAGAGACTCATAAGAGTACAATGAAAGAAGAATTTAAAATCGTTTGCTTTCATAAAAATGTTTAATTTTCTCTGAGTGAGTGCGAAAATGTATATTAATGGGATTATTCGCGTACGATATACTCACATCTAGTGCAAAAAACAATCCCATTTTGATCCCAATATTTTAAATTTAATTTCTTCCGATCAAAGCATGTCTGACAAGAATGTATTACCGTTTGGCATTCATCTCACACTCAAAGGATCTTCCATAAAAGGCGAAATAAAGTGCATGGTAAAAATGTACCATTCAAAAGAATCATCAAAGAATTGTTAAGTCAGAATATAGTTCCCAGTGTGTTGGGTAAACTATGGTTACATAATAGTCAGTCCTGAGATTAAACTCGAAAATGTTCAGAATAAATATATCTATTGAAAGCAACGTGTATTTCGACATGTATTCAAAAATGAAATCTCTTCGATTTGAGAATTTCAACTAAATTGAACTCAAATAAAATCACAATAAAATCTGACTTTCCATTTGTAATTTAAATCAAATAGAATGACACGGATCGAAACTAGAAAAAATTCATATAATTCAGCATCGTTTCGAAATCTTCAGCCATATTTTCAACCGCCGAGAAATGAGATGAGCATCAAAGTGCCAGCACATGAAAAATTAACGGACTCCAGTTAAACTCACTAAAAGTTTAATGTCGATGCCACACCATTTGAGTGCTGCGTACACGATATTTAAAATATATGCTAATTTCCATACTTTTTGAAGGTTCTTGGTCATATTAGCAAAAGTTGAAATCGATCTAACTTTTTTCAAATTTGAGCAAGTGGTACCAATCTTTACATTTCGAAATGTAAACAAAGAAATTACCATTTAGAAGCAGTTGATTTTGGACGCCCTGCACCTCTCTTGCCTTCCGGTCTGGTTTTAAGGATTTTTTTCGGAATACGATAATCTTCCATTCGTTGTACACATGACCGAGCCAACGCAGTCGGTTTATTTTGGTAGTTCTGACTATGTCCGGCTCTCCATAAAGCTGACTAAGCTCATGATTGAATCGTCTGCGCCATCGGTTCTGCCTTTGATTGAATACTGGTCCAAATATTGTCCGCAGTACTTTTCTTTCGACCGTGTGCAGCGATTGTTCGTCTCTTTGTGTCAAGCACCACGACTCCGAACCATACGTAATCACCGGTCTGATCACAGATTTGTCTATTGCGCATTTTGAATTTCGGCTTAATGACTTGGACTTTAAGATTAAGATTTTCAGCTCCGATCCAAGGTATACGAATTTGTTGACCATTTTGAATGTGTGTGTGTCGATCGTTACGATTTCCTCCTGTTGTTGATTCGAAGGCGGGATGATCATATATTTCGTTTTTTCGTCATTAACTTTCAACACCTCTCCAATGTCATAAACTTGTCTTTAACAACATCCATTTTTCGTCCAAGTATGTACAGGTCGTCTGCGAAACCTAGCAACTGACTAGACTTGGTGAAAATGGTGCCGCTGGAATCTATGTCCATGGTGCGCACAGCTGCTTCAAGGGTCAGGTTAAAAAGCAGCGTCGCGAGAGGATCTCCCTGACCTAGGCCTTTCTCTATGTCGAAAATCTCTGACAGTTGATTACGGATCCTTACTCGGCTATTAGCTCCGTTCAGTGTTAACTTCTCGGTTAACTTGGTCAGCGACATCAGTTTGTTGGGGATTCCAAATTCCTCCATTACTCTCCATAGCTTACTTCTTCTAATACTGTCATAGGCTGCCTTAAAATCAACGAAAAAATAGTGTGTTTCAATGTTGTACTCTTTGCACTTCTCCAAGATCTCCAAGAGTAATTCCTCGAAAATTGCCACACTCCATTTTATCACCTTTTTTGTATATGGGACAAAGTCTTCCACTGTTCCGGTAACTCCTCGACATTCCATATACGCGTGATGAGCTCGTGCATCTCCATATATTAGTGCGTTGCCGCTGTTCTTGAAAAGTTCGTCGGGTAGATTGTCTGTCCCCGGGGCTTTGAAGTCTCTGAGTCTCGAAATTTCAGCTTCAACTTCTTGCATCGTTGGTTCTTCTATATATGGTTGCGCAGTATGAAATGGCAATTCGTTGTTTTCTTCGTTTCGGTTGAGCGGTGTGTTTGGATTAAGCAGTTCTCAGCCCATCTCGCAATGCACTTTTCCTCATCTGCTAAGACCAATCCATTCTTGTCCTTACACAGTAAAGGTTGTTGACTGTAACCATTTTTGGATTCGCTTACTTTCCGATAGAAGTTCCGAATTTCCTTCCTATTGGCAAATTTTTCAATTTCGATCAAAACGTTCCTATCCTGCAGCCGTTTTCTGTTTCGGAACAGTTTTCGAGCGAAATTTCTCTTCGAACGGTACTCTGTCTCGCCTGCTCGAGTGTATCGACTCAGAGTTTTTAGTCGAGCTGCGTTTTTGTTCTCCAGAGTTCGATGGCATTCATCGTCGAACCAGTTATTTCTTTTATTTCCCGTTCTCGTTCCCAAAGTCTCTGCCGCGGCGCTCTCTACATTCCGCCTGATTTGATTCCACGCATCGTCTATACTGTGTTACTCGCTGATCATTTCTTCGATAATTTTTCTCTCCAAGCTATCCACTCCATTGATGTCTTCGTTCTGCAGTTTTTCAACGTCCCACTTTTTCAATGCCTGTTGTCGGTTGTGTTGGACCGACATGCGAGACCTAACAACCACTTTAACCAAGTAGTGGTCAGAATCAACATTTGGTCCTCTACAGCTCCTGACGTCCAATACATTTGAACAGTGCCGTCCATCTATCAAAACGTGATCAATCTGGTTTTTGGTTTGTCCATCAGGCGATACCCATGTCTTCGTTGTCTTTTTCCTCCGTGGGTGCGTAGGCGTTAATAAGAGTATCAACAGGATTGAAGCCAATCATCGCGTTTCTAGCTGTGCCGAAAACCATGAAACCTGTTCCATACTCTTAGAATCATCATTGTCCTTTTTCCGTTGCTTGAGTCGTTGCCGTTTATCCTGTCCGATCCGAGGCTGTGTTGTTGAGTTCATAACCATATTGCTTTTTTTGAGTGTGGTATGATGGCTAGCCACACGCACAACCCACTAATTCGATTCCCCTCTGACCCGTGGGCAAGTCATCAGGTAGCACTCTTAAGTTTAGCACAAAACTCCGAAGAGAATTGAGGTCCCGGGGACTACGACGTGGACGTAAAAAGAGCACTTGATAGTTAGTCAGTTGCACGCCTGGCACATGATACGAACTACCACACTCCGCTCATATGCAATCAGGCGCTATCCTATCTAACTACCCAATCCTTAAGTCAGGTTCTTACGGATTTAAATACCGGAATATGTATGTATGTATATGTATACCGTGTTAGAAAAAACGTTAACAGATTTTTCTTTGTACTACTCGGGTAATTCTTAACCGATTCTGAAGTTTTTTTTACGAAGTGACTATTTGCACGCGCGTGCGAATAGTAATTTAACTATTCGCACGCGATAAAACTAAAATCGGATAAAAAATGAAAATTTCCTTGTACAAATGTTGACGGTGGTGACGTAAAGACATCGGATATAAAATGAGTTCTTCCTTGGTGGATGCACAAGTGCCCGAGAGGTTAACCAAGCGTGTACCAGTGCCCGACAGCATTGTTCTTTCATTGTTATCAATTTCAACACAAATAAATTGTCGGGCTTTGCTACACTGTCGGAGATTGTATTCATTTAAAAAAAATTATAATTTCTTCATTAAATTTCTTGAGTTTCATTTTATCGTGTGCGAATAGTCAAATTGCTGTTCGCACTCGCGTGCGAATAGTATTTAATGAACCATTCGCATGGGCATGCGTTTATCATCTGTTTTTTTTAATCGGTGTTGAATCAGATTGTCGACGTTAAGTTCGAAGATGGGCTATGTAACATCAAAGGTCTGGAAACTATCTCAAGAAAACAGAGTTTTGCACTATTACACATACCCGAATTCACTTATTTTGATGATATTTAAGTTAAATAGTTAGTTGCGTTCGTGAATATGAGCTATAGGTATGACGATGAAGAGGATTTCGTGTACCGATTGGGCGTGGAAGTAAACAAAGTGATCAAGGTGGTGTCAGCTATTGAGAAGGAACGGGTGAGGTGAGGATAAAATTCTGTATAGGATTTTTCTTCAATTTGTAGCATGAAAATAACGCTCGTAAGGATACCAAGCTTCTAAAAAAATGAGTAGTTGTGGTGTTTGGTTTTCACAACGAACCGTACACAGAAGAACGACATGTATGACGTCAGCCCATACACGATGAATTCTGTGTATAGATATCTGAGTCTATCTTAAGACGGATATACAATGAAATCCTATATATGCAGCTACAATATATAGACATGGTTCGGAATTCACGCTAAGCATGTGGTCCAACAAACAGATTAATGGTTGCTCACATAAATGCCCCAGAAAAAGGTATTTCAGTTGTGTGTGATACACTTCATTTACGGGCTCATTTAGAATAAGCATTGTTTCGACGGAGGCTAGCAGATGTATTGTAATGTCCGGGCTCAAACAACGAGATGGCGTTTACGGCTTGTGTCGGAGGCTAGAAGATGCATCGTATTACGTGTGCTCAGAGACGAGGCTCATTCGGCGTACCGGTTACAACTAAGCGTTCATAAATTACGTAGAGCAAAAATTTTCATTTTTGGACCCCCCCCCCTCCCCCCTGTCACGCAAGCCTGTCTACCGTGGTACAAGTACCGCTTCAACGAATGCGTAGTGTGTGTGACTAACGTACAGACAGATAAATCTCGTTGCATGAGTCAAAACACAAAATACATGAAATCCGAACCTCAGTACATTTAAAGAATCCATCAAATATGAAGTTTTTCGAAAGTGTATCTACGCTTGAAGCCAGTGCTACGATGTGGCTCGTCAAGTTAGTCATTTTGTAGAAGACAATTTTTTAAATGCGTGTTTCTACTGGCACTGGCTCAAGTCGTAAACGTCGTTTCACACACATATCCTCGAAAAATAATTACATAAAATTTGCATGAAAATTGTCATTTTGACAATTATCACTTTGAAGTACACTATCGCTTGATTGGCTTGATATGATTGAAAACTAGCTTCGCTCCATAATGCTACTACTCTCATATGCAAAAGGAGACACTGCGAAGAGCTCGGTGAAGCTTTCAATGGACCCAACAGCTTTCGAGTATTTGTAAGCTCTTTCAAAAATTTTGCGTAACGTAACACATGTTCAGACCCCCCTCCCCCCTGTCACAAACTGTCACGCTAGGCATGAACCCCCCCCCCCTAGAGCGTTACGTAATTTATGAACGGCCCTGAACATTTAATGTGAGAATCTAACTTTGACAGAATGCATGACCCGTTGGAATTATAGAAGAGTGACGATGAAGGAAAAAAATTGTTCAAACGACCTATTTTAGGTGTTTTAGGGCATTTTAAGGGCTGAATTTTCAGCCACCCGTTCATGCTTGGTTTCTTGTTATTTTTTTCATCTGCACGACCTCTTATATGGTTCAGAATACAATTTACGTAGATTCGTATTAATTTTACACTCATTTTAACTTGTTTGAACGTATTTTTCATTAAAATAAAATTCTGGAAAATTTGAGAAAATTCGAGCAAATTTGAAAAAAATTTCTCAAAAATAGGCCCTGGACACGGTAGTTATTAAACTGAAACTCAAACTTTTTAAACCCGCACAAATATTTCGTACAAGGGTCTATTGAGTTTAAAAAGGCGTTTGATTTGAGGGCGGAGTAGGGAGGAGCATCGATCATCGTCTATAGGTGACGAATTACAAAAAAAAAATGTACGTCCGTCCTCTCTTATACAGGTTAACAACAAGAGTAAAACTTGATCGATTTTCAAAAAAAAATTCCCTTAAAAGGTAATTCCAAAAGATGGTTTTGGATTGTATATGGGCACTTTTGGGTGAAGACCCACCCCGCGAGAGTCGTTTTCAGGGTTTTGGGTTTCACGTAAATATTTTTACTAAGTCTTTACCGATTTTCAAAAATCTGTTTTTAGTGAATAGATCAATCATTGCCCAACATTTTATCGAATTTCGCGCCAAATAAAGATTCAATTGATTACTTCGAACGCAACCATTCACAAAGAACCGAAAGATTTTAGTTTGTGTATATAGATACTTTCAGTTTACTGTCTGTATACTCATTCGATCTCAACCATTCTCAAATATTCGAAAAAATATAGTCAGTCGGTCGTAAATAAAATACGATTGAAGTATACTCAAACATCCTCTAAAAAGTTAAAAACAAAAATACTTTCCTGAAGTGAGTATATTCAGCCGGTCTCACAGATCCGCAGAAAAATTTTTAACAACTGAATATACTCTTCTGGTCTCAGAAGTGAAAAAAATTTTTATGCAGAGTACATTTAGGCGGCCTCTATAGTTTTTTATTTAACGTGATTGTTAAATTAACACACAGTGCAGTGCACTAGGTCTCACGTCTGATCTTTCATATCTACTGTCGAAGAATGGAAGAAACACACTGGGTGCAATCCTTCATCCGCTGTATACAGTGAGTGGGCTTATTTTTGACATCTTCGACGATGGAGAAACGAATGACCATCATAAATCTACTTATAAGATCACCATTGCAGATTTTTTTATGTTAAAAAATTTACTAATCATAGAAAATCTAAATTTTATTTGTAAATTCAATGCTCGTCTTTTACGACACTTTTCGCATATTAACACCCACAGTATTACATATAACCATCACAACAACGGTTTTAATGGTTGTGTTATCAACACTCATCAAGAGCGTACCATGAAACCAACAAAATGCAATGAAAATTTTTATTTTTCAACTAAGTTTACAAGTCGTTACATTTTAATCCCAGCTTATGCTATTTTGATGAACTCTCCCGTTGAGTATAATGACGAAAACCAAAAAACACAAATCTATCATCGCAACAGTTTAGAAAAAAGTTTTTTTTTCTGCTTACATAGAAATACGGAATCGTTAAACACAACACCGACTGCAAAGTGATGAATATTTTCTGACTGTGCGGTTGATTGCGCAGACATAGAAAATAATTATCAAATAGCGGAAATAATTTCAGTGAATTTTTAAACAGTTCAGCTTTATACGCAGCGTAAACATAAAACATTCATAACGATTGATGTGACAGCATATATTACCACCCCCTGTTTTCGAATACAGTTCCCCGAATGCACAATGCACAATTGCAAACAAAATTGTAAGCCTCGCAATTGGATGGAATTGTTTATAAATTAACCAGTGCGGCGGCGGCGCTTCGTTTTCTTTTAGAAAATTTTTCAGTCTTCTAGTCGATCATTTTCATACTTACCGTCGAGAAGTTTTGATGTATACCAATGCAGTTAAATTTAAACTTTTTATCACAAAGTTTTCAAAAGCAAATCAATAAGAATTTCCTCAACACGAAACACAATCTTTAAACTTGTATTTTATGCATTCGCTAGACTGAGTGGTAAAAGTAGTGAAAAAAAAACATATCAGTGAGGAAATCTCTGACGATTTGCTAGATATATTAAGGAACAATAAGGTCTTGGAAGTCAGTCCAATGAATCGAATGGGCCAAAAATCGTCTCAAACATTGTCATCATGTCCAAAACATGAGACATATTTTTTTTTTTCAAAAAAATGGTTACAGCATCTCATTGCTCCGCTTTTCTGTTTAAAAATAGCTATGACTTAAAACAGACCCAAGTGAAATAACTGATGAAATGATAAAGAATCGAGCAGCCATTTGAAATGATTTAAATTAAATGAAATCAACTTAGCCGTTGCCTATTTATCGGGCTATAAATAGAGTCAAAATGTATGAATAAAGAGCATTCAGAAGGAGGAGTTCACGGGGAAAACAACCCCAAGCGAATCGTTTTCTTTGTAGAAAAGTGTTCAACAACTTGCGCTTGCGAGCTGGGGTGCATAACCCACTGGTCGAAATTTTAATTTTTCGCGTTTTTTGTATGGAGACGATTTCGAATTTTATTCCAGAAGCCTATGCTCCACGAATTTCACCAACGCCAAAAACGTTACTTAATACTAATTACTTTTTTTACTATCGAATTTTGATAAATATCGAATTTTGATAATTATCGAATTTCGATAATTATTGATAATTATCAAATTGTCGATAATGATTTGATTACTCAACTATCGATAATTTCTTTCGATTGATAATATCGATAATTTTAAGTGCCTCCCATGCCTATCCTCTAAAATAAAAAAAAAATCCGTTGCAGCAGCTTTCCGACGAGCCCAGACTCATCAAAATCGGTTGGAAATTGGCTGAGATATCGAGGTTTGAAAATGTCATTTTTCTATGGAGAATCGATTTTTCTATTCTTCTCATCATTATGAAAACTTTTTTTCTGATCTGTCGGTTTCTACATATGTTCTATGTTCTATCTTTGTTCTATTAATAATTTTCTATCTCGAGAACGAGACAGCCGATCTTTCTGAAATTTTCAAAGAACCTCAGTCTCGTCCCCAAATGAAAAATTTCATACGCCGCTTTTCCGAGAAACCGCTTTTTTTCAGAGAAAAATTTTTTTGAGAAAATATTTTTATTTTTGAGAATGTTCATTTACAAAGGTACGGGTTGAGGTTAATAATATGTCGAGAATATCATAAATAAAAAATTTCGTCGAGGCGGACCGACGATGGAAGCGTTCCCAATATGCACGAAACATTTGACCTCTGTATTGCGAGCGATATACGTTGCACCAAGTATGCGTGAGAACGTTGGTCGCCACTAACCACGATAAGCCTTAAACCTATTTGGTTAACCAAATCCAATGCCTCCGACAACCACGGACCTAGAGTTTCGACGGCAAAGGCGTTGAAAATGTAATTGTTGTCCTTTAGTTCCCTACATTTTCTGTGCTTCGCGCGTGAGGCGAGTTCGGCCGTTCGGCGGGCTTGCCTTGCTGAGATAATGCGGTGGCTAGGAGCCAGCATATTGCAACATGTAGCGTCCCAGACGATATAACGTCGCTGGGGGCTCGAGTATCGCATGAACGTGGATTGAAGACAGCGCTTGATTTAGAATTTTGTTTAATTCGGTATGCCGTGGATATCTGCCGACGCTTCTCTGGCAACTTAAACCGTGAATTCCCAATTGAGTAACTGAAGTGTCGCAGGGGCAAATATGCGGGCGACATATAGCGGCGCCGATCCTCAGACCCATGCTAATTCGAATAAAATTGTTAAAGTTTCGAAATGCTTTGATGGAATGACATTTATCCGAACACATTCGATTCAATACACTGGAGAGCGTTAAATTGAGCAAAATCGATCGAGTTGGTATATTTCAGCTCTTTTCTTATTATACGCTCGACATTTATCTTGTCCCAACTGGATTAGTGATAGGTGGTGATGTCAGACATTTTAAAATTGCATGTACATGTATACATCAACAGGTGGAACTAGGAGTGACTATATGATAGATTTGAATATCTGTATGGTAAAGATGCAAATTTTGTATTTAAAACGCGATTGAGCCAATTTTGGAATTGAAAGTCGCCATTTTTGTAATTTTTCATTAATTGCGAACGTTTTCAAATAATTTTGAACAAAAATTTTTTTTGCGAAATATAATTGGCTAATTTTATGCAAAACTATCCCAAACTTACACCTATCAACGCAAAAAATATTCTGTGTACTTTCGAGTTATTCGGAAAACTTTAACGTTCTCCATACAAATATTTAAATCTATCATATAGCTACTGCGAGCGCCACCTAGAACAGACAATCAAATCTATGAACTAAAATCACAACCTATTGGCGTTGAAGGAACTAAATTGTTTAATGAAAACCATTTTTCCAAGGCCTCGCTCTCAAAGCGAATGGTGCTCTCTTCTGATGAATTGAGTATTTGGGAGACGAGAGAAACCACACAATGGGCGGAGCTTTGATAAGCCGGAAGTGTAATGTCGTTTAGTGTGCGTATTTCGAGACCACCATATGACGTGCGAAATTTGGCTTGCGACGTTTGTTCAGACTTTAAAAGAATGTCTTATGTTTCATTACTTTTTCCCCATGACTTCCTTCCATCACTACGTTTTTTTCAGCAAACTTTAAATGTGTAAATGAAATGCAAAGACATGGGTTCTTTACGTTTTGGAAATACACTTCACCGCCGTGAATGTGCCTTACGAAAATGTGTGATATTTTGTTCTGCTTTCTACAAAGCATTCAGTTATATATTTACGTATGGTAATACATTCAAGTACAGAAACGCTAGTTCTTATATTCTCAAGATCTTCTGCTGCTACAAAAAAGTATGAAACTAAAACATCAAGCTTTTATGAAAATTGAATTGTTCTTTCATTCCGTTTGATGAAAAGTTCCATTTCTTTTACCAACAAAACGCGACTGTTAAAAAGCGAAAAAGAATTCTGAATTGCACATACGAAAGTGTATCGTATTCTTAAATAATTAATATGTTGAAGGTGAGAGATATGCTTTGTACTTTTACGACAGTTTTTATCTTGTTTAATGAGTGTTTATACAGACAATGTACATGCAGGTATTATTTTAATTAAAAAAAATTACTTTGAGATTCGCAAGATATAAGACATAAGTCGATTCCATTTCATTTCTATTTTTACTCTCAACATTCAAAACAAACAAAAAGCGATTCGAGCTGATGATGTAGATTATAATCATATCGTGCTGGGCATCCATTGCAATTTTCACCTTTCCAATTTCAATTAGGTTTCGAAAGAAATCTACTGTGCTCCATTTAGTCCAATTATTTATGTTGACCTTTTTAAATGCAAGATATTCGTGAAATTACCAACACTTTTCTCAAATACACTAGAGTTGTTGAAAATCGGTGATTTCAATTTGGAATCAAGTAAATTTGGTTAATTTCTTAAATGGTAAGACAATTATTCATTTTCTTAAAACAATTTAAAACTTGGTTCGTTTTCATGAAACACACAATTCAATGTTCAGAATAAAAGATGAATAAAAATAGATATTTTTGTGAAGCAATAGTAAGTAGGGGCGCAGGACATCACGGACTTTTGCAAATCGTAAATTGTTATATAAGGAAAACAATCACTCAAACTCTCAAAAGAATCATAAGAGATGAATCTTTTGGGCGAAAACTTGCTATTTTCGTTTTATTTCTATATATGCTCACATAACTACTACCAAAAAATATTCTTTCTGGTCAGACAACTCACATCGCACAAAAACCTCTTAAGAGCACGTCGCAAAAATGTTGTGAACTGTCATTTTTGCGATGTTTTTCAAGGGCAGAATCCTGCGTGATATAAATAACAAATTATTCAAAATTACAGCTCATGTACTGTGAGAGGATGACTCTTACCCAAATAATAGATTATTCGGAATTCAAAATGTTTAAGTATGAAGGTACTTTGCTCTGAAATAACATCGCAAATGAAATTGGAATGCGATGATTTTTCAGAACAACTTTCGACCTTTTCTACTTTCGATTTGAGGGGGGAGTAGGGGAAACATCTCCATTTTCTTCTGCTTCATGGGTGAATTTTATTGAATTATATTTACTTCCGTTCAGACTTATCAGGAAATCGTTAAATTGAGCTTTTTTAACAACTGCGAAAATATCATCAACATATCTGTACCATATTTTTGGGAGAATGTTTGCCATATCTGTTTCACGGCAAAGAATATTATTCATCTACATCAAATGATTACGCATTCTCTTTCTTATTCTACATTTCTACATATTTCGTTAACTGGCTCTTCGTTTTTAATAATTAGTATGCGTATGATAAAAGAGATATTTTTTGTATTGTTTTTTAGAAATTGGTAATTGTTTCGCTACTTGCACTCATGATCGTTCACAACATACGAGGATTGTAAAAAACATTTTGTCGTTTAGCCTCAGAAATTATTGGCTGAGGATGAGTATGATCGTTAGTACTCGAAATATATCTCAAGTCTTTTGAATAAAATTAATTTTGTTTTATTTTATTTTATTCAAAATATGGTGTAAGTTCAATAAATGGAGTTTTTTCTAGTAAATATCGATTTCGAAGAGCTTACGGTAGTTCCGCAAAAGTTTAATGTTTAAATTAATAAATTAATTAATTTCAATTTTAAATTAAACTCTGAATCAAAGAGCAGCCCTACGATTGATGGACCAAAATCGATCAGATACACAAGAAAGACAACAAGCGTATTTTGACTGATTATGTATTCAGTTAATTATACCAAAATTTGTGCAGAATTTTTTTTGCTCTAATTTCACTCCATCGCAAATATTTCAGCGAGAAAAAAGTTTTAGCACTTAACTGTAACGTATCAGACTTCAAAAGTTTAAAATTTCGAGCAAAAGTAAGAAATTCATTCATTATTGATTTAGTGTGTGACATCTCTTACGACATTTCTTGTTACTTTGGTTGCGTCGTCCTGGCTTCCAACTGATTGGATATCGAGGCAACATACCTCTATTCATAATCGTCATAAAATTGAATTTTCAATGGCACTTCAGTATTTCCGTAACATATATTGTAACTCTTATTTTCATATTGAAAAGACATCTAAGGTTTCTATGTAATGAAATACTTACGGTTGATAAATTGCTCCAAAGAATGGAAAAGAAATATTTTTTTTAAAAACTTTTATTTAAAGGTGTACTAGAAATATTTTTTGTTTTGTTATTTGTATCACCAGAAGTTGAAAGAAACCAAAGTAAAAGAACAAAATTACTTTGTATTCGGATAGAGAACATTAATCCTTAACCGTCGTTAAGAAGGTTTTTCCAATTAGTTGCTACTTCAAAGAGGAAGAGAGACTTGAGAAATTGTTTGCATGATGAAGCAAAAATAAGTAACAAACTCTTTATTGGACCTGTATACGTGAAATGCCAATTTCGTAAATATTGAACATATCGTAAACGTATCATCCAAATTTTTATTAAACGCACTCTAAACTCTGCGAACAACCGACCCCATCAATCATTTTACTTAAATAGGTATTGTGATGAAATCCTTAAAGCTATCAACGCATTTCATGATTGATAGAGATCAATAAAAATTGAGATATAAAAATCTTTACAAATCATATTGCTTACGTCGTTTTACACGCAATGTTTTGGAGATCGCAAACCCACCCTAATTCAAGTTCTACTGCCTACCTATTGACAATTCAGTAACTTTCGTAAGAAAAATGATAATATTGTACCGTTTGGAGATTCATTGTCTCAAGAACAGTACAAAATACAAATCAAGAACGGTCAGGACACCAAATTAAGGTCGCAAAAAATAAATAATTACGGTTCTGATTTTACACCGAAATTCGTTTTCTGACCAATAAAAATTCGTAACACCTTGCTACTGATACTGATGAAGAGCTTCAGCGGCTAAAAATAGTGCAAAATGAACTGTCAGAGAAAGAAAATGCCTTGAAAGTTGGGGCGTCTACTTTCCGAGTCATCCGGCGATCCTAGAGCAAAATCATTCTTGTTCCAAAGGATTAGTTTGTCCATACAGCGTGACAACGCTATCTCAGTTGTGGGCACATGACCAATTGGAAAAAAAATCGACGAAATTTACAAGTGTTTGTAATTTGATGTTCTTGATTCATTCCTTTTTTATGTTTGAATAATAGTGGATTATTGAACAGGCCAGTAAGTGACGCGTTAAATAATTGTATTTTTGAATATACAGGAATAACATACAAACAAATAATTACACTCGAGGAATGTTTTTAAGCAAAAAGCTTTGAGAACTGTATTTGGACGAGGGTAGTGTTTAGATTCCGAGCCGAAGGTGAGGATTATAACTACACGAATCAAAAAATAGTTCTCAAAGCTTTTTCCTTAAAAACATTTCGAGATTGCGTAATTGTTTGTTTGTATGTTATTCCTGTATATTCAAAAAAATTATTTAAAAAGGCTCTTACAATGGCCTGTTCAATACGCTGGTTTATCTGAAAAAGCGGTCGGTATAGGTGAAACAACCACAATTTCGGATTCACAGTACTTTTCATGTTGCGCAAATTGGTATGATATGAATGATTGTCTGCAACGGTATTTACAATTTATTTCAGTGTCTACATTCGTGAAATCTTTTTATGAAAATCTCGAAAATTCGTTAAAATTCATAAAAATCACGAAATTTGTGAAAATCCATGAAAATGTTTTCACAAATATAGTTTAAAAATACAGCTTTGCAAAATTCATTCCTTTTTCACACCGTTGCATAGAGTAGTTTTGCCATATTTTTTCACGGTGTTCCTTAATAATAAACCACTATTCAAGAATCTAACCAGAGTCATCTGATATTTGGTTTGAACTCATTGTGGATCACTCTTTTCATTTCTAAAGCCTAATTTAATAATGATATGGGTTGATTGAAAATACGACCATTCAGATTGTACCAAAAAATTTTTATTTTAAGACGACTAGTTTCGGTCGCTACTGCAGACCATCTTCAAGTCAAATTTCAAAATGAATATTAATTTACAATTGTTTTACTCAAAAGAGATTTAAATTTCTCGAACACTCCTATCAACGGTTCAAAATCCCGTTCGATGGTACCGTTCATTCTTTTACCAATTGGTTCAACAACCTTCGTATTTCGTATTACGTCCTTTGTCTGATATTATTTGTTAACGAAAGATGGACTAAACTTATCGAGTTGATTGAAGTTGATGAAGTGTAGGTGGTAGCGGTGAGAGTGGTTATTGATGAACATTAAGTGTTGGTTTCTGCGAATAAATTTAGTAGGGATGATTTGATGTTACCTAAGTCTTCGTTCAGTAGATTTTTATGATTGTTTTTGTAATTGTGTATAGCCTCATAACGCTCATAACATTCTATTTAAGTTCTTGAGAGTCCGTCTCTTCATTTCCTCAATCAGCTCGTCGCGTCGGTCGGTCGAAGCATTTTGATAAAACTTTGTTTTGATTAAGGAATACGTCATTCGTACAAAGCACGTTGTTGTCGGTATGTAGTGAAAACACACTGTCGCACTGTCATATGCAATTCAATTAATTTGTTGTTATTGACTTCAGTAACTATAATTTCGTATTAAATTAAAATTCTTCAAATGCATCATTTATCGGCCTATTTTGCGGCCGATAAATACACCATACCGGCCGCTTTCAGATAAAAATAATTTGAAGACCTTGAAAGTTGCATACAGCAACCAAATCAGGCAGCAAAGAAAGGGACAAGTACCGCAAAGTTCTGGCGGAAGTTGAAGCCACTCATCCAGAAGCAGCTATTATGCTGCGTAAAAAACGGACAGGAAGACCGCGGATTGAAGACCAGCAGCCGGACCTTTTGAAGGTAACGTATTGTAACGTATGGAGCTGGTGATGATGAAAGGAGAAGAACCGATAAGATACGGAGAGCACAAACGTTGGACAAACCAAATGCTGAACTCAAACTCATGAATTTCAATGTAGATATGCAGATCTAGATTCCAGTTTTCTAATTCTATTTCTACAGTCGATTTATTCCTTTTTTACCTACTTTGAAGAAACATCTATTTTAATAAAACAATTAAACAAATTTTTAATGTACCCAGAAAATAAAATTCTATCCAAATGAGCAAAATTTCGGGGAGCTGCGGGAAACGTGGACTTCGCATAGAAAAATTTGATTTTACCAGTAACCATGATAATAGGACGAAAGTTGGTATTTTATTTGATTGATTCAAAAGTTGTTGCAAATCTTTGCTTAGTCGGGAAATTTCAAAATAAGAGATTTTGCAATACTACAGACAATTAATGTTATGAAATTATAGTTTTTTTTTTTGTCAGAAACAATTCTGAGAGGTAACTTAGTACAAAATTTTTAATGAAATTTTAATATCGATTAATGTAACTAACTTTTTACCTCAAAAAAAGTTTCCCAGCTTGTGAGATTGAAATTTCAAGCATAGCTTTCAGAAAAAAAGAAAGCTTCCGAAAATCGGTGCAAATTCACATGAAATTTTCACATTTTTTCTAATTTCCCAACTTTTGTCGATGGCTGGACATCAATTATCTCTTTTTATGATGGAATGTGCCGAGATGTCACTGAAATGAACGGTTGGTAAGGCAAATGTGCCGTTCACATAATTACACAGATGTGAAAAAATGTGAAACACAGAATTTTTAAAAATCCTTTTGCAGCCATAAGAAAATCCTTTTAATTTTTTAGAAAATTCTTGAAAATAAGAAAATCTTAGGAAACTAAAAAAATCCTTGAAAACAAAAGAAAATCCTTCAAAATCGAAGAAAATCCTTCAAAATCGAAAAAAATCCTTGAAAACTAAAAAAAATCCTTTAATAACACGGAAAAAATCAAAAAAGTAAGCAAAACTAATTCTGAATGGTTTCTGTCAAATACTTTCGATTTGCAATGTTTCTAGACTTTACCCGTAACTATGCTACCCAGGTTTCTTAATCAACCCATGATCATTCAGGAAAGTCACTTCCTGCAAAAATGATGGGCGTCGAGAAAACGATACTTTCCAACCTTTGAGGTCCCCCACTCTCCACACAGTACATCTAGAGTTACTATCTCTGAGATAGGGTCAAGGCCTGTTGAATACAGGACTAATTAAGTAAAATGAAATTCACCGGCATTCGCCACAGATTCTCGAAAAAAACGCTAAGTATTATTTTTCTTTAAAATATTTCAATCTGAATTTCAATCAGTCTTTAGCTTATAATTCTACTTACTTGGACAGCTAAACGACTATATGGTATTCAGTAATACCAGTTGCAATCCCTAAAAAGGATAATAGTCGAATGAAGAATTTTTTCGCAAATGTATACCAAATTTCTACACCGCGAAGCGCTTGTATGGGTAAACGAAAGGATAATTGTTAAACTTGAAATCGGAGAAAGGCAAAGAAAGACGCTCTTCTCACGTGTTGGAATAGAGGTAAATTGTTTAGAGCAAGTGGGAGAAACTAGACTGAAATTTAGTCACTGGATGCACATCGCAAGCCTACTTAAGTTTTGTCGAGATTCGTATAATAAACTACATTTAAAACATCCGTTCAAGTCCCAAGTTTTGGTCAAAAGCCAACAACAGTCATTGCAAAATCTTTGAAGTGATCATAGTATTGAAATCGGACCTGCAAAGACCCTAATTTTTGCACTCTATTCCACATGTATATGAGCAAATTGTTAGTTTCAATTATATCTGCAACATATATATAACGTCTGCGAAACCAGTTAAGCATAGTCGTTCGTAACTGCGCTGAGACTAAATCCATTGTTGAAGGCACACTGCGCGTCACATATTTCTTCGTAGATGTAGTCAACGGCAATGTTAAATAAGATCGGCGATAGTGGGGCACACTGTGGGATACCATAGTTGACTTGAATTGGTTTTGATGTTTCCCTACCCATCGAAATCTCTACGGTATTATTCGTCAGTAAGCTTATAATGAGATTGTGTAAATTTTCAGAAATGCCTTTTGCTTCTAACGATTTCGAAATATGTTGATGACCAATCCTATCGTAAGCTTTAGATATGTCCAGGAATGCTATGACACAGTTCATTTTAATCTTTTTGGCCTTGTTGAGGCATGCATTGACTAGCCGAGAGTTAACGTGGCTCCAGTGGTCTGCAGTCATTGACAGAATTGGTCTCACCGTCTATATCGATAAAAATTAATTTTCCGTTGTTAAAGCCTTCTGGAACATATGAAGTTCGAAGCATCGTATTTGCTTCTGACAAGATCGCTTTACTCACATTCAGCTGACGTAGAGTCTTGACTAGTACTCAGCGCCGTAGCTGGATGGGTGCTTGGGGGTGCTGAGCACCCCCCGACAAATTTTCGAAACTGACCAAATTTTTACTAGTTCTTATCTATAGTTAATCAATTTTTGAAGCGTACCGATTGCGAATTTTTTTTGCTCGCTTCGCTCGCATATAGTCATTTTATTCTACCGGTGAGTCGGTGCAGTAGTCGATAGTGCAAAGGTATCCAACTGACAATTATCTTTTCTGTCATTATTAACTACTCTCAAGGATTAAACATACAAGCACGCGATTAATCGCACAACTATCACAGTCACTCGCATGACTGAAATAAAGAGACGATTAGGTAGATTTTTTTTCTTCTTTTTTGGTCATGCGAATTTTGTTAAACAATGTTTTCATTTTGTTTAGTGATTAGACTGAGTTGTGCGCTCTGCTCAGTACCGCCACTACCAAATGGGCACACTAGGCAATTGCCCAGGGCGCTGGAAATTCAGGTGCGCTGAATACACAAAAAAATGATTTTTTGCCAAACTTGCTTACTCAAAATGTTGTTCTTACTCGTAGAACACAAAAATACAAAAATTTCACATGAAGAATCTAAAGTTTCTTCTAGTATCCTCTCATCTACACTAAAAATACCAATGGTTAGTTCCACATTGTAAATTGCTAACTGAACAATTTTAGACAGTTAAATCAATAAGCCACGGAAAGTTGACGGTCCTTTTATTTTTAGTGTACTCTTGATGGATTTATGTTTGAAGAAAAACGAAGCATAAAAAATGTTTAAATAAACCTTTCTAGACAAACGACAGAAGTCAGGCACAATATCTAATTTGTAAATTTACTGAATCTTGGGGGTCTCAACCTCTGAGTGAGTGAGTGAGGGGGCTTTCGGGCCCAGTATCGTCTGGTGTGACATCATCATACTGAAAACAAAAGCTCAACAGGAATAGAGTTTGTGATATTTCTATAAAAAAAAAATTTCGCTCGCTCCGCTCGCAACTCTTCTACTAAAGTAACCCTAACATATCGCAACGGGGTTCCCACTTGCGCATATCAAATTCAATTTATGTTTATAGGAAGAGTTTTGAATAATATACCAATAGTACCTCGTATATTAGGGCGCTCAGAAAAAAATTGCACAGGGCGTTGAAAACGTTAGTCTCAGCACTGGCTCAGATAAAAGGAATGAAAGGTAGCGAAATATTTCCAATGAAAAACTTTACCTTCACTGCATTTATCAATTACTACAATATTGATGTTTTGCATCTTTCAATCGCATACCTCTTTCAAAAAATCTCTTGAATTCTTCATGGGTGCTTGAGCAACCCTAGAGCAGTGTCCTAGCTACGGCCCTGCTAGTACTCGGTCCGGTCCAGCCGATGTATCCAGTGGCATACGCTTCATTTGGGTCTGGATGTCTTTTTCGCTTATATCGATAGTCTGCTGGCGTTCAACGGTTGGGTACGACTCAAGAACGTTATTGTTTTGTTTTTCCAAAACACCACTAAAATGCTTTTCCATTGAATGCATTTTTATATTACATTAAAGGGAAATGTGACGCAAGTCCTTGTTCCTTCTTCCAAAACAACTGATATCAATTTGGGTGACGCTTAACGCTTCGAAACGCAAAAATTCTTTCAAAATATTTTCACATTTGATTAAAAAAATATGTCACATATGCCGGACCCACCAGTGTTATAGTTTTTCTGTTCTTTCAGTTTTATACGCAAAAATTCTCGAAATAAATAGTTTTAGGGGTCCCGCAAGAGCTTTTTATTTTCCATGTAAAAATTATAACGCACAAAATTTCAGGACCAGCCATCATAATAGTGACGTTCGCATGAAGCCGTGTGTAATTGTGAGCACGTCACGAAGGTCATGTAAATAGAGCTCTCCACCTACAAAAAACGTCGTTTTTATTAAATTTGCATTTACTTTTCTGTTTTCACCGATTTTTGAATAAAACTTTGTCGTTATTAAAAAATTGTTTCATTATTAAAAGAATATAAGCGAAATAAGAGAAGGGTTAAAAAAGTGCTTGGTGGTTGACAGTTTTGAAAAGAACCTTGCTAAAATATGCAAACGGCTCTGCCCGGAAAGTCAAGTCAAAATAATGGCGACAGAAAATTGTTTTTTTGAATTTGTGTGGAAAATAAAAAGCTCTTGCGGGACCCCTAAAACTATTTATTTCGAGAAAAGTTGTTCTACGATAGTTTTCTACTAACATAATCTTTCGAAATAAACCTCCAGACCCGGGAATTTCTTAACTTATTTTTTTTTGGAATGGCTAAGCGTCATGCAGTGCAGTGAGTCGCTCTATACAAACTTGACATCTTGAGGATCCCTCTGCAGTATTTGTTTAAGAGCTCGGAAGTAGGAGTGCTTGAGGCTAACTTGCATACACCTGTTCTGCGAAATCTGAAATTGTTGCATGTTATTTTTAATAGCTGCTGCCCAAGCTATGATCTTTGAAGTTTGCAAAGTACTACACTAACTGAGGCAAGCTTCTTACAGACATGCGCTATATGCGTGGCCCAAGTAAACTTAGCATCTTAAATGTATATTTTCTTTTCCTGAGATAAACATTTGCTATCAAAGGCAAAGATCTTGAGCTCTATGTGTTGTACAAGGGGCTGCCTTCCATTAAAGGGCTATTGGTGGTAGAATTGGTAGAATGGTAGAATGGTAGAATTGAGTGACATGAAGATGAATGGAAAGCACACTCACGTTTTTCAAAACTCTTACTTCGTACGGATCTTCGACATTGATTTACAGGCAATTTATCATTCACAAACGTTATTGTAAGAACTGCAAACATTTGGTTTTTAGATAATGAATGGTACCCCCTTGCTTGGTATAAGGGGCAGTGCCTCAAGTGCGAACTTCGAAAGCTAAAATCACTTGAATGGCTGAAAACTACAACTTTTTCTCGAATCAGTGGATGTTTTTTTTTGTTTGTTATCTGGGAATTCTACTACACTACATCATCATGATCAGCACAACACTGTTTACGTGTTTTTATTAACCCTCTGAATGTCTGAAATATGTACAAACGTATTATGTTGCTATGTAATGTATTATAATCCAGAAGTGTGAGATTAAAGGTGATAGTGTTTTATACGAAAACATTAAAAGCTACGTGTAGTAATTTTCATTTGGGAAAACGTGTTGGGGAAATGAAGTTTATTGTGTATGTTATATTTATACTTTATAGTTAATGGAACATCGTGCAAGCTGTTGACTTACATATGCGAATTAGGATTATGACTATATCACGGGCTATATTACGAGGCGAATTATGAATAACATGTGCTGCTTACTTATTTTACGTCTCTCTTAATTGCATTGTCTGTCGAGATATGCAGTTATTTCATTAATCATATTTCCGCTCCAGCATAAAGAATTCAATTTTTTTCGCATAACAAGAAAAAGTTGGTCTTGAAATCAGCGCTCTGCGTAAATTGTTTTATCTAGACACGACAAGTGAATGCTCCTTTCTGCTTCAAACATTGCCTCATTAAATGAAAACTTATTTTTACCTCCATCATGACGTTTTTGCGCAATTTTTCATAAAAGCACGAAGCATTCACCATTGTAAAGTCACTTCCTTCCCGCTTTTCTGCACTCAAAATTTTCGGTTCAAATGAAACTATGAGAAATTATTTACAAGCAATCTCTGTACCTATGGGAGGCCATGCATAAAGCATGTAAACAAAAAATGACTAAAAATATATTGAAAAAAAATGGAACGTACACACACCTTTTCTTTACAATCCCCCTTACTTGTACTTACGTGGAAAAATCAACTCACAATTCTTGCGCAATAGAATTCAACTGTACGACGGTGTCAGGAACCTCAGAAATCCTTCATTCATTCGCATGCGTCGATCCGAGCACGAATACACAACTTTCTCATCGTTTAATTTTGCATGTTTGTTGTTTAATCTTGCTGCCGTCCCGTCCATGTAGATCCGTCCTTAACTTCGATAAATTTCCGTCGGAGCATCTTGGAACTTGACGACTCAATATTTGGAAAATTTGGTGTTTGCTAGTGTCTTTGTTTAGGTGCTTTCTTTCCACAAGATAAAAGAAGCCAGAAAGCTCCAGTCCGGTGATTAATTTATTGATTGTATATTTTGATATTTTAAACTAAATTTCATTTCCTGACTGCACATCTCGTTATTTGGCACATGATGTGATACCTTAATTTACATGCTCTCTTTTTGAATTTCGACGACTCCAGTCCTTTTGGCTTAGCCATTGTGACGGCATCCTTTAACGGCGATATTTTGGACTCTATCCCTTCTCGTTTAACCGTTTGGGGACAGCCTTTTACGGCGATATTTGTGATATTTGATTTTTGTAAATGTTTTTAATTTATTATTTTATTTAATTTACATAATTGTAAACGTTGGGCACTGGAATTCATCAAATTCCCGGACCTACATCTCTTAATTATCTGAAGCGCTCATGCAAAGCGCATTCCAGTACAATAAGTATACTATAAGTTGGATAGACAAATTTTGACACTGAATACTCGTACAGAGCGTAGTAAATGGCACTCCGTACAGGAGATGTTTTCTAAAGTCTTATACTCTAGACACAGACACTGTTTCGTCACCTCAGGTTTCTTCAGACTGTTACTCGTCACCTCGTCAGTCAATGGTAAAACACCCTGTTAGAATTTCCGTCGGTGTGCCATCGATACAGTAGAGAGACGCAAGTTGACTTTTTTTTAGCGCTCTCTAGAAATTCTTATATATTCATCCGAAATGGCCTTAATTATTGAAGCTCATTTTGCTTTGAAAATAATCTGAGCAACAGTCAAGTATAGTTTGTAATTTTTCAAAATTGTTTATCATGACCAGAATGAATATTAGTTGATAGAATAGTTTTAAAAAAGAAATAAAGACCTACCTCAATGACTTCCATAGTGAGTTAAGGAGTTAATGAGGAAATTATTTTTTTAAAAGCTGGAATGATCTAAAGGATAGCAAAATTATTTTGTTACATAAAGAAAATATAACAAATAAGTTGTGTAAAATTCACCAGACTTAGAATATTGAGATGAATTTTTGATTATTTAATCTAATATGAAGAACTTTAGTTGTTTATGTTGGGAGAAGTATTTTTACACGTAAAGAAACACAAGTCTACTAGCCCTTTGAAATTAGTTATTTATGCGAAATGGAGTTGTTTTTGTCACTAGATGTGAAGTTATCAAAAGAGCGAAGCGAGTTGGATAAACACATCGTGTGACAAAAACAACAAATTTCGCAACGTGTTTTATACAAGACTTTATGCAACAAATTGTGAAACGTGAATTTTTGAATGAGTGATAAAAAGTAACTTTTTATCACGCAAATTTATTTGTTACTTTTTATCACTAGTGTCAAAAGTAACTTCATATTACCCAAATGAGTGATAAAAAGTTACTTTTTGTCACTAGTGATAAAAATTAAAACCAGTTATAATACGACCTCTTTAACGTCACCGAAACGATGCATGAAAAAGTTCACTTTTCACAACGGCGTTGCATAAATTCATCATCATCATCATCATCACACTTTATAGACCGTTTGTACCTTTCGGTGTGAGGTCTTTACTACTGATCATGGACCACCCTTCTCCATACTCCCCTATCCTGTGCCAAGGAGATGGTTTGTTCGCCTAGAGAAAGTCCCCTAACTTCTAAATCGGATTTAATTGAGTCTATAAACCTTCTCCTTGGCCTACCCCTGGGACGCACACCCGGGACTTGAGCATCCAATATCCTCTTTGGTAGCCTGCTATTACCCATCCTCTGAACGTGCCCGTACCACCGCAGACGACTAATCCTTGCCGCCTCTTCCACTGATGTAACCCCTAAGTTTTCCCTGATGTCGTCGTTCCTAATATGATTGTCCCACTGTTCCCTCCGATTTACTTTTGCTATGCTCCTAAGAACCCTCATATCAGAAACCTCCAGGTCATGCACAAGGTATCCGCAGTCCACCCAACTTTCACTACCGTATAAAATCGTTGGTCTGAAGATTGACCTGTGAATAGCTAGCTTTGTGCCACTACTTAACTCCTTTTTGTTGAACACATACGACCTCAACTGACTGGCCACTGCATTCCCCATTCTTCTCCTTTCTTCAAATTCCCTAACTAACTTGCCATTCTCCGAAAAAATGGCTCCTAAATATTTAAACTCAGAGACCTGTTCCAACTGCTCCCCATTTAAACTGCAAACTACATCCTTCCGGGATTTGCCAATATGCATAACTTTAGTTTTACTGACACTTATTTTCATGCCGTATTCCTCACATGCAGCATTCAGGCAGTCTAAATTCTCCTGCAAATCCTTGGCATTATCTGCTAATAGAGTTAAGTCATCCGCATAGGCCAGGATTTTCATGATTACTTCCCCCACCTTCACATTCCCTTGCAAATTCGCTTGCCTGATAATCTTGTCCATAAAAATTATGAACAGAAGAGGGGAGAGACAACAACCCTGACGAACTCCCTCATTAACTTCGAAAGCCTCACTAATTTCACCAGCTATCCTTACCGCAGCCTTGCTCCCTGAGTAGATGCTTTTGATAGCGCCCAATAAACTTCCATTAACCCCGTATTCGCCAAGTACCTCGAACAGCTTTTGCCTCGGTACCCGATCGAATGCCGTTACTAGGTCGATGATGCACAAGTATAAATCAATATTTCTCTCAGAGAGCTTTTCTATAGCCTGCCTGAGACAAAAGATCTGATCCTGACAACCTCTCAGAGGTCTGAAACCACTCTGAACCTCGTCAAGAACATCTTCCACTATAACCCTAACCCTGTCTACTAGCACACCTGTATAAACCTTCCCGACCACGCTCAAGAGTGAAATCCCCCTGTAGTTGGTAAGGACTTTGCGGTTACCCTTCTTGAAGATCGGAGCAATACCACCGAAGCTCCAGTCAGCGGGTACTACTGAGGACTTCAATGCTAAATTGAAAATCCTACAAAGCCATTGAACCCCACCCGGCCCGCTATTCTTAATAAATTCTGTCCTAATTTCGTCTATACCTGCGGATTTTCCTGCCTTCAGTCTGCTGACCTTCGTGACACTTCCTCTAATGTAATTTCCTCCTCACCCTCCAAGCTACGGCCCTCTTCCCTGTCAAGGCTTGTTACGGGATTGACAGAGGCGAATAGATCCTGAAAGTAATCCTGCCAGGTTTTCAGGACCTCACCCTTATCTGTAACTAATTCGCCATCTTATCCCAAAATGCTACCGCAGCCCTCCTTTTCACCACCACGCCTAATATCCTTGATTGCCGACCAAAATTTTTTCCTTGACCAGCCTCTTCCAATTCCTCCCCAAACTTTTTCCACGACCGATCCTTCGCTTCCTTGACTAGAGCCTTAACCGTCTGCCTAAAGCCCTGTAAGCCTCATGCTTTTCGTCCGTCTTATCCTGTAACCAAATCAAATACAGCTTCCTTTTCTCTAATACCGCCTTTTTGATATCTGCGTTCCACCAGCCTGTCTTTTTGTTTCTACCCCCCCTAGAGACACTACCTAGACATTCCTCAGCTACGCCCAAGACAAATTCCTTAAAGTTTGCCCACTCAACCTCAATGTCTACGCAGTCCGGAGGAAGCCTTTCGAAAGCTTCGCTGAATTTTGACATAAAGCGAGACTTAACTTCCTCGTCCCTGAATTTTCCCACACGAAATTTCCGAACCACCACTTTTTTCCTTTTAGCCTGACAGAGTTTACTAACAGAGAGATGGGTACCCAAAAGGTAGTGGTCTGAGCCAAATGTGAAACCCCTGAAAACACGTGTGTTCCTGACTTCCTGCCTCCTGTCCTGCTCTATAACCATGTAATCAATTATTGACTTGTGCCCCAAACTATTATTAACGTAAGTGTACCGATGGATCCACCTATGCCTAAAGAAAGAGTTGGTTACTGCCAGTCCATTGAAATCGCAGAAATCCAACAACCGCTTTCCGTTTGAGTTTAAAACATCCTCCCCGAATTTGCCCACTACCCTTTCATAGCCGCCACTGGTCTTACTGTTTCCTATTCTCGCGTTGAAATCCCCCACAGAATCACACACTCACTACCTTTTTTGCTGACAACATCCCCTAACTGCTCGTAAAAGGTGTCAAGATCGCCAGCACTGCTACCCTCGCACGGGCTATAAACACTAACCAGCCGATAAATACCTCCTGTCAGCTTAATGGAGACCCACATGATCCTTTCACTTACATACCGCACGTTCAAAACAAACTTTTCTAATTCCCTTTTGATAGCCATTCCAACTCCCCAGTTCGCCCTACCAGACTGAACACCAGACGAAAACACTTTATAACCGCCCACCAGTTCTTCGCGCTGCCCTTTCGTCCTAATGTCGCTCAACGCTAATATATCTACACCATAATCCATTGCCAAGTCCACCAACTCACCCTTGCGACCCCTAAAACCCCCATTAACGTTTAGACTTCCAATAAACAAACCATCAACCTTTTTACATTGCCTGATCGCCAACGATGGGGTACCGTTCGAGTCCCGCATTGGTCGTACCCCGTGACCAACACTCGTCCGAGGCTGCCTATGACCGTTTTTACCAATAATGAATACAGTGGGACGGCCTGGTAAGCCGAACCGCACTGGAAGTTCAAGCCTCAATGGGGACATCACACACGTGCCTGAGATGCTAAGCGCAAGCTCATTTATTTTTGCCAAAAAAGAATTGCTATATGAATAGCGAAGAAGTTAACCGTAACCGTAGACAAACACCTACTTGAAATTCTATACCAAAATCACAAACACAAAACGCCGATTGTTTTGCATGAAGAAAACAAAACAAACACCCGAAAAACGCTGTAACTTTGAGGTTATGTGAGCACTACGTTGCTTGAAAAGAAAATGCAGATTTTAATTGATATCTAAAAAAGTTACAAAAACACACACTAATTTAACTTAACTTATTTACGAGAAACTGTGATTTAAAACGCGAAGAGGGCAAAAAATAAACGAAACTTACTCAGAGCAAAACAAACACGTCCATATCTGCCGCCATCTTGACTTGAACTTGCATCGTGTGAGTATCTAGAGTAATGTTTATTGAAATGTTTACACGTTGAGAGCGCAACACTGACTGACTCATATGTCACAGGCATGCAATAATAGCCGATCGTATCGAAAGGATACCTTTTTCGATGGAACCCATTTACCATTGTGGAAAGTGCTTGGTTTCGTAGACCTTTGGCTGAAGAAAGTGCAGTTGAATCATATCTGCTCATTATTGGATGACATTTCCTCTACAACAACTGTAGATTGGTCGTCGTTTTGTCGAGAAGTAACATTTGATGGAATGATTCGCAACACAAGTCCTTTGGGAGGTCCTGGCCATACGGTCGAAATTGATGAATCCAAGTTTGGCAAACGTAAATATAATCGTGTTCATCCAGTGGAAGGGAAGTGGGTTTTCGGTGCGTCGAAAGAGAAACTGGGCTTTGTTTTATGATACCAGTAGATAGCCGAGGCAAAGAAGTTCTGCTGTGTATAATAAAACATTTCATTTTGCCCGGCACAAACGTTATTTCAGATTGTTGGCGATCGTATGATTGTCTGAAAGACGAAGGGTTCATTCACCAAACCGTAAACCATTCGATTACGTTTAAGGATCCGGAGACAGGTGCATGTTCGAATACAATTAAAAGCAGCTGGCGACACGCAAAAGAAGTTGTGGGAAGCCACAACAGACAGTCGGAATTCTTGGCGGGAAAATTGAGCAAGTATTTGTTCCTAAAATCTTGCAGAATCAGAAATGTTGAGCAGTTCGACGAGTTCTGCAAAATGGCTGCATCGTTGTACCTTGGCACAGACACCGTGGAGGAGTTCCCGAATAAAGATAAGTTCGATTTATTGCAAGCTGAATTGCAAGAAATTTACGATAAGGTGTAAGGGGAAGAGGCCACAGAAGATGAAAAAGTAGTTGTTGTCCCGTAACGCTGCTTAAAAACTCAACTAAAGCGCTAAATTCCGTTAAAAAGGACATGACAGTGCGGGGGGTTTGGAGTCTTTAAATACTTTGCGATTGACGAAGCAAGGGGTCCCCACCACACTGTCATGTTCGGCCTACGGGCCAATGTGTTAAAGTAAACAGCCTCCCCGTGGCGTACCCTGGGTAAGTGAATACTTAGCGGATGTTTACACAGCTAAAGCGCCACATTCATGGCTAATACCACCATTTTACAATGTCTCACACACTATCTTCCAGTGATTTTTTGAACTTTCAGTACATTGAAAATTTCAAACTTTGAACCGCCATAACTATTGAACGGAGCACGAGCGTCACCTAATTCCAACGGATCTATCATCTCGTTGACATCCGCTTTCGACACCCTCCCTCTATCCCCTCCTCCGGGATACTGCCACTAAAGTAAAATTTTACCCAATCTACGTGTGATAAGTTGCTTACACACATTTGTGTAATAATATTGAAATTGTGTACAACACATTTTTTTAGGGAATGATGAGTCGACATTATGTACTTAAATTACGACTATTTTTACCTATTTTATGATTACATAGTCAATTTTATTCACGAACTGTACACAGAACCAGTTGTTTTCTTACTTTGATACAAGCTGCATTCGTTTTGTTGGTTTTTGAAGAAATTACGCTTTGAGTGCTACACCGGCTTATTTCTAAGTATTTTATAATGAATTGAGTGACGAGTTGTGTGAGCTCCATACCAGTAAAATTTGGATTGCTTGACATTTCGTGAATATCATCATTAAAATGGATATACTTTGACAGAAGCCGATTCCGCCTAAAACATCTGTTATTCGTAAATGAAATAAATCAGGCGATCATAAAATGAAGGAACAAGTAGGAAGAAATAATGCAATGGCAAGGGTTTGAGGTTTGACGCAAACATACAAATCTGTTATGGTTACCTGTTCAATTTTATTCACGGACTGTATACATAACCTTTTTTTTACTGCTTTGGTCAGTCCGTTTCAGCATTTACACACACGTCTAGTCGGGCAGTGCGGCAATGTGGCATCTTTTAATTCGCTCGGTCCGATGGACTGATTTATTTCCCACTCAGGAGAGAGGCCGTACGAGACCCCTAGGGCTGCTCTCCTGAGAAGAAATAGTTTAGAAATATACTAGGCATATGAACTTTATTAGTCCCTCACGGAGCTGACTGTAAGCGGTCGTCTACGAATGAGGTTGTTATTATTTTTTTTAAATTTTAAATTCACTTAAATTATCGTTCCGAAATGTATACATTGTGTGGAACACGAGTGTTAGTTAAATTATAGATAATATGAAAACTTTTAATAAACGTTTTCATCGTCAAAAAACACAAGTAAATATATACAATAAAAATAAAATAAATCAAGAGGAAAACAAACAATTAAATCAGACTCAATGATACTACTAATCCCTGGAATCGTATAACACTAAAAGAAAAAAGGAAAAAGACGAGGCTTAATGTTACAAATAATATCACAGATCCAATGTCCATAAAGCATAGCATTTCACAGTTTGATCACTTTCTCGGATTCTAAATTAATGAAAACAAATGGAGAGATTGCACAAAAGTCTGAGCTCTCGTTCATAACTTTCAGTTTTACATCAGCTTTGAAAGATTCGACACAGTCCTCACGACGTATGTCAGAGCTTAGCCGATTGTATTCATTGAAGGGCTGTCTTAGTGATGGATGATCATTAGTTAAACTTATATAGCTACGGCGCCTTAAGTTATGTTGACGCACCTCATTCTTCAGACGATTTTCAAATCCATGTTTAGTGGACGATTTCAGTATTCGATGTAGATGGGCTAGTCTCTCTACCAATGCAAGCTGATGAATCGGGATAAGCGACGAACTATATAGGAAGGTGGTGGACGTATCACGCGGCAACCGAAAGAGAGCTTTAACACATTTGTTTTGGATCGTCTGCAATTCATCCAGTTTCGTCTTGTTGCCTTGGCAGTATATCGGCATGTTATATGACTTTGTACGTAGGCGTGGAACAACTGTTTTCTTTTTTTATTTTTTATTTATTTATTCATCAACGGCCGAAGCCCCCTGACTACTAATATTTACAAAAAAAATGTTTACAAAAATATTTACAAAACATAATAAAAAACAATTGAAGTGAAGTGAACTTAATTTAACAAAATTCGCATTAGCACGTCATGTCGTCCGATCAAGCACCAACGTCTCGTGTTGCCAGTGGTCCACCTGAAATAAAAAGGTTTGTGGGAACTAGTCGTATTGGACTAGCTGTTTTTGAGCAAGTCGACATGACTTGGAGTTTCATTTTAAAGTCGAGTTGAGAGACATGAAATTCTGGTCGATTAGATACATTTAACATGGACTGCATGTAAATTCTTTTTGTTATTGTTGTTTATTTGCCGTAGGACGTAAATGTTTTTATGTGTTTCTTGGTCTGATGCGGCAATCAATGAAAAGATTTTAAAAAATTTTAATTATTGACGTAGCTATATTTCGAGCGTATTGTTGTGCTCATCATCAGGCTGGTTTAAATGAAAAGGAAATGTGTAAAAAATTTGGTGTCATGTCCATCATAGTTGGTTTTTTTACCTTCATGGAATTGACAAAATATAAAAAATATCACAGGCAATTTGATCTAGGATCTTGCAAAAAATTGAAAAAACTAATTTGAAATACTCTCTAAATAACTGGAAGGACTAGACGAATAATTTAAAACTATAAGCAATAAATAAATTAGGATAAAAAATAGCATTACACAAGACATATCTACTATATGGGATCTCAAAACATTGACATAATTCCTTGAACGGTCGGCGTTAAGTCGGTTGCATTGATGTCTGTTGCAGTGTTGTCATTCTATTATTTCTAATATTTCTGTTATTTGTATTATTTCCTGTTGTGCTCACCGAGTTATGTAGTTTCATCAAGTTGACGTATGAAGCATGCAAACCGTCTTTATCTGTCTGTGTGTTAGCCGTGTTGTCTGTTTTATGTATGTACATTTTTTCTGCGATTCGTCTTTGCCAATAATTTGGGATTTGTTCTAGTATGATCACGTTGTCAAAATCAAATTTGTGTGATTTTGTTACTGCATGTACAGTCAACCCAGTCGTATTTGTTACTCTCTTTAGGTGTACTTCGCTCCGGTGCTTAGACATCCTGTCTTTTATCTTCTGTTTGGTGATACCGATGTACGTGGTGTTAAAATCTGTGCATTTAATTTGGTATACGACTTTGGATTTGTTGTGTTTAGGTACGGTGTACTTGGTTCTCGTGTAGAAGTTACCAATTTTGTTAGTCGTTTTGCAGCTAAGTGTGAGATTGTGTCCGTTGAGCGCTTTTTTCAAAGTGTTCCGATAGTCCAGGAATGTATGGCGCTGCCACGTATTTGGTTTGCTGCTGCTCTTTTTTGGAGCACTTGTTATAGAATTTGTCGACTCTATCTTTGATTACTCCGTCGACGAAATTCTTCGGGTACCCGTTGTTCGCCAGTAAGTCCTTGACTTTTTGGATGCTCTTAGGTCTATCGGTCGGATTGGTGAAAGTGATCGCTCTGTCTGTTATCGCGGCTGCAACGTTTCTCTTGTGGGTCATCATATTATGTGCCATTTTTTTTTTTTTTTTCTAAGGGTGAGGAAACCTTCATAGGCGCCTGGTCGTTTGACGACCCAGGTAGTGTTGGATTCCATCTTTCGATGACCTACCAACTAAAACCTCCTTCCTTATTCTCCATGCTCTCGGCTCCCCGGAACCGCCTCACGGCATTACTTCGGGGAGGGGCTGTGCTTACGCACTTACTCTCTCAGCAGCTCTTCGTTGCTCCTCTCTCCATTCATTTTGT
>CM055403.1:6173186-6206013 GCA_029228625.1 Pseudolycoriella hygida | reverse complement strand
ATTCTACGTCATATGAGATTTTAAAAAAAGGGGGGGGGCGGGGTACCGGCCTCGCTTCAAGGGTTTTTTAAAGTTGTTGAGAATTTTAAAGATTATTACTATTCGCCTGTGCATTTTATCACGCAATCAATAATCAAGTATCATAGCAAATCTAGAATTGTTCGTTAATTCGATTAGATTTCAAATTACGTCATTTCGGACGATTATTTCCCAATTCCAAATTAACATAGACCATTAATTCGACATGTCTCGGTCTGGGTGTGTGTCTCGGTGACACATTCAAGATGACCTTTGTGAACCACTAGCCATTGACTGAAGAGTATGTGGGTTCACAAGGCTCTTAAATGACTAAACAGTTGTCTTCGTCTCGAACTCAGCATGAGCTCATTTATTTCCTCCACGGAATACCAAGCTAGGCTCTGTAAAAAAATTTCTTGGTCCTCCCAATTTTTGTGTTCGTCAACGAGCGCTAGCCACACGGACACGTCAGTCTAAATCCTTGCACTTACTCTATGTACCGCTTGTTTCGAAAACACTAATAAGAGTTAGTAAACGACAGAAAAAGATTCTAAGTATTGGTGAGCGCTGTGGAGGTTCTTCATTCTATTAGCAATATTGATATAATACAACGATATCATCCAGTTTGCATATTTTTGTAATTCTTTTGTCTGATGTCTACAAATATTGCAAAAAGTCAAAACGCCAAGAATGGAACGACAGCCATAAAAGAAAGAATCAATTACACGGTATTATCATAAAAATAAATAAGCGTACGCTGCTGAGTGTGTAAATAATAAATAAAATGGGTGGGAAAGATCTTGACTTTGTTAAAAACGCAACAATGGCACACAGTTATCGTCTCATTTCATCGTTATTTTGCGTTATATGAATTTTATAAGATTGAACAACATACGAAGCAGCCAGCAAGTAACAAGTAACATAATCAATAAAAAACACACACGCCTCACACACGATACATAAATACGTATAATATGGATTATCATTAATTTATCTTCATATTTATGAAAATATAGAAGTAATGTTGGTATGGTATGGGAGCGGAAATTACAGAAAGCTATATGTTCAATCATTAATCTTTAATAAACAGTCTCACTTATCGTTTGACAATCATTGAAAGGTTATTTAATGGCTATTTATGTCGCAATAACATGATCCAGCGAATTTGAAGTGAAATAACCTTTTGACTGAATCCTTGGTTTTGTCCTATTAAGTACTTCTGATGATCACCAGAGTACTAACCTGACCTAACGTAGTTTCTGTTGTTTCTAGCAGCTGTTGGTTGGTACCAATGACATAATATATACATAGATTGGGCTTACGTAACCATCAGCTGAAGCAAAAATGAAATACGTACGCACTATACACATCGCACACCAACACATACACAATTTACGCTGATTTGTTCATCTGAAAATAAGTACGTACTCCACATACATTTGACGTAATTTACCAACACTACTAAACATGCGGTGAGAATCCGCCACGAGTCCGCATGTAACCTAATGTGTTTGTTTGGCTGAACAGAAATCGGTTTCATTACGAAGTTAACACCACGGCTTTAATTGTAATCGTTTTTCTTTTTCATTATAAATATAATTTTCTTTTTTAAAAAATCGATTTGTTGTGTTGATATAAGCTGACTGGATGTATACATCTCTTATTCTGCTTAATGTAATTGTTCTTTTTGAGTTTCGGGATCATGTTCAAATTATTTTGTATAAGGCCTGACCTTGCCATGACAGAAGTGAAATGAAATGAATTTTTACTGTTTTCATTCGTGTCTGTTTCTCCATTTTTCAATTTTTTCTTTATATTGTTTCTCACTTTCTTAATCCTCAACTTTTTAGTCCCGTACGGTTTAATTCAAGGGAATGTTTATAGGTGCCAAATCAGAAACAAAGACTGTCAACATGCTTAGATAATCACTGTCTTTGATTAAATCTTTTTTAATCCTAATCTAATTTTAAATGTGCAATTTTTCGGACGATAGAAATATTGCTCAGGAAGGACCATACCAGGGTTGATCCTTCGAGTTTCAAGTCCACTGATCATGAGTAAAACGCCCTTCGTTCAGCCAATTCTTTTAGTTCTGATTACTACTTCGGGAGGGCTATTCGTTAATAATTGTTCAATATACCCTTTAATTAGATTTAGTTGTCAATGAGTCGATGGGTGACAGCGTACACAATATGGCGGGTGGAGGCTTAAGATGAGATTCTGCTGTTTCTTATTAAGTATACGTATACCATTCCATGACATTGTAATATTTGAATAGCATATAATAGTAGCCTAGTTGTTGTGTTTGTGAAATTGTGCCTAACTGGCCCAATTGAGACTTGAGTGTCTCCTGTACTTCTTTTTGGGTGAAAAATTTGGTTCGCGGGAAGTTTTTGGGCGAAAAATTTGGTTAAAATAGGGCTTTTGAAAGCGGGAAGTCCTTGTTGACGAAAATTTTAAAACTTTAATGTAAAATCGGGAAATAGAAAATACAAAATCGGGAAATGAAAACGGGAAGTCATTGTTGACCAAAATTTCAAAACTTTAATGTAAAATCGGGAAACGAAAAATACAAAATCGGGAAGTCCTTGTTGACCAAAACCTCAAAACTTTAATGTAAAATCGTGAAATGAAAACGCGGGAAGTCCTTGTTGACCAAAACTTCAAAACTTTAATGTGAAATCGGGAAATGAAAACGGGAAGTAGTTTTGGATTAAATTGGATGTGAGAACGGCACAAGTAGGAAATAAAAAACCGGGAAATGAAAACGGGAAATTATGAATGATCAAAAAATCTACTTAAAACTGTAAAATCGATCGAAAGTATAAAGGCAAACAGAATAGATGTGGCAAAGAGACTCGAACGTATCTAAATATACAAATAAGCAAACAATTTAACGTTTTCTGATCTTTTATAACTGTAAGAATTTCAAAGATCCATAGAAATTCATTTATTTATTTATCACCAACTGGCGTAAGCCCAAACATATAAAGTTACATATTAAATCGTCAAACAACAAGCGCACGTATAGCACAGCTCTGATCAATTAAAAAAAACAAATTCAAAACCAAAGCCTATGAAGTTGACAAAACAAATTCCAATTCGTATCACTGCACTGCATCAAAGTTCAAAATATGACTACAAATATCGACTTAGTTACATTGCAAATCATTAAAAACTGTCCTTCGACACTCCAGCGTCTTTCTGCTGTTTATAGACAAATTCACGTAAAGTTACATTTTCAGGCCACAGGTTGGGAGACATGACAAGATTGTAATTCTCATATGGGATTGTCAGCTTGTATTGAAGAAAGTGAACATCGTTCCTTGTTCTTCCAGTCGGTAGCAGCAGCGCCAAATTTATCGATTCCTTTTTGATCCCAGATTTGTAATGTAAATAGTTATTCAGTTAATGTCAAAGGCCCTACCGAAGTACGTCTCAGACCATTCAAATCTAGAAAAGATTATATCCAAGGACTAAGTCATTTTTCCCTAAAACCCTGAAGCACGTGTTCGCTTAAATTTAATTCTCTACATCTTCGCCTTTGGAACCAACTTCATAACTCTCAAAGTTCTGGAGATTCGGGTCATCCTGCCTAATTATGGAAGTGGCCATATACCAGAATTGGGCCATATTTCCCCAAAACCCTGAAACACGTGTTCGCTTAAATTTAATTCTTTACAACTTTGCCTTAGACAGTAAATCTCCATATTGCATAGTTAAGCAAATATAGACGAAAAACTGTTTTCGTATATGGCCAAAAATCATAATTTCGTCCATTCCATTAGTCCCAGTGCCCAGACCCCTGGCAAAATTTTTTTCCCAGTTTTGTGACATCAAATGCTTTCATTTGACACTAAAATGAGGAATTTCCATGCTGAGATATTTGCCAAAAATGTTTCATCGACCCTTGAAAATTTCATGTCCTGCCTCCACTTCTTCGACCATACCTCCGGAACTACTTGGCCGATTTTGCTCATCTTCGAATTTGAATCATGGGAGGCATGTACCTTTCAGGGAAAAAAGTTTAGACTGATCGGTTGACCCGTTTGGAAAAAAAGTGGTGACGGACAGACGGACAGATGTGTAACTGTATATAGAACTAAGGGGCCTACGCCTTGATATGCGTAAAGCATACAAGTCTTGTGTAAACTTCAGTGTCTACATAAAAATGAAAAGTTTCTTTCTGCCTTTGGATGAGTCTCTGTATCGATCCATTTTCTTCTTTAAACAAACTTTAGTTCTCTAACAGCTTTACTTAATCCATTTTACGTATTTATACGTCGTCTCGTAGTTAGCTGGTGTAAATTCGAATATAAATCCAAAAACAAATGCAAATACGCGCAAAGCAGAATAGAATCGAAAGAATGCAGAGTTCTACATTCTATCACACAGTATGCGATGCAATGCTGTTTTGAATCGTAGAAATTGTTTTTGATTCGGGGACAATCCCTTAAGCCAATGAAATAGTTTTCGCAAAATGTGAATTGAAATACATTCCTTGTTTCAAATTATTTATTGCCGAGATCATTGTGAGACATATATGAAAAGTGAACATTGATGTAGGAGCTTGTTTGTTAGCTGATTAGTCGTTATGATGCGTGTGAAAATGTTATTGTTTGAACGAAATAGATATAAGAATACAGTTGGACTTATCTTCAAAAAACATTGGCAAGAAAACACGACTCCAAATTTTAATTTAAGTTCTTTTCATGATCTTAAGAGAATTTTAGCTAGTCTTGCTGAAAAACAATATATTACATAACAAGGAGCTGAAACGGCCGATGTCAGATTACGCATAAAACATATGCAAAGGACCCGTACGTATCAGATTAGATATGGCAAACAGAATGGATGCTGCAAAAAGAATCAAACGTAGCTACTGCCAGAACTCTTAAGTATATGCAATTAAGTCCTCTCTAAATTGGACTGGAAATCGCCGAAAAGGCAACATTGAAAAATCCGTACGAAGCAATGGTGCTCCAAATCCTTAAAATATTTAGAACCGACTTGCATGAACAAAATGTCCGCTTTTTTTCTCTGCAACACTGCACGAAAAACCTATCATTAAGGGAATATTCACGAAAAAGGACCAAATATCGGGTGGGGTCGCAAAGCCTGAGTTTGGTTTACACTAAGGACACTAGAGCCCGAACCACTCAACAGATTTCCACTAATTTAATTTTCGTGATTTTCTGATGTCCACATCTCTCATTCAAAAACTTGAAGAGTGATTTCAGTTCTAATTTCGCAGAGCTATAAGTGAAAAAGTTCAACAAACCTTAGACAAACCACGTTTTTTACCACTTTTTCGATCGTAATTTCGAAAGTTTTTGACTGACTTTGCCTAAAATCAATTCCGTAATCAATTTTTTCATTATCTTTCAGGAAAAAAAAGTTCTTGAAAATCAGATAAGATTTACCCAATTTATGCGGAAAAAACACGTTCGACCATAGTAGGGACTCAGTTTTAGAGCTCTAGCTGAACTGAGATAATGAAAAAGCACCAGGATTTGATGACTTGACTGTTGTCTCAATTAAATGCTGTGCAAGCAGTATTGTTCCGTTTCTTTGTGACATGACATATATAACCTGGGAAATATCCAGACGCGTTGAAAATAGCTAGGATAACTCTGCGGAAATATCGAATTATAGACATATTTCAATACTACCAGTGATTAACAAGATTTTTGAAAAGTTGATTTATCAAAATGTGGTTTTATTCCTTGGGTCTCAAAATTTTTTCTATAAGGCTTTAGCGCTAAAAGCCTAAAAGGCATATAGCCTTGTTCGAATTGGTTGATCATTTGTGTAGTGAAATCGACGAAATGAAAGTTGTGATTTAAATTTTTTCCATCTTTTTTAATTTTCGGCTTTTTTAAGGATTGGAGATGTTTTCTGCTCCGTTTCTTCGGACGGGTCTTTCAATATTGCCCTGTCGGCAATTTCCAATCCAATGTAATGTCGACTTAATTTTATACACTTAAGAGTTAAGGCAACATTTGCTTAGATACGTTTGAATCTTTTTGCAACGTCTATTTTGTTTGCCGCATCTATTCTAATGTGTCTAATATGTTGTTATTGCTGATTCGTCATCTAAGGATCATGATCGATGCTCCCCCCTAATCCCGGGTCCAAATTATGGTGGTGACAAACGTCGTGGTAAAGGCATAAGACCCCTTTTCGAAGAACGTCGTTCGTACGGGTCTAAACACATAAATAATTTACGGGTGGGAAATGAAGTAGTGAAATATTTGACAGGTGTGGGGGGGATTGGGTAGATAGATAGGGTAGCGCCTGATTGCATATGAGCGGAGTGTGGTAGTCCGTGTCATGTGCCAGGCGTGCAACTGTCTAACTATCAAGTGCTCTTTTTACGTCCAAGTCGTAGTCCCCGGGATCTCAATTCTCTTCGGAGTTTTGTGCTAAACTTAAGAGTGCTACCTGATGACTTGCCTACGGGTCATAGGGGAAACGGATTAGTGGGTAGTGCGTGTGGCTAGCCACCATACCACACACAAAAAAAAAGCGATATGGTTATGAATTCAACAACAGAGCCTCGGATTGGACAGGATAAACGGCAACGACTTAGGCAACGGAAAAAGGACAACGATTTACAATTAGGAACATGGAATGTTAGATCTCTGTTACGGCCAGGAGGGTTGAGATCACTCACTAGTGCGCTAAGGGCGACTAAACTTGACATTACAGCAGTACAGGAAACTAGATGGCCTGGGAAGGATTCTATGATCAGTAGAGACTTTACGTTTTATTACAGCGGCAAGAGCAACGACAGCCCAAGAGGATACGGAACATGCTTCATGGTCTTCGGTAGAGCCAGAAACGCGGTGATTGGTTTCACTCCTGTCAACGAACGAATATGCACTCTACGGATAAGAGGAAAATTTTTCAATTATACTCTTATGAACGTCTACTCTCCAACGGAGGAAAAAGATAATGAAGCGAAGGAGCTATTTTACGAGAAACTGGTGAAAGTGTATGATGGAGCACCGAATCGAGACATCAAAATCATACTTGGGGATTTGAATGCCAAGATAGGTCGCAAAGTCTACTACCGTCCCACTATTGGTAAATATAGCCACCACGAAAATTCAAGCGAAAATGGAACGTTGGCAATTGATTTCGCAGCGTCAAGGAACATGGTCGTCTGCAGTACCTATTTCGAACATAAAGACATCCACAAAGCAACATGGGTATCACCTGATGGACGAACCAAAAACCAGATTGACCACGTGTTCATAGATGGGCGTCACTGTTCAAATGTTTTGGATGTCAAAAGTTTTAGGGGACCGAACATCGATTCAGATCACTACTTGGTAAAGGTGGTTTTTAGGGCTCAAGTTTCGATTTTACACACAGCCGGCATTGGAAAAGTGGAACGTCGAGAAACTGCAGGACGAAAATATTAAACGACAATATGTGGATAGTTTCGAGAAGAAAATTATTGATGGAATGGAAAGAGAACAACGAAACGTAGACGATGCATGGAATCAAATTAGACGAAACGTAGAGCAACAGGAAAGAGAACAGGAAAGAAAAAAAATGACTGGTTCGATGACGAATGCAGAAAAGCACTGGATGACAAAAATGCGGCTCGAGCGAGGAATCTAAATAGATGCACTCGAGCTGGCACGGCAGAGTACCGTTCGAAGAGAAATTTCGAGAAAAAACTATTCCGAAGAAAAAAGCGACAACATGACAAGGAAGTTTTAATCGAAATTGAAAGGTTTGGTAATCGAAAAGAGACGCGGAATTTTTACCGGAAAGTAAACGAATCGAGGAAAGGTGCATCAGACGATGGGCGGAGTACTTTAAGGAACTGCTGAACCCAAACAGACCACCGAACCGAAACAACACCAACAACAACTTACCTTTTCAGACCGCGCAGCCACATATTGGTGAACCAACGCTACAGGAAGTGGAGCATGAAATTTTCAAGCTCAAAAATTTCAAAGCCCCAGGAACCGACAACATACCTGGAGAACTTTTCAAGCACGGTGGAAACGCATTATGTATGGAGATGCACGAGCTCATCAAGCGCATCTGGAATGTCTAGGAGTTGCCGGGTGAGTGGAAGACTAGCATCATCTGCCCTGTGTACAAGAAAGGCGACAAATTGGAGTGTGTAATTACCTAATTGACTATCGAAGAATTTCGCTTTTGAATATCGCCTACAAGATATTTGCGAATATTCTATACAAACGCCTTCTTCCATACATGGAATCTACTGTTGGTGAATATCAAGGTGGTTTTCGTGTAGGTCGTTCAACAACGGACCAGCTGTTTAGCATTAGACAGACCTTGGAGACGTGTAAGGAGTACAACGTGGAAATACACCAATTGTTCGTAGACTTCAAGGCAGCATACGACAGTATGACAGTTACGACAGTAACCGGAGGAAGTTATGGAGAGTGATGGAGGAATTAGGGGTTCCCAAAAAACCAATCTCGCTAACAAAGTTGACAATGGATGGAGCTAACAGCCGAGTAAATTGTCAGACGCTTTCGACATTGAGGAAGGACTACGTCAAGGTGATCCGCTCGCGACGCTGCTTTTTAATTTGACCCTTGAAGCAGCAGTGAGAACCATGGACATCGACACCAGCAGCACCATTTTCACCAAATCCAGTCAATTGCTGGAAACATGGAAGCTGTTAAGAAAAAGTTCACGGCTTTGGACAGAAAAGGTACCGACCTCGGGTTGAAGGTTAATGACACAAAGACCGAATACATAATTGTCCATCGAATCGACAACACGACCAAAGCGTAACAATTGACACACACACATTTAAGGTGGTAGATAAGTTCGTATATCTTGGATCTCTGCTTAATTCTGACAACGTAATCATGGACGAAATCAAAAGACGGATAACTCTTGGCAACCGGAGTTATTACAGCCTGATAAAAATTTTAAAGTCCAAATCAGTAAGCAGAAACTCTAAATGCGCACTGTACAAATCTGTGATAAGACCAATAGTTACGTATGGGTCAGAGTCGTGGTGCATGACTCAGAAAGACGAACAATCGCTGCTCACGTTCGAAAGAAAGGTACTGCGGACAATTTTCGGACCAGTATATGACGAAAATATGAACAGATGGCGCAGACGATTTAATCATGAGCTTATGCAGCTTTATGGAGAGCCGGACATAGTTAGAACAACAAAAATTAATAGACTACGATGGCTTGGTCATGTACAGCGTATGGACGACAATCTAATCCCGAAGAAACTATTTATCACCAAACCGGAAGGCAAAAGAATTGCAGGCAGACCAAAATCCAGATGGTGCGATGCAGCTTTTGACAACCTGAGGAACTGCGGGAGTAACCAGCTGGAAGACGTTAGCTGAGGATAGGTCCGGTTGGAGAAGCATGTTGGAGAAGGCCAAGACCCTTAATGGGTTGTAGGGCCGGTTAAGTAAGTATAGAAATAAAGCAGGGAAATCACTAACAGGTGAGAAGCAAGGTAGGGAAATAATTGGCACGTTGAAATAAAGCATTGAAATAATTCACAGGTGGAAATAAAGTAGGGAAATAATTGACAAGTGGGACAAAAAATAAGGAAATAATTGACAAGTGGGACAAAAAATAAGGAAATAATTGACAAGTAAAAAGTAAAGCCCTTTGAATTTAACGTGATATGTAAAAAAGCTGGCACCCCGACCACTTAGGGCTGCAATGAGTTATGGCTAATAATTTACATACTTAGGTAGCCCTAAACGATTAAAGTTTTCAAACATGTTATTTTGGTGTTTTTCCACAAACTAAAATTTTTTTCAATTGCCAATTCATTAACAATTTGGGACTGTCCACACACACATTGACATTACTTACACCTCAGTTGCCCCTTGCGCGGATAGATATACACTTTTTTCACTAATGCATGCACAATCAACAACCGGATGTGAAATTTCGTATCAATTTTAAAAATATAAAACGCAAATATTTCGATATGTCGTAGAACACTTTTTTGCTCAAAATTAAGTACTTCAGGGAAAAAAATATAAAATGTTGATGTTCCTGGCTCATTGGAAATTGAAAAACAAAATTTAGTTTGTGGAAAAACACCAAAACGACATGCTTTTTTGAAAAAAAAACGCTACATCTTTGCTAAGAGAGTAGCATTAAACTTGAGGTCGGTTTTGATCGTCAGCCCTGCACTAGCCCCAAATTCTTAATGAATTTGCAATTGAAAAAAATTTTAGATTGTGGAAAAACACCAAAACGACATGTTTGAAAATTTTAATCGTTTAGGGCTACCTGAGTATGTCAGCCCTAAACTCGGGACTGGTTGCAATCGACAGCCCTAAACTAGCCCTAAATGGTTAGCCACAACTCATTGCAGCCCTAAGTGGTCGGAGTGCCAGCGACATGTACCTCACCTCATATCGAATGAATCTATTCGACAAACAAAATAATAATGTAAAAAAAATACACGAGTAAAATTGGTTGAAGGTTGAAATTTGCGAATTGCCTTGCCTCTTCTCTGTATTCATATTTCTTGAAAACCGAGTGGGAATTTTCAATCTTATCCTCAATACATTGCCTTCTTTGAAGTTCTCTACACAAAATGAAATGAAATGAAACCAAGGGCAAGAGCGAATGTCAGGTATGTACACTGATCACTTATCAACAAGTTTCTAGTATAACATTTACCATACGTAATCTGCATATCTGTATAAAAATAACATACTTAGGAAAGCGTCTTGGGAATTCCCTTTACATGAAAGCAAATGTGGTTGCGAACAGGATGATAAGGAAGGGGGAAGGCCAGAGACCAGTATAAGGCACGAAGTTTTGGCGGTTAGTGGTACGCTCACTAGTGTCATTTCACCCCCTCCACCCAGGTATTTTTCGTCATGGCTTCTTTCTGGTGAAGGACGGCTTAGCAATGGCTTCATCGCGGAGACCATGCAAGTCATTAATGTATCCTAGTAGTTTCCTTGAACAAGGAAGTAGTGAACGACTGCGACACAGTCTCACTTAGCGAGGACTTCTTTAACGCTGAAAGAATGGCAGACCTGGATACTATGTCGGAGAGCGAGGTGGAAAGAGAGACTGAGGCCCTAGAAAGGGACATCGTCAGGTGATGGTTCCTAATCTTTTCCAACAACTGTTTAAAGGAACCCCGTCGAAAGCAAATGAGCCAAGGGTTCCGAATTCGACTGGCGGTGTAGAGGCTAAACGACCCAAGAAAAATAGGAACGGTTCCGCTAAGGGAAAAGCAGGATGCTCGCTAGAGTGACAGTTTCCCAGGAGGGTAGCAGGGGAAATGGTAGCAATGTACCCAGTACGGCTAAGAGAATTCGTAGTCCAGGGGACGTAGACAGCCAAGACAATCCGGGGAAGATAGCTAAGGTTGGGGTACCACCGGTGCCTGCACCAAGGCTATCTTCAATCGCTACCCACGGACTTGTGAGCCAGCAGCAGACCTTTTCGTCATGCGCAAGACAAGCGCTTAACCTTAAGGTTTGCCTCACGGATTGTCCTTCAACAAGCAAAGATGCAAGGGGCTATAAAAATTCACCTTAATAACGAAATAGAACAAGACATTTTAAATGGAAGGAGAACTTCGATTTTTGACAATTGTTACTCGGATAAAGATGGGCTTTACACTGTCTGTTCGGATGCGGCCTGCGCTGAATGGCTGAAGAATGTAGCGAAGAAAGGAATTCCAGGGCTGAACTCCAGCCTGATCATCCTGAACCACAACGACCCACCACAAGATCAGGTTAGGGTGGTTGTGAGCCTCCCTTCACGCAAAAGCAATGATTTCGCCAAATTAAATCCGAACTTAAATACCGAAAAATAGCGTATTACCACCCGCCGTTTTAAAGGTGCCTTCAAATCCACACTTTTCATGCGTATAGACAAGACATCATTCCGCACGATAGAAAATCAGGGCAATCAAATAAATTGGATCCTAGGTAAGGTAGATGTGGTCGTGGAAAGGAACAATGCAAAACCTAAAGTTGGGAATTTTTCCGCAGAGGGGCGAACCTCCTCTGGTATCGAGAACCCCAATAATAGGAAATGCACGTCCATACCATCTTCTTCGGAAGTCATGGAAGTTGCCCAGTCTGTTCCAGGGCTCACCCGTAAGGGAGGGTCCGGTATAACTGGTAAGGAAGCAGCGTACAACAAAAATAATGGACGTTAAACTTAAAAACAAAAAACGAAAAACCGCTAGAGGTTAGAGGAAATAAAATTCACGGCTTCGGCCAGCTAAATAACCGTCTCTTCTATTGAAACGGAACCAGACCAAGAGCGGCAATCCACGTATCAAGTAATTTGAACGCGATAATACCTAACCAATTCACAATTGATGACACTGTAGTGGTAAGAGTCGAAAGGGAAGCCGAAGCAGGTGGAGACTTCCTTGTTGTCTCAGACTACATGCCCTACGAGGTGGCTTCCCCAGGCCCCCATCTGTCTAAGGTGTTAGACTATAGTAGGGCTGAAGATATCTCAGTTATTTTAGGAGCTGACGCAAACGCTCACCATACAATCTGGGGTAGTAATAATACCAGGGGGGAGGAGTTAATCAGCTACCTGGCGACCACAGATCTTTTGATTGTGAATAAAGGCAGGAAACCCACTTTCGTTAACGCGGCCAGACGGGAGCGCCTAGATGTAACTTTGGCATCCTGTAACCTGACGGACTGGATTCACTCGTGGGAAGTTGCTGATGAGGTAGCCTACTCAGACCATAGACTGATTAAGTTCCGCCTCAGAGAACGTTTCCGAGTAGAGAACCGTATAGGAACCCGAGAAAAACGAACTGGGACGTATACAGAAACTCCCTCAGAAGTGAGCATGACGATAAGATCTTCCACGAACGCTACACGACAGTGCAAGGCGTGGAAGAAGCGAACCAAAAGTTGACATCGGCAATGCTAAGAGCGTATCATTCGGCCCCCTAACTTCTCCTAAGTCGCTCTACTGGAGTCAAATTTGGAGTAAAGTTCTAGAGAGGAAAAAGAAAGAGCTCAGGAAGGCATGGAGTCGAGCAGGTAAGGGGGCAAATCAGGATGAAAACAAAACTGTATATAAAGCTCTCCTTAAGGACTACAAAAAATCCCTGGTGGAACTCAAAGAGAAGTGCAAAGCAATTTTTTTTGTGGAAACTAACTCCGTTCCTGCTTACGCGCGTGTCCACAAGATTCTAGCAAAGGACCCCGCTGTAAGAGTGGGTACTTTGCTCAAACCGGATGGTAATTACACCGCAAATAGCAGAGAAACAGCTCTACATCTTGTAGAAACTCATTTCCCAGGTAGCGCTCAGGGCAATACCGAACCTGGCAGTGCAGATCTAGAGAATAGAATACCATCCAGGAGAGACTGGAAGTTTGCAGAGAGGTTGACCAAGAGAGGCAGAGTAAAATTTGCCATCCACAAGTTCCACTCTTTCAAATCAGCAGGACCAGATGGTATTTTTCCGGCACTGCTAAAGGAAGGTATAGAATTACTTCTCCATCGGCTAATAGGTATTTTTAAGAGTTCCATTGCCCTGGGCTACATCCCAGCAGAGTGGGAAAGAGTGAGAGTACCCTTTATACCGAAACTGGGGAGAGCGACCCACTGTGAAGCTAAGGACTTTAGGCCTATTAGTCTGATGTCCTTTCTGCTGAAGACTGTCGAAAGAATCAACACTTGAACTAAAATCTTTATAAATCTTTGTAAATTGTTTTAAACGCCTACGTTGCACAATAAACGAAGAAAAGAGGGTAGCGGAACAAAGGACATTGACATTGGCTCGGAACAGATCAGCTTCAGATTGATCTGAATCTGAAAACAGAAATATCTGATCTGATCTTATCTGGTTGCATTCTTATCCGAATTGATCTGATCTGATGTGATCTGCTTCGATTGTTGATCTGATCTGATCTGATCTGATTGTCTTATTATCCGATCTGATCTGATTTGATCTGAAAATTTTATTTTTTTTAATAATTTGAACACTAAAAACAAAAATTTTCAATTAAACAATGTAACTAAAAAATTTAACTCGAATTTTCCATTTTATCAGAAAAATACCATTCATTTGATTATAATTCAGTGTTATGAGGTGAAAGTCGACGGCAACAAAAATTAGATTAGTAAATCTACATGAATAACACCTGAACTCACAACAAAGAGTTACCCCGGAAGCGAAAACCTACAAGCACATGGATGCCATAATTCTTTTGTGTTTCAGCCCAGTCCTTGAAGACGGATTAGGAATTTATCCGTTGCCGTTTTTTTCAGAAAATGAAATTCTTCTTTCCGACCTCTCCAGTACTCCGACAGACTAACCTTATTGTGGGCGATTCGTTGTCGCAAACATTTATTGATTTCCAAAAGCAAATTTTTTCATCCTCGATCATTTGAACGTATGTGCGAACATCTCATCTTCGTTAAGATTCTTCGGCATCGATAAAAGTTTTAAATTACAAAAAGGAGTTAAGAAAATAAGCGTCTTTATTGGATTGATTTTAATAACAGAATGAAAATGTACACTGCCATGAATTGAATTATGAAATTATGAAAATGTACACTGCCAGGAATTGAATTATAAACGAATACTAGATCACAAAAACCAACAAAAAGAGGTGCATCAAATACTTTCACGAAATTGTCGAAACCTAAATATCTCGAACCAACGACCCAGCATAATTGTGCCCTTTGAAGTCTTGAGTCTTGAGCGCAGGATGAAGAACCGTCCTCAAAAATAGCAAGATTGAATGGTCTCGAGTAGCAGTATTGATATTAATTGAAGTTTCTATTACGCAATTTAGAAGAATTGAGAGTAGACCATCAAGAAAAGGCAAATAACATGTAATTTTGGGATGGTATTCCATACTCGTCATCAAAGTTGCCCTTTTGAATTTTTTAGCACCTTAGCACCTTTTAGCGGAACTTACGAACTTACTGAAAGTTTTCACTCATCGCTTTTTTCTTTTCTTTATGTAATATTACTTTTTTTGGATCAATTCAGATCAGATCAGATCAATCTGAGCAACAGATCAGATCAATCTGAGCAACAGATCAGATCAATCTGAGCAACAGATCAGATCAATCTGAGCAACAGATCAGATCAATCTGAGCAACAGATCAGATCAATCTGAGCAACAGATCAGACAAAAAAAAAAGCGGATCAAATCAGATTCGAATAATTTCGGATCACGTTTTTTTTCAGATCAAATCAGATCAAATAATTTTCAGATTAGGTCAAATCCGATATGTGATCTGATCAGATATATCTGATCTGTTCCGAGTCATTGTGTCTAGGTTCCTGTCCTGTTGGAAGCAACAGGACCCCCTCACACCTTCATCTATCTATCATCTATCATCTATGTCAGCCCTAAACTTGGGACTGGTTGCAATCGACAGCCCTAAACTAGCCTTAAATGGTTAGCCACAACTCATTGCAGCCCTAAGTGGTCGGAGTGCCAGCGAGATGTACCTCACCTCATATCGAATGAATCTATTCGACAAACAAAATGATAATGTAAAAAAAATACCCGAGTAAAATTCAAGAGAAATTATCTCGTGTACAGTAAGCAAGGGCTTATTATATTATTATATATATTATATATATATGCTTTGCTTATGCACTTGCTCGTACTTGAAGTATGATGCTCATGGTGGCTGGTAAATCCATGGGAAATCTTGGAGCCCATTAAAAATTGTTCTGATGTGCCACAGCATTCCTGATTCATGATTCATATACAGAATCGGGAACTCTATCGACCGGTTTCTATCCTTCCCCAAAATTCGAATGAACTAGACGGATAAAAAATGTCATATTTGTTGGAAGTTTGTTATAATAGAGTGCGTTCACTATATAAATTCACATTCTTGCATCTTTATAGCACTCATACTAACGCATTAACATTATATTTTTCATTCAGCTCCAAGCATTTGTTCATTACATACGATAATTTCACAATATCTGAGTTTTCATTGCTTCCAGCAGCTTCAGCGCTGTAAATCTTTGCTAAATAATTTACAGTCGTCAACAATATTTAAATTTGCCTTTTTTATCCGTGTGAACACGAAAGCTTTTTTGGTTCAGGAAGAAAAAAGTTTTTGAAAATAGGCCAAGTTTTACTTGAGTTATCGTATTGACGGACGGACGACGAAATTTTTTTGCAGATGAAATCATATAATAATATTATATATTAGTATTAGGTTCAGAAAAAGAAATTTGCGGACAGAACAATAATGTGTGAGACATACGGCCTTACTGTGTAAAGTCCTTGCTACTACACAAAAACTAACCGTTCTATAAAGAGATATGTAAATAACTAATGTTTGTAAATTTATCAGAATAAAAATACCGAAGTCTCTTTACAAGTTGCCCCTTTCACGTTATTATTTATGCATACTTTTCAAAATGTATATATATAAACTGCGAGAGTGCACTCGTGAGTGAAATCGACTTTGAAGAACTTCAATTCTCGATTTATTTGTAAAATGTACATTTCAAGAAGTACATAATACTTGAGCTACTTGATAGAAAAGTACCAACTTATTTCTACAACTAGTTGCCTTTCTTTTGTTTTTTAGCTAAGAGAACAGTTGACTTATAGCCCAAGTTAGTGTAAGCCTCAGACTTGAAATGTTTCTAGGGAACGAAAAAGAGAATGTTTGTTTACGACAACTTTTGTGCTACTTTTGTGCGAAGAACACAAATTTTTCGCAAATTATATATTCATCTACCTTATTAATTATTATTTATCAGTTTTTGGACCCGTAAGAAGTACACAAAACTGCGATTTTTTTTTGTGGAAATTGGGTAAGTGGTCCGGGCACTGGGACCAATGGAACGGACAAAATTGAGTTTCTTGGCCATATACGAAAGCAGATGGAGATTTATTATCAAAGGCAAAGTTGCAGAGAATAAAATTTTAGAGAACACGTGTTTCAGGGTTTTAGGAAAAAATGGCCCAATCTTGAAATATTACCACTTTTAGAATTGGTTGGGATGGTACATATCTCTAGAACTATGGGAGTTAGAAAGTTGCTTCCAAAGGTAAAGTTGTAGAGAATAAAATTTTAGACAATATGGGTTTCAGGGTTTTAGGGAGAAACTATCAAATGCTGACGTAAAGCAACTTTCATAATTGCGAGGGATGACACATATCTAAAAAATTACGGCAGTTTGAAGTTTGCTTCTTGAAGCTAAGTTGGTGAGAATTAGTATCAGGATTTCTTGAAGAAACTACGTTGGTCCTCTTTTTGATATGGTGCAGGGGAGAACATTTAGACCGTCAAAATTAATGGTCTCAGACTAACTTCGGTAGGGCCTTTGATATTACCTTGGGTAATTTCTATAGATCTTCGAAATTCTTATAGTTATAAAAGAACACAAAAGATTGGGTTGTTTGCTCATTACTATATTCAGATATGTTCGAGTCTTTTTGCAATATCTACTCTGTTCGTCACATCTATTCTGATCCGTACGAATCTTTGTTTATGTTTATTCATTTATTTATTTTAATTGACCGCTTATGTCATTCGTCGGGGAAGATATGTCCTCCATTTGTATGTAGCATGACATACAAATAGTACGCAAGGCATTCGCATTAGCGAAAACGTAAACGGTGGGGTAAGTTTCCCATTGCCGTTTACCCCTCGTTACTAGAGTGACATTAAGTTGAATGGTGCGGGCCCTAAGTAGAGGCCTCGGACACATATTTCCATAGACAAAAATGTTTCCCTCAATTTGCTCTGCAACATAGCAAAAAACATTTTTTTGGTTAGGGCCGATCTTAGGACTGACATGAGGCCCACTTGAGCCCTAAGCACAGGCAAAAGTTCTTCCGTAAATTGTCGGCCGTGCCGAGATCTTTCAAAGAGAAAAAAGTTTTTGAAAATCGGGAAAGATTTACTCGAGCTATGTACAAAATACCAAAAACCACTTAAACGGCACTACCTCGGCGACACTTGGGCCGACAGTGCCAACAATCAATCCCATAATAGTTATTAATGCAACTGGTACTACATATGGACAATATAGTGCGAGGTTGGAGAAAAGTCCCAGTGCGGCAGCCCGTGGAATTTTCTCCAACCAAGCACTATATTGGACATTACGTAGTACAAGTTGGACTTAAAATTTTTTATCATTCTCGACTAAATATGGAAAAACAAGAGAATTTAAGGGAAAACAAATTTAAAAAATCACTCATCAAATTCATTGATTCGTTCTCAAGTACACCACATTGAAAAGTATGCTTTGGACTGAATGTCAAAATATTTTGTTTTGAAATAATTTTTTTTTAATTCGACAAATCGCGAATTAAAAATGGAGAGAAAGTCTAAAAAAGTTATTCTCATCCATTTGTTGTGTGTGTTACAATATTTTTCGATCATTCCTTACATATTGAGACGAGTGATAAAACCAAATATTTGAATGACTTTCATTCATGTTTCACCATGGAAACATGAATGAAAGTCATTCAAATATTTGGTTTATCACTCGTCTCATTATGTAAGGAAAATATTGTGCTATGTTACTCTGTTTTCTAAATTTACATCGGCCATATTTAGTCGAGAATGATAAAAAATATTTTTCGATTACCTTTCAGGGAAAAAAAAGTTTTTGAAAATCGGTTGAGTTTTACTCGAGTTATCGTGTTGACGGACGGACATTTTTTTTGTTGCTGATTCGTCATCAAGGACCATGATCGATGCTCCCCCCCCTCCCCCACTCCTAGGTTGAAATTCGACTGGTTACAAACATCGTGGTAAACGCAATAGACCCTTTTCGAAGCACTGCGTTCTTCGTACGGGTCTAAAAACGGTAGATGTGTAGATGCTCTTACCTCGACATGTGAATCGAAACGTTTTTTTACAACACATCTCAATTAGGTACGCTATTATGATGTTTAAATAGTTATAATTGCATTTCCAGGAATCAATAATCTTTTTACTAAATATTTTTTAAAACATGTCTGTAAACATGGAGTTATGATTACGCTCATGTGGTCTTTGTGATATTTTCTTAGGAACGACGATGAAAAAACTAATAAATTTTTCTCCCAGATCTAAAATAATAAATTATAAATATGTGAAATTAAAAAATATTAGAGATGGGTTTTTATAGGTTTCCTATATACCTGCAAAAATAAACAGTATTGTCGGTATACATAAATATAGACCCCCTTTTTCAATGTAACAAAAGCGTGGTAAATATTGGTCTGTTTGCAGAGATATTCATTGGATTTATTGTTGAATGAAATTTTAGGAGATTGAAAACAAAAAATGGAACCAAACATTCAATTCTAAATTTAAAACAGTCGAACATAAATCAATGAAGGTTGTTGCGAATGCAAACTCTTTTTTTTAAGCTGTTGAAATAATACGATCTGTGGGTAGCATTTTACTTTACCATAGTTTTCAATTCTATTAGTTTTTTCCATTATTAACATCCGGCATATTCCAAATGAAATCGTGCAGTTTGGAGATACATATTTTGGATTGTAAATGTCGAAAGTTTAAATAATAATTTAAATCGCAGCTTGTTGTTGCTAGCCTCAAAAATTTCATAAATTTCATTAAAAGACATTTCTATAAATTAATTTTCCATATTTATTCTACTTATTATAAAAGAAAATGTATTGTAGCGTCAAAAAAACTTCTTAATCCACGCTTGTTTAATAACTGTAAAAGTCAAAAGTTTGTCTGTTTGTCACTCTGTCCCTTTGACGGTCACAAATTATCGGCATGAGCAACGTACGTCCTACCCGCTTGAAGTTTTCCAAGGAACTAGAGCAAGTGATCGTTCATAAATGACGGAGAGATGCGGGAATCCTTAATAATTTTCATTTTTTGTTATATTATCAATCTGCGACGAAATCACATATGAATAAGATGTAAATGTAACCCAAGTTATGTTGTGAAAGTTTAGATTTCTAAACATCGGACACTTTATTAAAAGTCATAAAATTCGAAGAATTTTTTAAAAAGATATTGTCGTTTTCTGAGCCTAACATGAGATTCAGCTTACCTTACATTCGGCTGCTGGTATTTAAGGTGTGGTCATATTTATGGTTGAATTTGTTTGTCGTTATTAAAATAACAAAACTGCGTATATAAAATATGAAGATTTCCATGAAAATGTTAAAGAAAGCAATTTTTATGCAAATTACCAATTTTCTTGGGTGTAGTTATTATCTTTTGACCTCTATCGGCCCACTATACCCTAGTAGTGAGCTTAGTTACAATTAAAGTAGTTGTTGGGTAACCTAAACTACAAAATTAATCGAGAACTGGGGAAATGAAAAAATTTTTTCTAACATGATGAAAATTTTGTCAAACGTGAAATCTGGCTACATTTTCTGGATCTACGCGACCTACGTGAAAAGCGACTTCTGATTTGGAAAGAGCATACCCGAATTGCTCTACACGCAAAGAAAAGATATGATTGCGGCATTTATAACGACACTCCAATATAGTTTGTAATCGTACGAAATGTAGAATTGCAAATTATATTCGCAGTGAATAGAATTGAAATGTCTGTCATATTGGATTGCAATTATAAATTATATTGGGTGGAATTATAATTGTGATCACTGTGAATACAATTCTCTTTTTTCATGTTAGTGGTGAATAAGTGAGGAATATGCTTGTTTCTTACCAATACAAGTTTCACTCTTATACTATCTTCCAGTGTAAAATTTTGCATTATAATTGCTTCGAGTATAACCTAATCGCTGTGAATATAATAATGAAGTTTTATTCACTGCAATTATAATTATAATTGACATCCGTTACTTACGATTTTATTCCTCGCAAATATAAGTACGATACGCTCAAGTATAAATAAAAACATTAAAAATGCCGCAATTGTCCTTTCTTTGCGTGTAGAGATGACTTAGATGCGACTTTTTGAGCTATATTGTGGACGCATTGTAACGACTTCTATGTAAATTACCGGGTTTTTGCGTATTTTTAGCATGTTTTAACCTCCCCTGGCTATCTATAGACGAGATGTGACCACATTTAAGTTAAAAATACTTTTTTATGATCCAAAAAACAAAATTATCCGGAAAATATGAAGAGATGTGAAAAAATGTGATTCACATTTTTTTTCCACAGATGTGAAAAAATGTGAAATTTTTGATTAAACATTTTTTGTCGGAATAGCTCAAATGTGTATTTTATTTTTACCAAATATTTCGACCACTATTCATGGTCATCATCAGTGGTATCTGAAATCAATTAACATTCTATTACAAATGGTCTCACAAATTTACATAAACACATTTGTATACCCTATGAGTTATATTAGTTAAATTTTTGAAGGCACATTCTCAGTTTCTATGATACTTACGTCCAATCATGAGTCACATCTGAATTCTGTAGGTGAAAATGTGCCAAGATGTGACCTAAGGGGTCATCCACAAGCTGCGGAGTCAGAGAATCTGCGATTCACATCAGTCACATCTGTGGAAAAAACCACATATGTGACTGGGAGTTGCGAAAAATGCTACTTTTCAATGAAAAATACTACTGAACTTTGTCAATTTATTAATATCGTCTATATTTGAAAAAGTTTTTCGACAATACAAATGTGTGGAAACGTTCTCTTTTCAGCGGGTATGTTTGTCTGAACTCATTATTTCACAACCAATCTGCGAAATTTTGAAAATTTTAGCACTATGTCGATTCCAACCTCTCACATACATTTCCAAATTTATGTTTCATGAATGTTACGTGCGGCCGTTTAGGCTCAAAAAGAATTTCGTCGACGTATTAAGTGATCCGTATTTTTTTGTGTTTTTTTTTTTCAAATTTACGTGCTTTTTTTTCTATTTTTTCAAGTACTGAGCTGTATTTTTTGCACATTTGCCACATTTGTTGTGCCAGTCTGCTTTTTTCATCAAAAAATTCGTTCTGAGTCAAGAAATGTGGACATGTGTTTTCACATTCCCACATTTGTTTTCACGTATGTGAGTCACATTTGCCTCGCAAATGTGAAATTTTATTTTTTTCAAGTGGCACATTTGTCGTTCCCGTCGCACATTTCCTCACATCTCTGGCACATCTGAAAACTTTTTGTCGAAATGTGCCGAGATGTGAATAACACCAAAATGCACAGGTTAGGGAAGTGGTCACATTTGCCAATCACATGTAGGCAAATTTGGCAAATTCGTTGAAATGTGACTGGCAAATGTGACCACTTCCCTAACCCGGGTGTTGCGGGAAACGCGAACAATTGATGGACATCAGTCGATTCGAATAGTCAGTACTGACATCTGTAAAATTGTTTGACACATTCGTTTTTTACAGAAATATGAAGTAGCTACGAAACATTTGTCATCTTGAAAGCGTTTTGAAGTAAAATACCGAGGTTTGAACTTGTTTCTTTTTAACTTCTTAAGTTTCTTCCTTGTAATTTTTATAGTAAAAAAAACTCACCGCAATATTAAATAATTTTATTTTCTGGTGCATTGCCTGGAGCTGACATGCGTGCGATGCGAAGTGACTCTTAAAAATTGTTATATTTTTCAAAAAATGAATATTCATATGTTACATAGAACAGTCAGAATAAAGAAAATCATAGATCTGCATCGTTTTAAGGGAAGAATACAATTTTCATATTTATCCATTTTTGTGTCAGTTTTCGAGCCGTGGATGCTTTCAGTTGCTTAGATGTGACCTAATTTTTGGTTTGTATTAGTTTTTGTATGTGTAAAAACATTTCAAACACAAAAAATCGAAAATGTGAATTTCACATGTTAAATGTTAAACACATAATTTTCAAACGGCAAATTTGGCGTCAGCTTAAGATTTTTCATGGATATTTTTGCACATCTGAAAAGTTTAAAGTAGAATGTGCCGAGATGTGACCTAAAGTCCTACAATGAAGTACTTTATATATGGAAATGTGACGTTCACATCTGGCAAATGTGACGAAAAAAGGCAAATTTAGCCACTTTCGCCACTCACATTTTCATATACAAACTACTTTATTGTGTTACTTTAGGTCACATCTCGGCACATTCTACCATAAAGATTTCAGATGTGCAATAATATAGACGAAAAGTTCAATGCCGACGACAAATGTGCCATTTGAAAATTATGTGACTTCACATATTTTTTTCACATTTTTTTCACATATGTGAAATGTGAGATGTGAAAATCGAATTTCGCATCTCGGATTTTTTGTGTTTAAAATGTTTTTATAGATGTAGAAAGTGAAACAAACAAAAAATCAGGTCACATCTCAGCAACTAGTCATACAGAGCCCAAAAAGGGTAAAAAACAACGAATTCTTCAAAATCCCTAACTTTAATCATTTCTAAGCAACAACTGAGTTACCTTCTATTGAAACGAAACTGAAAGTAATCAAACATTGTTCGTTACAATGAGTTTGACATTAGACAATATTAGATGCCCGTACATTTTACTGTGTTAGACGCGACCAATATGACTTCTATGAAAAATATTTAAACAAAAATATTGGTTCTTGAAAAGATGTATGCGAGCGAAACCATAAAGAAACTGTTGTTGTAGGTTGCATGTCATCCGAATTAGACAATATTGCAAATCTCATTCTAAACGAGAAGATGGATTTATGATGACATAAAACTTGGAACTCCACACATTTCAATATTATATTAATTTTGCTTCTAAATATTCGAATTTGCTTATGTCTGTTACTTTCTCACTTTTCCCACAACTTCCTGTGTATTATGGTGTTATTCACATCTCGGCACAAAGTTTTCAGATGTGCAAGAGATGTGAGGAAATGTGCGATGGGAACGACAAATGTGCCACTTGAAAAAAAAAAAATCGCATTTGCGAGGCAAGAAATACAGCTCAGTACTTTAAAAAATATATAAAAACGTATAAAAATTTCGAAATTCTTTTGAGCCTACACGCATCCTAAACGGTCTCACGTAAAATACACGAAACATAAATTTGAAAATGTATGTGAGAGGTTGGGTTCAGTTACAGCGACTTGCATAAATTTACAGGACATACGACGAGTTGTGAATTAGACACTGAATAATACAGTTTCATACTATTAAATATCGTAGACATTATTATTCGTAATATTTCTGCATTGATCCATTGTACAGTGCAGACACAGACACACGCAGACACAGCGCTGTGTTAACTTTTCACGATTCCCGCAACTCCCTGATGTGAATTGCCAGTTTTGTGAGATCAAATTGTTTAATTTGACACCAAAGTGAACGATTTCGGTTGTGTACTTGCCGATATATTTGCGAAAAAGTTTTAATGGCCCTCGAAAATCTACGGTTTTGGACGCTTCTTCGACCATTATATCCTGAACTACTTTAAAGATTTTGCTCATCTTTGAGCTTCAATCATGGGATGTACTTTTCGAGGAAAAAAAGCTTAAGGTGGTCGGTTGAACCGTTTGGAAAAAACGCCGTCGCAGAGGCCTAATCTCTTCTTGATGGATAAAATATGCACCACTTGCCAAAATTGTTACTTTAACATGTGGCATTATGATACGTGCGAATGGTTAATTACCTTTGTGCTATATGATACGTATGTACAAAAGTACCATTAAATGTTCGGTGGAAGATGTGATTCCTAATGGATTACCACTTGATCCGTAATTCTACATTTGATGGTACGAATTAACCTTTATATATATAACCTAAATGCTGCAGCTCCACTCTGCACTAAATTATCGTGGATTAATTTTTTTCTGAAAGCCACATGTGTAACGTGTCCAACGGCACTTTACATGACATATTTGAGATAAAAATTGAATATTTTGTGGCCATTTTAGTGAGGTACATCTAAAAATTCTTACGCGTACAGACGTACCTCACTAAAATGGCCGCAAAATATTCAATTCTTATCTCAAGCAAATAGTGAGACTATTCGTACGCGGACGTAGAAAATTGAAATAAACGTAGAATACACTCTTTCAATGGACATACCCGACCCAGTGCCATTAGCCGCAGTATGGTGAAGAAACTACAAGCACTCGGTGCTATTGATCGCAATCTAATGAAGTGACTATTGACATCCGGTGCCACTAGCCGCAGTACAATGAAAAGACCAGTAACATTTTCCTTACTTCTAATAGTGAATCAGCCGCGGCTTAAACCTCAGACAGTTTTTGAACGGATTTCTTCCTGGTTGAAGTCAGTCCTACCTACTCTGCCTTCTTTTTATTTATTTTTATGTATTTAAACAGGTTGCTCTAAAATAATATTTTGTAAAAGGGAAATTGAATGCTACAGCAATATGAAAATTGATCCCGAGAAAAACAAAAAGTGGTCGCGCGGTTGTTCCTTTTTTTAGAGCAGTCAAATTTTATATTAGCAATAATTGTTCATCTTTTCATTTGCAATATTTTTTTGATTAAACTCATAGAACAAGGCCGCCAGTGTTTCGTTTTGCAGTTACAAAATGTTGCAAAAATAATTTTGTTGTGTGAGTCTATTAACTCGCTAATGTTTCGTTGCATGACTTAACACAATTTTCGTATTTCTCACCTTAATTAAGATCATTCATTTTTCTCTCAGATTGCGTTCTATTTTGAGGGTATAGATTAAAAGTAGTCCAACAATTATACACCCAAAGCAAGAACATCAACCTTTCTTTCTCTAAAAGTTTGGAATCATAATATGTTCGTCACAATCACATTCACCCTAAATCATAAATTTTGCTTAGAGCCAATCATTGTATGTCTGTTATTATCATATTATGTTTTCTTTGCAAACATACGTTGGTTGCCGTCTAAGCAAATAGCATGGAGTAGCATGCAACATCCCACATACAAGTGTAAGAAAGGGGTTTCTAAAAATTTACCCAATATAGAAACCATTAAAAATACCACACATTCTTTGAATAAAATTGTGTTTACGATGCTTGCTGTTTCACTAAATTAATTTACACATTTTATAGTTTTTTTTTTCTTAATAAAAGAATTTTTATTTTTGTTATGGAGGACAAAGCACTGCGGGATATATATTATTAGGTTACTTTACGGTGGTGTTAGAGTCGGGTGTTAATAAAAAAAATTAAAAAGAATTGAGCGTGCATAACACTCCATGAAACGCGGTGCACAATAGTGTGCATTCAAAGTTGAAATGTCTGTTGCGTTCTTACAATATTTAACCCCTTTTGCATATAATTTATTATATAAGTGCATGCAGCAGATGGTTGTGAGATTTAAAATGAATTCATTAACTTTCCATGTAGAAGCGACAACGACGAGTTTTAATTATTACTTAATTATTTCAACAAACGCATCCGATTCGTGACATATGAAAATTCAATTTTTAGTTTTAGACATTTCAATAACTTACTCTTGTCATATCTCTTGTATTTCTGTTTCTATTTATATTTTATTCAATTGTCAAAGAAACCACAAAATACAGTTCTTGTGCATATTCAAAATGATCTTTGAAAACCCCTTTTGCCATTTCACATACATTTGTACAGCTTGCAAATATTTTCTTGGTAGGGTACATAGTCATGTCTTCAAGTGCATCACAATAAATAATGGATTCAGAGAGAAGCCACTAATGAGAAGAGGAAGTATATTCCCCCAGCGTACCAAACAACAATTTCAATAAATGATATTATCTTCTTGATCAAATATTTATTTCAATCTCAAACTTACTAAGTAACAAGTTTTCCATGAAAAACTTAGTAACTCCTGAAAAGAAATAGAAGAATTCTCCCATCGTTTTATTAAAAGACCTATCGATGTTGATATGGTATAAATGGTAGTGCGGTTGTTGATGATTATGTTTATTGCAATACGAAAAAATCGCGTCATACTTTACAAATTTCAGATTGTACACTATTTAGCAACAACTGGTTTCCCGCTTACACCAACAAATAAACAAGAGAATCCAGTACACTCCATTGAATACTTAAAATGTGTAGCACTCAAAAACGTTTGTTTCTCGTTCTATTCCATTCCGTTTCGTTTTTAAAAACGGAACGTTGTATCAAAAAAAACGTTTGAGAATTGTTTAAACACCTAATATATATATATATATATATATATATATATATATATATATATATATATATATTCTAATCCACAACGCTGCGGACTCTCCTTCCCCCCAAACATATATCCTATTTTGGATATCCGGAAATCATTTTAGAACAAAATAGTGAGTTGAAGGGTTGTATGAGCGGTTATTGATCAATGATCTCAACTTACTAGGAAAAGTTCAAGCTGTGTTTGCTGAAAAAATACAGTCTTTGGCTTGATGTATCATAGATTGCTTTCGCAGAGCTTCAAACGACACAAATGACATAAACGCAGACATCATTTATTGACAGTTCGAAAAAAGTGACTGACGCACACCCCTACATAACATGGCGAGTATTCGCGTACATGAACTTTAGACTCTCCCTACATCCTCCGTCCCTTCTAAGGCCCGAAAGTCCGAAAGTTGTGAATAAAAATGTAGCATCATGTCTGTAACGTCAGCATAGGTTATAATTAATTTTTTTGAAGAGTGTAAAGTTAGTGTGACGTCACGTTCTGAAACACCACCTCCAGTTCACCCGTCACACATCGTAACAATTTCGAAGTCTCATCCTTTCCTGAGAACCCTTTGGGGCTTGTTTGAATTTAACGAACCGAACTATTAATGAAAACGACTTGCTCGCACTACTTATTTACTTATCCGGCACTACAGCCCATTAGGGGTCTAGGCAGTCTACAACAAACTTCTCCAACAGGACCTATCAGCTAACGTCTTCCAGCTGGTTTCCTCCACAGTTTTCAGGTTGGCAAAAGCTGCATCGCACCATCTGGTTTTTGGTCGCCCTGCAATTCTTTTACCTTTCAGTTTGGTTTCGAGAAGTCTGTTTATTCTTGTTGCTTAAACTACGTAGGGCTCTTAATAAAGCTGCATAAGCTCCTGATTAAATCGTCTGCGCCTTTCATTTGAACGTGAGCAGCAATTGTTCATCTTTCACCACGATTCCGACCCATATGGAATTATTTGTCTTATCACAGATTTGTACAGTGCGGATTTTGATTTTCGGCTTACTGATTTGGACTTCAAACTTTTTATGAAGCTGTAAAAACTCCGGTTGCCAAGAGTTATCAGATTTCGTCCATGATGTCGTCGTCAGAGTTAAGCTGAGATCCAAAAAGACATACGAACTTGTCTACCACTTTAAATGTGCGTTTGTCAATCGCTACGTTTTAGTCATGTTGTCACTTGTTCACACACTGAATGTTTGTTTATGAGAGCGTGACTTAATCAATGGACGGGGACTCGTACTAAAATCTATGTTTACTAGATTAACACATTTAAATATAGACTCCTTGCACTGCAATGCAACCTGCGCTATTCAATTTAGTTAGTAGATCATCGACCGTCATATTCCACAGGATAGGCGGTAATACATCTCACTGTGGGAGTCCTCTATCTACTAAACCCTTTTTAATAACTCCCATCAGATTAATCTGTTACTCAGCATCATGATCTTATTAAAGTTCTGTCCAGTCCGAACTTATTAAAGCTGCGTTAATAGCGTCGAAGGTTAACTTGTTCAAAGCCCTTTCCAAGTCCAAGAATGCTGCCAAAGTCAGCTCTTTACGGTCCATGCCCTTCTCCAACTTATAAATAACTTTTGATTGATTTTATTTAAGGGCACAAGCTTTGCCAGCTCGTCAGCTGTCTCGTTGCCTGGAACGCATGAGTGACCCGGAACCCACACCAGTGACACTTCATTGTTCTCTGAAAGGGCCTCCAGTGCCACCCTGCTCTCCAGTATCGCTATCCGAGCAAATGGCGATTCGTCTGTTTGCAACTTGATTTTCCATCAGAGTTTCACAGCTCCTCCCGACCGCTAGGGCCTCCGCTTGGAACACTGTCGGGTATTTCCCAAGAGGTATTGAGATCCTAATGCTCAAATCTTCGCACGAGATACCCGCTCTCGTTCCTTCCGCGTTTTTAGACCCGTCCGTGAAGACGGTTAAGTCTCCTGCCCCTGGGAGGTTTTCGCCCCACCATTCCTCCCTCCCTGGGAAGACTGTTTCAAAGTTCTTCTCAAACCGAAACTGCGTTTCCATCCCATCCGAAGGCATTGACATATCCTCGAAATCTTTTACTAATGAATTAAGAATACCCGCATGGCCCACATTCCTTCCCAACGCGAGCCATTGGCCGCCTCGGTAAAGCCTTGCCGCTGCCCTTTCAGCCTCTTACTTCAAAAATAAGCTGATAGGTTCTAACGAAAGCAAGACCTCCAGCGCCGCTGTAGGGGTCGAAGTTATCGCTCCAGTTATGCTTAGGCACCTTTGCACCTTGGTTAGCTCCTTTGCCACACTCACAGTTTCCGCCGTATGGGACCAAACGATGTTGCCGTAGCACAGAATTGGTCTCACAATCGCTTTGTACAGCCAGTATAAGACTGAGGATCGCAGCCCCCAATTTTTACCAAATGCACTACGACACCTCCAGAAAACTCTGACCGCTTTGCTGACCCTCTCCGCTCTATGGTCCTTCCATGTCAGCTCCTTGTCCAGCACCACTCCTAGGTATTTCACCTTCTTAGCCAACACCAGCTTCTTCTCAAAGAGCTTCGGCCCCCGAGATCAAGATTGCAATGTCATCGGCGTATCCTATTGTTGGATATCCTGATGCATTCAACTTTGACAGGAGATCGTCTACCGTCATGTTCCACAGGACGTGTGGACACCCCCGATCGACGAATCCTGTTCTACAGACACCCAGTAGATTGACTGAAAGCAATCTGTTATATAAATACATATAATATATATAAATCTGTTGTATAAATAACTTGGTGGAGAGCTGTGTCAACTGACTTACCAGCTTCAGCTTCAGGTTCACATCTCTAATATATCTATCGCAAAGCTTCTCTAGTGTTTTCAACACAAAGGACGTGAGACTGATGGGTATGTGTGATCCGGCCTGATCGTAAGCAATACGTCCGGGTTTTGGGATAAACATAACAACGACCTCTCTTGGGGATATAGCCAAGCGCAAGGACTGCACTTAAAATATATTTGAGGGGTCTCAATATAATTTTACACGCATTCTGAAGCACATACGGGAATATACCATCCCTTCCTGGCGATTTGTATGGCTTAAATGAACCAAAAATTACTAAAAATTACCAAAAATTACTTAAAATTACCGAAAAGTACTGAAAATTACCAAAAATTAATAAAAAGCATATGCAATCGGATCAGAATGATGTGCCAAACGGAATAGATGTTACCAAAAGACTCGAACGTATCTAAGTAAATATTGCCTTAACTCTTGAGTATATGCAATTACGTCCACATTAAGTTTGACTGGAAATTGACCAATGGGCAATATTGAGAAACCCGTCCGAACAACGGCGCCAAAACCTCTTTATTTGAAAAACATATGCAAAGACCCGTACGTAAAGCCTTCACGTGCGAAAAGCCTCGATGTACAAAACTCTTACTATTATCATAAATATAATGCGCATCAGAATGCATAGTGAAGTTCTTTTAGAACTATCAGAATTTAAACGACTCTCAGAAATTACCCAAAGTAATGTCGAGAGCCCTTCCGAAGTACATTTTCTGAACTCTGACACCAATCACGCGTTGTCTAATGTTCCTATCCCTCTGAGTTCTAGAAGTGGCTAGGTCTCGGGATCGGGACGTTTCTGGGGAAAACCCTGAAACACATGTTCGGTAAAATTTAGTTCTCTACAGATTTGTCCCAGAAAGTAGCTTTCTAACTGCCTTAATTCTAGAGATATCTGAGAAAAAGTCTCACCCTCAAAAAACCATGTTTTGGGACACCTTTTCGACCATATTTCCGAAATTACCCAATCGAGTTTGCTCATCTTTGAACTTGAACTATGGGACATATGTACCTTTCAGCGAAAAAAAAGGTTCAGGGTGATCGGTGCAGCCGTTTCGAAAAAAAAGTGGAGACGGACAATTTTTTAAATATTGGATGTGTGGGAGCCCTGAATTTGTAGTAAACGTATAGGACCTTCGTACTTCGCACGGGTCCAAAAATTGTCAAACATTCTTTTGTACTATTGCCGACCTTAAAACCGACCTAGATCAGTTAGGAGAGTCATCTGCCCCATACCTTAATGGACAAAGGAGTGCGCCGCTCTACAAAACTGCAAAAAACCTAATCATTCCTCTAATGAAAAACCACCAAATATCGTGCAAGGTCGCGTAGCGTGCATTGGGCCCACACTAAGGACACTATAGCTAGAACCACCCAACAAATTTTCAATAATTTAATTTTTGCGATTTTCTGATGTCCCCATCTTTCATTCAAAACTTTGAATAGCGATTTCCGTTCTAAGTTCTAATTTTCATCAACTTTCAAAAAAAACAGGTTTTTACCAGTTTTTCGACAGTGACTTTGAAAATTCTTAACCGATTGTGATTAGTATTTTTGATTCAATTCATCCAACCGTTTGGTATTTAAATTTTGGATTGATTCCAGCCGGTGGTCTAGATAATACTTGTTATCGGCTACGAAAATCTGTTAGTGGAGTCTTTCAAACGCATATTCAAATCCTCAAGATGCAGAAAACGGAGGCCAAAACTTTGTCAAACCTCTACGATATCGCAAGCGGACGTACTGTGATAAAGGTACTTCGAAAACATCTTTGAAGCAATAAACGAATGAAAATTCGTTAAAAATCTGTTGTTTATTAATTTACAGCTTTTAAAAAATCGTTCAGGGTTATTCCTGAAAATTACCGAAAAATTACCAAAAAATACTGAAAATTACCGAAAATTACCAAAAATTACCGAAAATAGGCCCTGGTTTGTAGAAGCAAACATTAGCTGCTGTGGAAATTTTTAAAATAAAACAGAATAGACTATTTCCACCAGCCACTTTCTCAATTTCAACTCAAAAATATCAATTCGAATGTGTGCAAAAATCTCGTGTCAGTCTACACTATTCTTTTGAATCATGGGCGCGCGGTAGCATTGCGCCCGTGACGCAAGAATTTTTTTTTCGTAGACTGCGGAACCATATATACAGCTAAATTTTGACTTTTTTCCCTTGCGTCGTCGTACCCCCCTGAGACCTAGTTTATCGGATTCTACGTAATTTGATATAAATCGACCTTTCACTCATTAAAATCGGTCCAGTGGATCCGAAGAGATGACCATTAGAAAATCGTCATTTTCCATACAAAATGTGCTGCTTCATAGAAGCCAAAGAAAATTTATACATCCTACGTTAGTTAGTTAGTGGGTTAGTGGGTTAGTTAGTAAGTTAGTTAGTTGTGGCATTTTCATTTGTATGAAAAACGACTTTTTTGGCGATTTCTCGAAAACTGGCGGTCAGATCTTCTTTAAATTTTGCAGGGACCTTCGGATGGGCATTCCACGCCATCTAAGATTTTAAAAAAGTGGGGTCACCGGCTTCGTTTGGGCGCTAGGGCTCCTGGAAGCTCCAATACAAATCCCATATAAAATAATGTGTATGTGTGTGAGTGTCACAGTTGGGTGAGTGAGGTATTCAACTTCCATTAGAGTTTTTGATATTTTTCGGTTATTCTCGATATGAGTGAGGTCATCCAATGGGGCTTAATAGGTTTATGGAATTTTTGTGGATTTCTCTAGCACTTTTCAACTTCCATCAGGTTTTTGATATTTTTCGGTTATTCTCGACATGAGTGAGGTCATGCAATGGAGCTTCCTAGGTTTAAGGGATTCTCAAGGATTTTTGTGGATTTCTCTAGCACTTTTCAACTTCCATCAGGTTTTTTGATATTTTCGGTTATTCTCGAAATGAGTGAGGTCATGCAATGGAGCTTCCTAGGTTTAAGGGATTCTTAAGGATTT
>CM055403.1:6086887-6167992 GCA_029228625.1 Pseudolycoriella hygida | reverse complement strand
GAATCAATTTCTACAGCTGTGACATCCACTACTCTACTATAAATCTGTGATATCTTATTTTAATATTGTATTGTTATATATGATTTGACCAATTAACATAGAATACTTTGACGGGCTCGAGTAACTCGAGTAACTCGAATGACTTGATTAATCAGAATTACTTTCTATTGACATTATGTGATATTTTAATTTATTTTTGCTCTATCTTAATTTTTATGTTGTTTGTGATACTTTAATTTATTTTGTAGCTTTGTTTTTATATCTAATGTCTGTGAACTTACCTTCTTCACTACGATTTGTATAGTCCGCTTGTATTAAGAAGACTTAAAATGAAAATAAATGAATGAATGAACGTAATTAAGAATTTACACAAAATAAATACAAATTAACCAAAATTGTGTATTTTTTGTATATTTTGAATAAGGTTTTACATCGCCATATGTTGGCTACACAACCAAATCTATGCTGCGTTATAGTGCAGATTCCTACTGATTGTATTGTATATTTGAATGCAGATAATACATATAGGAAACAACTGTCAAAAATATTATGAGATGTTCGTTGCATATTTGAGGAGGAAATTATGTATCTACAGTAAATATATGATCTGTAGTCAAATCATACTTAATATCATGTTAAAAGTCATAATATATAAGCTGACACCGCACTAAACGCGTGAATTAACGCCAAGTTCATTTTTTAAAACTTTTGGGCGCACTAAACATGTGGATTGAAGTCTTTTAATACATAGCGAGCGGTATTGTTGTGTTAGCTGTCAGTATTACATGCGGTATACGGAAAATAAACGGAAAATAACCTTGCAGTTTTTGACAAATTGTATATTAGCACATATTTAAGATTAACCATTTAGATACCAAAGAATAACCGTTTATATAACGAACATAACTGACCTTTCGAAAGAAACATGGCCGACATTTTGTTTTCAAAACGAACGAATGCAATTTTTTATTTCGTTGTTTTCAACAAACCGCACGCTCATGCATTAAAATTTTGAACTGAATTGGCTACATGGGCTATGTCAATCGATTGTAACACTTGTGCGATTACGGTGTCTTGCCTTTGGCTCGGAAATGGCAAAACTTCGCACGTGTGTTATAATCGATTTATATAACTAATACAGTTAAGTACTACAAGAGAGTGCTAGACGAAGAACTTTTTTAAGAGCAAACTAGGGCTAAAGCTCCAAATAAACTTGCTATAACGATCCACCTTGAAAAAAAAACTCTATGCTTGCAAGTTTTTGATCAAGAAAAACACGATTTTAAGAAGTAGGAAAACATTTGGTAAACCGGTAAATGAATTTAAAATTTACCGGTAAAGGATTTATCGGTTAACCGGTTTTTTATTAGCCGGTTGCATTCCCTATATACAACACAAGTGTACTTTTTCGCAGTTGCGTTGCGTTTCGTATAAAAACTGGTTATGTATATTGTTATGTTGAAATGCAAAGATAGAGATGCAACGCATAACACTTTTTTCTTTGGTAATGTATTGCAGTTTTATCGGTTCGTCAAGTATTTCTTCGTTGTAAAATCCTTAGTTTCGTGCATAATTGGCCATTCATCTCGGTGCGTGAATAGACCTTGCACTATAACCCTCGGATCATTCACTAAAACTCGATTATAATCACGCGATTGCAGTCCTTGTGTTGTAATATGCTATAACGCATTCGGACGTTGTCGAATGTTGCAAATAAAATAATTGTCTTATCCGTCAGCCGATGGTTTTTTTCTCCTTCCTCCAAGACCAAAGCCCTCCGACCTCTCAAAGAATGAAGCATTTGGTTGTATCATTTTTCAAAAGTGAGACCTTAGCTTTGCCGAAAATTTCTATATCATTTATTATGTTTTTTTTTAGACCCGTACGAAGTTCGTAGGTCTGATGCGTTTACTACCACGTTTGTTACATTGCGAATTCGAACCCGGGAGTAAGGGGGAAACTCTTTTTGTTGCCTCCAGATGACAAATCAGCGAAAAAAACAATATGTCCGTCTGTCTGTCGGTCTGTCGGTCTGTCTGTCTGTCCGTCAACATGATAACTTGAGTAAATCTTGACCAATTTTCAAAATCTTTTTTTTTTCCTGAAAGGTAGTCGAAAAATATTTTGTGGGATTGAATCTGGGCACTGTCGGCCCAAGGGCCGCCAAGCTAGGGCCGTTTAAGTGATTTTTGGTCCTTTGCACATAACTCGAGTAAATCTTTTCTGATTTTCATAAATTTTTTTTTGTTTGAAAGGTCTGGGCATGGCCGACAATTTATGGAAGAAACTTTTTTTTAATTTGAGTCCTTGGACTTAGCTAGGGCACTAAAAAAGAGTCTCTGCTAGGGTTCTATGTGTTTTTTGTACATAACTCGAGTACATCTTTACCGATTTTCAAAATTTTTTTTTGTTTGAAAGATCTGGGCATGACCGACAATTTGTAGAAGAAACATTTTTCGATTTGAGTCTTTGGCCTTAGCTAGGGCACTAAAAAGAGTCTTTGTTAGGGCCCTACGTGTTTTTTGTACATAACTCGAGTAAATCTCTTCTGATTTTCAAAAACTTTTTTTTGTTTGAAAGATCTCGGCACGGCCGACAATTTATAGAAGAATTTTTGCCTGTGCTTAGGGCTCAAGTGGGCCTCATGTCGGTCCTACGGTCGGCCCTAACATAAAAAATGTTTTTTGCTATGTTGCAGAGCAAATTGAGGGAAACATTTTTGTCTATGGAAGTATGTATCCGAGGCCTCTACTTAAGGCCCTAGGTCAGTACTAAGGTCGGCCCTAGCCCAAAAATAGTTTTTTGCTATGTTGTAGACAAAATTGAGGAGAACATTTTTCTCTATTTGGAGGTCAATTTTGTGCGTTCGGAGAATTTTTTTACACCGTTACTTCGGACGGGTTTTTCAAAATTGCCCTACGGGTAATTTCCAATACAGTCTAATGTGAACACAATATTTACTTAAATACGTTTCAGTCTTTTCGTAACATCAACTCTGTTTGCCGCATCTATTCTAATACGTACGGGTCCCTTCTATGTTTTTTTTAAACTTTTACGTACATTTCAACTAAAACTAATGCTAGGTAATTGTCCGGCTGAAGCCTAGCGAGGTCCTTTTTCTTTGTCCATCTGCTTTCTAAGGCGTAATAGTGCTGTTGATATTACTTAACTTGATAGTTTTTAGATAATTGTTGATAGTTGTCGGAGGTTCATTGCGTTTCAATTACTTGTCATTGCTGTACAATGCGAGTGGTGTTAAGACATATTCAAACCTGGTAATAGTAACTGATCAAGTCATTCTTTCATGACAATTATATAATTTAACGAATTCTCAATTAGAAATCATACGAATTATTATAAAGTCATTCCGAACAATTAATTTTGAAGTGAGCTAACTTAGCACAACACAACGTGTTGTAATGAGCTGTGCTATCCCAAGAAAAGCTTTGTGACAGTTGTGATCACAAGAAAAGCATTGTGATGGCTTGTGTTGTCACAAGAAAATTTAGTAGTGATGAATTTAAAATGTGAGGGTTGTAAGTATAACATTTGAAAGTGGTGAGTATAAAACTAACATAAAATATAAAGGTTGTGACAACAACGCAAATTCAAAATATACGAAAAAAGCAAATTTGCGTTATTCCAACAGTGCATATTCTATTGTCTACTCAGAATATACACAAAATGCCAAGTTGTGACATCCAAGCGACTTAAATTAAAAATTTACCTGAAATGCAAAGTTGTTCTATCCCAACAGCGTATTGTCTTATCAAAATATACACGAAAAGCAAAGTTGTGATATCCCAACAGCGTAAATTAAATTGTCGGCTCAAAATATACACCTAGCTGCATCTCACTGCACCTAGCTGCATCTCACTGCACCTAGCTGCATCTCACTGCACCTAGCTGCATCTCATTGCACCTAGCTGCATCTCACTGCACCTAGCTGCATCTCACTGCCAACATTTTGGCAAAAAAAGGCACCAGGCTGCGTACTGTAGTGAAAGCTGCAAATCTGTTTTTGCCAAAATGTTGGAAGGAGTAAATTTTGTATGCCATATAAGTTTCAATTTGGTTTCAATAAAGCAAAAGTTTAAGTGCGCAGCCTAGTGCCGACTTGAAATTTATACGACGTATAGTGTTCATTATTGCCGTTACGATGACATTGACCGATTTTCGGCACTAGGCTGCCTTCTAAATTGTCAATCAAAATTATCAAGTACGCAGACTGGTGCCAAGTTCAAAACTAGTTCATAATTGTGTTCTTATTACACCATCCAACATTGTTATAGACACTTTTTCGGCACCAGGCTGCCCAGTCTGAAATGCATACCTGTCTTCTAGCGGAAGATTTATTAAAAAAAACTAAGCAATCGCAAAAAAGTATCATTATCACACCTTTGAATTTTGTTATGTTTTTTAAAATAGTTTCGAGCTCTAAGACTCTCAAACATACATCGTTAATCTCTCCTGAAGTTAGTAAAATTCTGGCATCCCAAATTTTCTTGTAGCTAGTGCGTCGCCTGGGTATTAGCGGCTCACCGTCAAAATCTGGTGGCACAAAATCCAGAGTCGTCAAAATCAGGACAAAAGTTCCGGAGGCGTCAAAATCCGGAATCGTCCACATCACTTAAAGAAAGAGGAGCGTTGATAAATGTCATAATCAAAGCAACAATTGAAGATTGTAGTCGAATCAGGAGCCGTCAAAATCATGATACTTCAAAGTCCAGAGGCGTCATAATCCAGGGTCTTTATATTCCAGATTTTGTAGCTTCCGTATAGAAGCCTCATGATTTCGTATTCTCAGTATGTGTATATCATTTCAATTGCGTCTTCACTTTTATTAATGGCTTACAAGAATGCTTAGCATACGCTAAACGTCATTTGTTTCGTATATTCTTTTATGATACTGTAATCTGAATTTTTTACAAATATAACATTTACTTTAAAAATATCTTAGCGAATTAACAATTAGTGTACTTCAGTGGCGGCAGTCTATTATATTTAACATTGATGGGCCCTGCCCCCTCACCCCTTACCTTACTTTGCTCCTTATAAACCGTAAGAAGGATATTCCCCTTTGATCTCCTTCGTGGGGGCCGGCGCCCCTCGACCCAGCTTTTTTTCTCTCGGCCTGCGGCGCAATATTGGTGATAAAATATGGATTATTACAAATAACAATTCGTTACTGTAACACAAACAACTTCTTTCACCTTTCTTCACCCTTCTTCCGGATTTTTACATTTCTCCTTTATTTTGGCGGCTCCGGAGTTTGACGCCTCCTGATTTTGATTCCACCGGATTTTGAAGTGACACCGGTATCAGCTCCTATAATCAGTACGACCTGGACAACGAACGCCCGGGAAACAGTAATAGTGGTAATAGTTAGTTAAAAAAGAGCATCAGATTGGATTGTTTGCTCTTTTTTATATTTAGATACGGTCTAGTCATTTTGCAACATCTATTGTAATTGCCACATTTATTCTGATACATACGGGTCTTTCCTTATGTTTTCTACATAAATTGGGTCTTATCCGATTTTCGTTATTTTTTTTTTCCTCAAAGATAATCGAAAAATTGATTATTGAATTGATCGAGCGCAAGCTGTTCTTCACCTGGAGGATTTTCTTTCCATTGTTTGACCATTTTTCTTAAATAAGAAAAATATTGTGATGCGTTGTGTAGGACTTTTGGTTTTTTTTTAGTATTTTTCATGCCTCGGGGCCATAATCGAAGGAAATTTTATAAATTTCTCTCGATTTTGGACCTCTGCATGAAAAATTTTTTGTGTATCTGTTTTGGACGACTCATTTTAGTCACTTTCGCATGTAGACCTCGCTTTACTCGGTCTACAACACTCGAAATTGCCTAAAGTCAGCCGTCAAAAACAGACACACAAATAACTATTACCTTCTGAATGTCTAAAATAGTTATTTACGCAACAAGGGAGCAGGCCGAAAGTACTTTGCCGTGTTGCGTATTAAGTTTTTCATGCTTGCTAGCAGGGACGAAAGTTGAAAAATGTAAGCTCAAGGGGCGAAAGCGAAAGCTTACATTTTTCTTTTGCCTTTGACAATTCACAAACCGCGTGCTCAACAATTATAGTCCATTACAGAATTAGTTATTTACGCAACAAGGGAGCAGGCCGAAAGTGCTTTGCCGTGTTGCGTATTAAGTTTTTCATGCTTGCTACCAGGGACGAAAGTTGAAAAATGTAAGCCCAATGCTTTCGCTCCGTGGGATTACATTTTCTTTTCGTCCCTGGTAGCAAGCATGAAAAGTTATTTACACTACAAGGGAGAGGTACGAAAGTATCTCCGAGTGGTGTATTATATTTTTCATGCCTCATATGCGGTGCGAAAGTAAAAAAAAAATTTCAACCCACGGGGCGAAAATAAAATTTTCGTCCCATGGGATGAAATTTTTACTTTCGCACCGCATATGAAGCATGAAAAACCAATTACCAGTAATCGATGGAGACTGTTTAAAAATTGTGTCGTCATCAAAATACTTTCGATATGATTAGATTAAATGTGTGGATCATCTCCTGCACCTAAGCCTCAGGTGGGTCTGTTGTGCAAATACTGTGTATAGACCATTCAGTTTGCGTATCTGTTGGTCTAATGCATTCCACTTGAAATCATTCAATGATGTCCAAAGATTGTTTAATTATATAATTAGTTAATTAGTAATTAGTAATACTTAAGGAACGTATCTTGTAAATTGCGTGTTGTTGGTTCATTGCAGAGAGAGATCACTGTACTCAAACTATGTGTAACATTGAGCATTCTTGACATGAAGCTATAACATTCATATTCTGAAATTTGTTAAATAGAAATTGTTTTTCTTTGGAAATATATGTGTAGATTACATCTTCTTCATGTATTCGATGAGTACTTAATAATTTCTCGTATAAATAGAAAAATAGCAGCAAAGTCATATCGAAAATTGTATTCAATTTAGTGTTTCGAATTCCAAAAATTATTTATTCAAGATGGTGCTAATTGATATGAAACAGAAGCGTTCGGTAAGACTTTTTGAATTGAATTGTATTGAGTTATTTGAAAAAAATTGCAACTAAAATTGTAAATTGACTTTCATTTAAATTCAATGCGTCCAGCTTTGTACATAAAAATACATAAACGACGACAAATTCAATCCAAAGAATTCTCCTATTCTAATAAATGGTAGAAAATGTTTAAAAAGTTTGTTTCTTAGAATCGGTGTTTGTGTTGGAAGACTGTTACAAAATAAGCGAGTCGCAAATTACTAAACATGCTGCCAATAGTTTTTCTGTCCATTAAGAGCACAACCGATAAAACGATGTTTTTCGAGAGTAGCTTTTGCTAAATAAAAAAAGTTGTCAAATTCCAAAAAGTACCTGAATAACTATAAATTCATTGTTTTTTCATCTAGTAGTAAGCTAGTAAGCTATTTTTTGAGATTTCTTAGTTTTTTTAACATACTTTTCGCTAGAAGATAGGTCTGTACTTTCATCCTGGACACTTGGTGCCGAAAATTTTAAAATGTCAAAATTAATGATGTAGCGAGTACATTGTATTAGTTTATAACTTGATACTTGGCTGCGTATATGAGCCCTGTACATAGGATTGAAGAAGGCAGCCTGGTGCTTAGTATCTGCTTTTACCAGAGTATAAGCAGTAGTGAGATATTGAGCGTCCTTGAGCTATGACACTTTGAATGCAGGGGGCAACAGCAGTCTAGTACCGAATTGAGACTTTTGTGACGTATAGAACTCACTCCTGCCTCCACGTTGACAAAACAGATGTTGGGCACCAGGCTGCCTTTTTTATTCCCAGCTTTAGGTCCCAAGTACGCAGCCTCGTGCCAATTTCGATGGCGTTACTATTAAACTTGCTCCTTCTGCCAGTGAGACGTAGTCAGAACTTCAGCACCAGGCTGCCTTGGTCTGACGATGTTTCTAAATTTGTTGTTGTATTGCTTGGAGCTGTTTTACCTTTCTTCGGGGGCGAAAATAGGGTACTATTGTATTATTCTATTCAAAAGCTGTAAAATTGTTGTGAAAGTGTTAATTATGGTTGTGTAAAGTTGCTGTTTCTTTGTGTAGAGTTGATGTAATTACTGGATGTTTTATAAGTGTTGGGTAAATGTTGTAAGTCGTGCTATGTGAGTGTGGAATTGATGTTTTTGCGTATTTTATAATACAACACACTAATGCCTCACTTTCGCAATTCAGATACCACTCAACACTAACACAATAACGTCACAAGGGCTTTACACAAAACACACCATAAGTTTTACTCACACGGCTCAATTCCACAACAAAACTACAATTTTACGTCTTTCTGTTGCATACTTATTATTTACTAAGTTGTTTGTTCCATAATTCGAAATGTTTTGCGAACTGAGAGTAACATAAGGATGTGATTTACCGAGATATATTGTGAGTTACTGAAAAATTCTGCTTCTACGACAATTATTTTTGCGATAAGATAAGATAAGTCAAAATGCAATCTCTCGCTTATCAAAGGAATATTCACAAAAAAAACCAAATGTGTTGGATCGCGTAGCGTGAGCCGGGTCCCCACTAAGGACTTTATAGCCCGAACCACTCAACAAATTTTCACTAATTTAATTCTTATGATTTGCTGATGTCCATATCTTTTCTTCAAAACCTTGAAGAGCGATTTCTGTTCTAACTTCGCAATGATATAAGTGAAACATATGAAACAGAGTTGATGTTACGAAAAGACTGGAACGTATTGGAACGTATTAAGTAAATATTGCGTTCACACTGTATTGGAAATTGCCAATAGCGCAATATTGAAAAACCCGTCCGAAGAAACGGTGTAAAAAAATTCTCCGAATGAATGCACAAAATTGACCTCCAACTAGAGAAAAATGTTCTCCTCAATTTTGTCTTCAACATAGCAAAAAACCATTTTTTAGGCTAGGGCCGACCTTGGGCCCTAAGTAGAGGCCTCGGACAAATACTTCCATAGACAAAAATGTTTCCCTCAATTTGCTCTGCAACATAGCAAAAAACATTTTTTTATGTTAGGGCCGACCTTAGGACCGACATGAGGCCCACTTGAGCCCTAAGCACAGGCAAAAACTCTTCTATAAATTGTCGGCCGTGCCGAGATCTTTCAAACAAAAAAAAAGTTTTTGAAAATCGGAAGAGATTTACTCGAGTTATGTACAAAAAACACGTAGGGCCCTAACAAAGACTCTTTTTAGTGCCCTAGCTAAGGCCAAAGACTCAAATCGAAAAATGTTTTTTCCACAAATTGTCGGTCATGCCCAGATCTTTCAAACAAAAAAAAATTTTGAAAATCGGTAAAGATGTACTCGAGTTATGTACAAAAAACACATAGAGCCCTAGGAGAGACTCGTTTTCAGTGCCCTAGCTAAGTCCAAGGACTCAAATTAAAAAAGTTTCTTCCATAAATTGTCGGCTATGCTCAGGTCTTTCAAACAAAAAAAAATTTATGAAAATCAGAAAAGATTTACTCGAGTTATGTGCAAAGGACCAAAAATCACTTAAACGGCCCTAGCTTGGCGGCCCTTGGGCCGACAGTGCCCAGATTCAATTCCATAAAATATTTTCCGACTACCTTTCAGGAAAAAAAAGTTTTTGAAAATCGGTCAAGATTTACTCAAGTTATCGTGTTGACGGACAGACAGACAAGCCGACAGACGGACATTGTTTTTTTCGCTGATTTGTCATCTGAAGGCAACAAAAAAAGTTTCCTCCTTACTCCCGGGTTCGAATTCGCAATGTAACAAACTTGGTAGTAAACGCATCAGACCTACGTACTTCGTACGGGTCTAAACATATGCAAGGGACCCGTACGTATCAGAATAGATGTGGCAAACAGAGTTGATGTTACAAAAAGACTCGAGCGTGTCCAAGTAAATGTTGCCTTAACTATAAAGTATGTGCAATTACGTCCTCATGAAGTTGGATTGGAAATTGGTGAAAGGGCAATATTGAAAAACGCGTCCGAAGCACGGGCACAAAAAATCTCTCCAAGCCCTTAAAATAAGCTCAGAATTTAGAACCGACTAAGAACACTTATCAGAGGCCTCTGACCTATACCTCCATAGACAAAAAAGTTCGCCTCTTTTTTCTCTACAACACTGCGCATAATACCCCTTTTCGAAGAACATAAAAAGTACTGAATTTGTATGGGAGCTTATAACAATGCAGGCTGGTGTTAAAGTTCACAAATAAAAGGTGTCACTATCAGACCTGATTTCCATTATTATCTATTTGACACCACCCTGCCTTCTTGGTTTCTATCTCAAGAAATAATCAATTCGTATGGGAGCTGTGTCAAAATTCTGTTTTTACTAAATGAAAGGTATTAGTGTTCGTATATTCATCAACTTAATCCCACCCTGCTACCCTGAGTTTAATCTCTGGGAATCCTGAACTTTTACTTGGGATTTGATAATGCCCGCCAAGGATCTGATTGAGCCAAATGAGAGGTATTACTGTAAGGTATCATCTCAGTTAATCTCACCATGACACCAGTCTGCTTCCTTGAGCACTAGCTTAAAATCCTATAAATCCTTATATGTGCTTGTGGGTAGTCTAAATGATACAACAAGTGTTGTTTGATTAAGATCCCCAAGTAGACTGCGGAGAAATGTATTTCGCATTCTACTTTTATATGCTACGTAACAATACGTTTCAATTATATAGATAGTTATTTTGTATTAACTATTGATAACAAAATTCTAGAGAAAAATCTCTTTTGTAATTTCTAAATAAATTCTTAGAACTGAACAGAATGTTCAGCCGATCCGTGAAGCGGACAGTGGCGGAACAGAATGTTCGGCCGGAATTTAACGGCGGAAGCCCGTTGTTGAATTATGTAATATGTGCACGCCACATGCTATAAGAAGAAGGCAGGCTGACACAAGCCTACCTCCTTAGTTGCTAGCTCAAAGAATGTTTTATTTGTATGAGAGCTACATACAAGAAGGTAGGCTTGTGCTGAAATTCTGATCGGGACCAAGATTTTCATAAATATGAATTTGAAGATTGCCTCCTCGGATTCAAGCGAAAGTGAGTTCGAAAAATCGACTAACGTAATAGACCTAATAATGTCGGTTTGCTTGAAAAACACTCCAAAGACAAACGTATTTTAACACTTTCGTCGAAAATAGTTGTCCTGTTCTATCAAACTTCTCACACCCCCCTATACAAAAGTTACTTTGGAACTAAGTTTTACTCGAAATTCAACATTTCAGCAATTTATGCATTAAGCTCTGTAATTCGTGGATACCAACACCTAAAGCATTTAAACTTTCTATAAACAACAATAAATCCCTATAACTCCGCAGAAACTTGTCACAACCGTCTTCTCATAACATGTTTTACGAAATGCACAAAATGAACGTATTATTTTAATATTAATTTAGTTATAACTTTGAATTATATAGTTTTCTTCAAACAAAAGTCTTCTTTGTTCGTTTGTAGAAGAAGAGGAACAAGTTTTCTGAACTACTTACAGATTTTAAATGTTAATTCATTTGTTAGAACCATTTACGATGACTTTGTGTTAACTTAACTGTGATTGATTTATAATTTAATTAACTCCAAGTCAATTAAATCATGAAATTATGTTTCAGTGTATGACATCGACTTTGATTTAACAATCTTGACAAAAACAATACAGGCGCCAAGTTGTATCGAACGCTAAACCATCATAACCGGTGTGGTAATAAAATTAGTGTTCATTAGCTCGATTCACGTGGAAAGAAACTGAACTGAATTCATTTATCGTTATTATGAAGCAGGACAATGCCTGATCGTGTCCATCCAAGTCGTTAGTGATTTTGGGTAAGTAGTATTTTTTAGATTTTTATATCTTTAAATTTGGGACTCATTAAGAGCTGACGATTGTGTTAGCAGAGCATATTTGAGGAATGATAAAAACACGACCGTCGTTTGTACTTGTATAATCATAACTAAATTTATTTGACATAATCCCTAATACAATGTAACTAAAATACGTATAGTCTAGTTACATCCAACAGATTAAACCAATCTTGAGTTATGAGCTGATCTCCCAGTTATTTCGACAACAAGCCAATTATTTTCAACATCAAGCGAACGTGAAGGGCTCATGATTGGGAATACTTTCAGTTAAAAGCTGATATCCGATCAAAGTTCCGAGATCGGCTGGGGATGTAAAAGGTAATTTTTCATACGTCGAGGAAGATGTTGATGACCAAAATTTAATCTAAGTGATTGGGTGCCAAGGAGTGAATTCAAAGTTGTTGTCAAGTTCCCTCTTAAATGAAGACTGTAAAAATTTCACTTCGGTGGTATTCTCCTCAGATTCCTCTACAACACATCACTAATTATTTTTTAGGTTCCTGTCGACTCAAGTACCAACAATGCCTGAAATGGCCTTAGAGCAGAAAAATGATAAGATGGCCCGATAGAATGCGTATCTTGAATAAAAACCATGCATCGAGCGTTCCGTCTGGCATATTGCCAACTTATCATTTCTCTGCGACAGAGAGCACAGGTTCTATGAAAAACTGTTCCACTCAACATCTCCGACCTGGGGCGCTGCCCATGTCCCAGAAGTGCAGGTCAATGCGGCGATTTCTATACAAAAACATGAAGCAGGAATTGACAACAAAACGTTTATTTGAAAATTTTCGGTCATCTTCCCGCACAGACACAACAATAGAAAAAAGACCCGTACGCATCAGAATTGTTGAAGCAAACAGAAGAGATGTTGCACCTAGAGAAATGTTTGTCACAATAACTGTCCGGGTTTAACAATGATAATATTCAAATTCGGCTTGCGACTGACATACTTTGTTTGTAATTCTGAAATTTAGTATGTTTACGTATATCATGGAAGTTTGTGGTAAACATGAAACTTGGTAGTTACAAACATGTCATTTTTATTTTGCTTCTAATTTGCTTCTCATGTTTGGGGTTGCCGCCACTGCTGTTCCACCTTCTGCTGTGTTATCTATGAAATATATTAGAAGAACAATTTACTTTTTTTTATACAAAAGTTACCATTTTTCCGGTCACCCATCCAAGTACTAACCGCGCCGAATGATGCTTAACCTGTGAATTGGACGAGCAGCGACCTTACCAATGCTGCCATATTAGATTTATAAATATTATGTCTAATTTTGAACCGTTCTTTCTTACCTGATGAATTTTTTTGTTGCAACCACAACGTGTTTGCCGCAAGCAAAACATGTTTAAGGAAATAGTTGAATAATTGAAATAATCTTGACCATATCTCTGCCGTGACAACCATAAACGCCGTATATCATAGTTTCTTTGAACTGAGAAAACGGTAAAAGAAATCAAACGGCGTTTATAGTAAAACACTTTAGATACTTTGAACGCACTTATTTCAACTAAGAAACATAACCAAAGACCCGTACGTATCAGAATAGATGTGACAAACAGAATAGATGTGGCAAAGTGACTCAAACGTACCTAAATATACAAATAAGGAAACAATCCAACGTTTTCTGTTCTTTTATAACTGTAAGAATTTATTTCAAAGATCCATAGAAATTACCCAAGGTAATGTCAAAGGCCCTACCAAACTACGTCTCAGACCATTCAAATCTAGAAAAGCTTATATCCAAGGACAAAGTCGTTTTTCCCTAAAACCCAGAAACACGTGTTATCTAAAATTTTATTGTCTACAACTTTGTCCTTGGAAGCAACTTTCTACCTCTCATCAGAGTCAGAAATCACCAAGATAAATTGTTAGACTTGGTATTTACAAATCTCGATGAAGAGTCAGTATCAGTTGAGAGAGATTTGAACCCTATTAGTCTACCGGTTGGCAACTATCATCCTCCGCTCGAAATCAATGTCAAAATCGAATCGTTAACGTACATAAGAGAAATACCAATCGAGAAATTAAATTTTTATAAAACGAACTATGACATGATCAACGAACAATTAGCGAAGACCAACTGGGATTCTTTACTTAGGGGCAACATTAACGAAGTCTTGAGGAAGTTTTACAACGTCCTGCACGTGATCATGGACCAATGGGTTCCCTGGAAAAAGACAAGGAAGAAAGACTATCCTATATTCTTTTCATTTGCACTTGTTATTAGAAAAAAAAAGAGCGCTTTCACAGACGAAATATTCTCGAAATTGCGAAAAGAGGTTAAGGCACTAGTTGAGTTAGATGAAGCAAAGTACATTGCTAGTATTGAATCTAATATTGCCAAAGCTCCCAAATACTTCTGGCAATATACCAAAGAACTAAGACTCACCAATTCTTACCCTACTTCAATGAAATTACAACAACACTGCTCATCTGACCCATTAGAAATATCGAACCTATTCGCAACGTACTTCGAATCTGTTTACAAGGCACCCACAGTTAGGACGCCACCGTCTGTTACTACCAAATGTCATAGCCAACTCTTTCAAATGTCATTTACCAGCAATGAAGTGCTCAAACAGCTAGAAGGTCTAAACTCGAATAAAGGTGCTGGCCCAGATAGAATTCCAAATGTCTTTACTAAAAATTGCTTAAGAAATTTGGCTGAGCCACTCGCGACCATTTTTAACCTATCGATCAGTGTTGGCATTTTCCCTGATAGCTTTAAAGAGTCGAACGTAACGCCGGTCTTTAAATCAGGTGATCGAACGAATATAGAAAATTACAGACCAATTTCAATCCTAAATGGTTTTACTAAAGTCTTTGAGAAGCTTGTCCACGAAATATTATATTCACATATCGCACCCTACATCAACTGTAACCAGCATGGGTTTGTGAAGAAGAGAAGCACTATCAGTAACCTTATGAGCTTCATTGATCATGCTGCTGAATCTCTTGACAATAATTTACAGCTAGACGTGGTCTATTGGTCATGTTTTACCTAAAAAATAATTGTCAATTTTTCATTGTTTTAATTTACAAGAGATGGCGCCGATGCCAAACTTTATGATAGATTGGTTATTTTGTATGGGATGTCCATGTTTACTTGGAAAATGCAAATTTTTTATTAAAATGCTCATACATTTCAATGTTTTGTGCTTGAATATTAAACTTTAATATGTTCTGTGTGATAATACAGCCAATACAAATGGATTAACTTTAATTTTCGGTGTGAAATTAGTGTTCTTCCAGTGAGTGCCAATGACTGCCGTGTGAATATGGCTATTGTACATTGTTAAGAACACTTAAGATGTTATTGGTCGGCATCACAAAACCTAATTAAAATATTCCAGCAAACAACAAGCCGATTTTATTTTTAATTTTTAAAGTCAACACATGGAAATCAGTAAAAATTAATAAAAATTCAAATTTATTAAAATTTATCACTTTTGATTGGCTGTCGTGATTTTTTAGCAAAATCTACTTTTTCAACGTATACCCGTAATAAAAATACCTTCTTCAGCGGATGATTATTTTTTTTTTGCTTTTTTATTCTTCATCGGATAAGCTAATTAGCATTTTAATTATGGTCACCAGAAGCATGTCTTTGAATTTAAGGCGATCCATTATTTCATTTAATTGCTGGTTTCCAATTATAAGGAGATAATAAAAGTTTGATTAAGATGTTAATTTTTTATTTACAAATTTTTTTATTGACGCTGACAGACTATTTATGCATTATGATGAATCGATGGGAACGGTTTGTTTAATTTTTAATTAATTTTATTCTCTTTATTTTGTGAATTGATGTTATGATCCAATAATATTGTTTGATAATTTAAATGAGTATTAATGGATGACCATAGTGGGATTTTATCTATTTGTAAGTATTTCATTATGATAATTATTTAATATATTTTATTCATTAATTTGATTCGACTACCCAAAACGTATGCAGTTTATGTAATCACATTTGACTAACAGTAAAATTTAATGCATTCAATTTCAATGGACTTTGTTTTAATGACTTTTTTATATTCCATTTCCCTGCCTAAAAATAAGAGGACGCTCATTCCATTCGATTCTACTTAAACTCCATAAAACTCTTATTAAATCAGGTAAATCACATGAATCTCAATAAAACATTTTAAAGTTAAGTGCAAGAAGCTATACTGCACTGAGAGACAGTAATCTTGCTACGCAAGAATAAATCTGCTGTAAAGATCAAAATGGCATGACTTGTCACCTAAGCATCAATTAGCTTGTAATGTCAACCGTTTTTATATAGGTTTTTCGGAGCTATTTATTGTATTTTTATCAATAGTTCCTTATTAACCCGCTTTACCCGCTTTAAAGAGGATACCAAAACATATTTTCCTTGTACGTAGTGTTCTGTCGTGGCGTAGTAAAAATGTCGTAACTTGACAAAAAAGTATTTTGATTTTTTAACTTGTCAAATAAGTATTTTTAACTTGACATTTAAATAGTACCCTAGGTTTTTTGTTATAATAGATTTCGTCTACATATTGAAACAAAAGTATTTGAGAGACTCAGACTCAGACTGCGCAAACAAAGCGTGGGATATGCCCGGTATTAGACCGTCACTTCCCGAAACCAGTTCGCTTATAGCTTCCTATGGCTAGCTCGTTCCAATATATTACGGTCAGCGCACACTTATATATTGTTATTTTCCTCGAAAAGTAACTAACAACAACCGATGTCGTCACTCGAGCATCAGTCGGACTAAGTACTAAATATTGTTTGTAGTATTAATTCTTTTAAGTACCTGTATTGTCCTTCCCTGGGTGTCAAATGGTGTGTTATGAGTAATATAGTACTCCTTATGTACCTTAGCCTCCGTCCACCTACTCCTACATCCTATCCTACTCGTGGTGACACCTGTTATAGTGAGCAACTCGCATGAACGATCAGGTAACCAACCCTGGTGTAGTAGTGTGGGTCACTTAGCATAAGGATGAGGGGGACTGTCTTCGGGTAGTACCTTTACGTCACGTATAGGAAGGGTTGAAAGCTAGGCACTATCAAGATGGGTCGGCGACTTAGTATGGTGGCGGATGATCTCATCGGCAAGAGACAACGGCAGCATACACAGCCCTAGTCAGTTGGGCTACCATCACAAAACGAACTTGGTCCTCCGATGAATAGGGGGTTGGAGTCGAGGCTTCCGACCTGGCTCTGGGACACATGACTGCGAGCGATTGTGGAAAACCTATTGCAACGAAAGCTGGAGAAGAAAGAGACAATATGCGGTCTCATCCGGATTAGACGTGTGCGCCGGTCTTTTGTCGGCGTAGTAAACGAGGTTATCTATAGCCTTTGGACTCCACTCTAGAAGTTTACAATGTTCTACAAAAATGTGCAAGATACGTGTATCTAGTCGGCGTGCTAAGACCATTTTATTCCAAAATGTCACTGTCAATAGATATTCGAGGTACGCTGACATTTCAGCTCATTTTCCGCCGAATACCAAAAGAACATCGGCGTACCTCGAATATCTATTGACAGTGAAATTTTGGAATAAAATGGTCTTAGCACGCCGACTAGATACACGTATCCTGCACATTTTTGTAGAACATTGTAATCTTCTAGAGTGGAGCGCAAAGGCTATACATAATTTTGAATACTACGCCGACAAAAGACCGGCGCACACGTCTAATCCGGATGCTGGGAGGCCTTCTCGACGACTCGGAAACAGATAAAGGATTTGAGAATTGGAGCATGGAATGTGAGATGTCAGACTCACAGAATTGGAGGATTAACAAAACTGACAAATAAACTGAAGAAGGCCAAAATCGACTTTGCAGAGAGCGGATATAATAAAGACTCACAAATTTCCCGCTATAATGGCTACATCACCTTTCATAGCAGCAAAAGTCGAGATTATGTACTTGATACTGCCTTCCTGGTAGCTAGAAAATTTGAACACCTGGTTCTAAACTTCCGAAAGGTCAACGAGCGATTATGCGTGCTACGAATTAAAGGCCGTTTTAAGAACTACTCCCTAGTTAATGTACACGCGCCACATAATGAATCGTCAGACATAGTCAAGGACGAATATTATGAACTGCTCGTAAATATCTACGATGACCTACCGGCACACGACGTCAAAATCGATTTGGGAGATTTCAACACCAAAGTGGAAGTCTTCAGACCAACAATTGGAAGATACAGTCTGCATGATGAAACGAATGAAAACGGACAGCGCATGATTTATTTCGCGGCTGAAAGAAACCTTGTAGTGAAAAGTACAACATAAAAGCAGACATCTAGCTACCTGGAAGCACCCCAATGACAACTTGTCACCTAATCAAATCGACCACCTATTGATTAGCGGAAGACACCTCACTGATGTAATTGACGTCAAAACATGTTGGAGAGCAAATGTCGACTCTGATCACTGTCTTGTGTCGTCAACATTGCGATCACATCTTGCTCGGTTTCATAATGGCCAACGATAAACTGTGAGGCGTTTTGCAGTGTACAAACTAAGAGATTCACAGATAGCGGCGACATATGCTGAAAACATTAGCACAAAGCTTCAAAAACTTCAACAAATTTTTTTAAGAACTTCTTTATTCTGCCGATGAATTTTGGTAGACCGGCGCAGAAACCCCTAACGCTGTTGCTTATTTGCTTAGACGTTTCGCGCACAATGCTCCTGCTTCAGAGCAAAATTTTTGGTGTCTTAATAAATGGTAGAGGAATAATAAGAAATAACTTTACCTTAGAATGTCTTCTTTTGCTCCAAAAATGGAAACAGGACATAGTGCATTAAATAGAGCAGCCGATCTGATAGGATGTTGTCCTCAATAACCAAGAGAAAATTTGTTTTATTCAATTATTGACAATGTCAACAACTAACAATTTTTTTGCCCATGTTGGACCAAATGAAAGTCGCCTCTGTAATCCAACACAAAGCTTCCGGTCTGGATAATATTGCAGCGGAACTGCTGAAGATGGGTGGTGAAGAATTGTCAAAAGTGATGTCTGATTTAGTAAAACGAATATGGAACACGGAAAACTTGCCTGACGAGTGGTTAGAGGGTGTCATTTTACCTCTACACAAGAAAGGCGATAAAACCGAATGCGAAAACTACCGTGGAATTGACTTGCTGAACACGGCTTACAAAGTTTTTGCTAGAGTGCTATTCGAAAGGCTAAATCAACGAGCTGAGAGCGTCATTGGGAACTATCAAAGCGGATTCAAACGAGATCGCTCAACAACTACCTACGTTGCAATAGTACACTTTTTTAGTTTTGTAAAGCGGGAAAAGTGGAACTATCTTCCTAAAAAAGTGGTACTAATGTAACGTTGCATATATGAAACGTAACATTAGTACCATTTTTCCGGTTAAAAAAAAGTGAAAAGTGGTACTATTGTAACGTAGGTTCAAGAACTGACCAAATATTCACCCTTCGTCTGATTCTGCAAAAGGGTAGAGAATTTCAAGTCCGGACGTACCATCTTTTCATCGACTTCAAACAAGCTTACGACAGGACCAAGCGTATGGAATTGTATGAGGCGATGAAGGAGCTGGGCTTTGAAACAAAGCATATTCATCTTGTGAAAGCAACATTGGATGGCACCAGATGTCGTGCCAAGGTGCAAAACGACATGTCAGATGTGTTTGCTGTTTTAGAAGGTTTGAAGCAGGGAGACGCGCTATCCTGCTTACTTTTTAACTTGGCCTTGGAAATCGCAATGAGACGTGCTGCTATCCAAACCAACAAAACGCTGGTGAATGGAACAGTTTAGACGACTCACTTTGCAGACGACTTGGACCTCGCCAGTCGTACACATGCAGCAGCAGTTGACACTTTCAAAAATCTGAAAATCCAAGTTGAGAGAATGCGTTTGATGATAAACGAATTTAAAACCAAGTACATGAAGACCGAGCCGAATCCGGTAGCCAATCAACAGGGAGACAAAATACGCATTGGAGAGTTCTACCTCGAGGTAGTGCTGACACGGTTAGATGGTGATAATGCACCTGAAATTCACAGACATATCAAGGAACGGTCAACGTACTGGCTTTCCACCAAGAATATCTGGGCTCAATCCTTGTGGGGACAAATTCTGTGTAGGATTTTTCTTCAATGTATAGCATAGTTGTGAATTTGAATATAACGTCACCCATATTCGTCGAATTCTGTGTACAAATATTAGAGTCTGACTTTGGACGGAGATAAAATTAGCACCAGAAGAAACCCTAATGGTAATGGTAGCTACCGTTAGGCGTGGTTCGGAATTCGCGTTAAGCATGTGGTCCAAAAATGATTGCCGGTAAAACACATTGATGGGGCAAACCGGCATTCTAAGCCCTACTATTTTCCGCCCTCGTACATCATAGATGGCACTAGGTTTGTGTGGAATTTACCAATGACACAGTAAAAACTTCTGTAACGAAAGGATCTCTAAGAGAATCCATTTGAGCAAAAGCCTCGACAAAAGCTAACAAAAAATTGCGGACCTAGTAAATAAAATGATCTAGCCTCTGACCCGGACGGGTTGTAACGGCGGATTATTTATTTTATCATGGCGGCAAGCTAGGATGCTACTATGGTCTAATTAAACATCTACGCTCAAAGTTAATATCGAAGAAAACGAAGTACCACATTTACAAAACACTTATCCGTCCAGTATTGATCTACGGATGCGAATCTTGGGGGATGAAACAAAGTGATGAACAGATGAACGTTTGAGCGCAAGGTACTCCGCACGGTATTTGGAATGATGCGCAAGTGGGGGAGGTGGCGACGCCGACGGCGATATATCTTTGAGTTGGAACGTGATTTTGGCGAGCTGGATATATGGGCAGTGGTGAAAGTCCAAAGGCTGAGCTGGGCGGGGCATTTAGCACGTATGGATAAAAACAGAGCTCCTCAAAGTTATTCTGTAACGATCCAAAATGGCGAAGAGGAGTTGGTCGCCAAAAACTTCGATGGATTGATGGCGCCGAACAAGATCTTCGCACGCTCGGAAGAAGAAACTGGCGATACGCGGCAAACAACAGGCAGCGTCGGATCGGAATTCTTCAGCAGGCCAAGGCCCATATGGCTGTAGCGCCGAAAAAGTGAAAGTAAGTATTGTCCTTCCCTACCTTCGCCATGTAGTTTCTTGACCTGCCGTAGTCACTTGCCAATTGCCTATTTCGTTAGTTGAGAATAGTGGTATAACGAAAATACCCTTACAACACGAGCTAACCCGAGTTCTCCCCTGGTGCATTGGACTACATCCCACACCCATTCCACCCTTCCCATCTCACCTAGAAACTATCCTACCTCAACAACCACGGATACTGAGAAAAAGCAAGATTTCTGGCTATCCGAAAACCGGAATCCGTAGCTTGGTTACATTGTCATTCAGAGATATAGGTACTAGGGTGTTTCTCATATTTAGATGTTAAGTGGTATTGAAAGCCCAATATGGGCCATTAAAGTTAATGATGAGATCACGCCCTCAAAAAATCGTGGCTTCCAGAAAATGGGTTTTAGATATTTTGCGATCAAAAAAAAAAAAAATTATTTAAATATCCCGCAAATTCGTTGAAGTTTTAGACTTTTTTTCTAATTCTCATAGTTCTAGAGAAATGGGTTATCCCTCCGAATACTAGAAGTGGCCATATCCCTAGGATTGGGACATATTTCCAAAATACCCTGAGACACCTGTTCGCTTAATTTTGATTCTTCACAACTTCGCCGTTGGAAACAACTTTCTAACTGCCAGAGTTCTAGAGATACGAAATGTATCATGAAACTTTACAAAAGCTTACAAATGTAAAAAAATTGCCACAAAGAAATGAAACGAGTTTTGAAACATGTGGAAGTTGAGATTTCAAACTTTCACCTGCGACACGCATATAAGTAAAACTTCCTAATACAGAGGAGGGGCTCACATGAAATTGTTTTCATATTAATCATTTAGTTGTTGCGTAAATTACGTATGTATTTCAAAATTATATTCGACTAATTTATATTTTTGATGTAAAAATGATGTAAACTTTGTGTATGTCTCAGGGAAAAATGATGGAGAATTCATTTATGTAAATTTCAAATTCCATTTCCATCGATGGATTCCATCAAAATATGCTTGAATACTTGCATGAATTATAACTGGTAGGGCATACCCTCGTACAGACATCATTCTCAAGCACTGCTAGTGAAGATGAATTCGATCGGGAACTAAAACCAATCGGCAGTGCCAAGCATCGTTCTGGTGCGATGTTCTACCGCTTGCTTCACATTTTCCTTATCTTCGAATCGGTGCGATCTGAGTATCTCAATTTACTCTGACCGTTCCATATTCACTTTGCGAAACTTAAAAGAACAAATTGAATTTTATCAAAGAGTAAATGCGGAGGCAATTAAATTTTCACTAAATCACTTTTTCGTAGTAACAATTGAGAAAAAAATTTGTGAAAACAAGTTTATCAGATTTATCGTGATCTGTACATCCACTCACCTTAACGGAATGTGTTTAGCTAACCAAATGCACAATACGTCCTCGGTGAGCCAAACCATATCACAACGCGAAACTGTAGCCAATGTGGCGAATATCAGATCTTAATTACACGCACATTCGGAGGCAACGATAATCGTTCAGTGTTAACAATTTGTTGCCATCGAGATCGAGCACAGAGTTCATATTTTGCACCCTTTCAGGATCTACATCGCCATCAAAAATTTGTATTTCATCACGAACGTTGTCGATGACTTTTCTATCGAACAAAATAAAAAAGCAAGTTTTTTCACAGTTAGGGGTCACACATTTTCCTCTTCAAAATATGCGAGAACAAACTATCAGTCCAACCATGCGTATCGGATACTGCCCCTCCTTGGATATTGTCTTCGGATCGATTACTTGAGCAACACCTTCAACCCCTTCGATAGCCCCAATGCCTTCAATAGCATTCAGTAGATTGTCCAGAACCAGATGGACCAAACTTTGATTCAAATTGGAAATTCGGTACAGTTGAAAGACCTACAAGACAACACGGTTAGAACGATTAGATTGTAATTAGAGTGTGCAATGGAAAACTGCTATCCTCGTGTTCATAAATCTAGTATTGTTGAAACAGTTTCGACATAATGTCTAAAGTTTCGCTAAAATCACTTTATAATAACTACAGATTATAAGAAAATTAAAAAAAAAAAAATTTAAGTTTTCGAAAAGTCAAGAATCCCACTCTGGTTTTGACAGATTTCCATATATACTAGGCGTCAAGAGCGTGTTCGAAAAGTAAAATGTTTCACTGAGTTGCTCAGTTAATGCTGTCATTGTTAACTTTGAGGTTAGATTCTTCACGGCCAAAATCGGTCGTGAAGAATGTGAGAAATGTCATGAAGATTGTTCGTCAATTGAAATAAAATTGTATAGTGTATAGTGGCTAGGAGTGAAAGGGACGATTTTCGAAGGTAATAAATTAATTTTTAAAGCATGAAAGGCAATTTGATGGTATAAATTTTGAAATATTTTGTGAAATATTTTTATTCAAGGAAGCTGTCTTCCCTTAACAGAAAATGAACAGAGATTAATTTAACTCGAGATAAAAATGTCAAAACTGCATCGAACGCACTCAGAAATATATTTATCCGGATAAACTTTTTAAAGCCTCGGGGCTTGTTTTTTGCTAAAGTTATCTCAATAAATGACGCGCGAAATTTGGAAATGTCAGTTGTTGTTGTTGATGTTGGTTGTGCGATGTCTCGTAAAGCTGCATTTATAAATAATTTAATTGTTTCTGCTGTTGCTGAAACGGAACTGATGGACACATCAGGTATACATAACGACAAACATAAATAAGGAACATAAAAACAAATTCTATTTATTAGATGAAGAAAACGAAAATATATTGGACGAATTGGAGGACGATTTGTCTGTAGTTTACTTATGCCGCTATTCATATCAATCAAAAGTACCAAAATCTTATGGATTTTATGATAGCGTTTTCTTTAACTTGGACGACGCCAGATTTAAGAGATTTGTGCGGTGTAGCCGGCAACACTTCAGCATAATTCTCGACAAAATTAAAGATCATCCGGTGTTCCACGGAAAAAATTGTGAAAAACAATTTTCGCCATTTTTCCAGCTGGCTGTAGTAATGTACAGGTTGGGTTCTAATGGAAATGCTGCGTCAATTGGAAAAATTTCGGGTTTGTTTGGAATCGGTGATGGGGGCACAATTGATCGCTTAACTGCAAGAGTCTTCGAAAGCATTATCGCACTCGAATCAGAGTATTTAAAGTGGCCTTTAGAGGAAGAGAGAATGCGTTTGATCCACGTGACTTGGGACGAGTTACCTCATTGCATCGGTTATACTGACGGAACGGAAATCATTCTCGAAGAAGCACCTTCCAAGGACAGCGAATCGTATTTTTCTCGTACCAAAAAATATTCGATTAAACTTCAAGGCACATGTGACTATACTTTAAAACTTCGACACATCTTGACTGGCTTTCCGGGAAGTGTACACGATGCTCGGATTTTTAACTCATGCGACCTGGCAGTGTCACCTGAAAAGTACTTCTCTGGAGAGCATTGGGCAGCAGCCGATTGTGCATATCGTTTGACACGTCACGTTTTAACCCCTTTCCGTCGAAACAACTCATCAACAATGAGCTCAGAACAGAAGAAGAATTTTAACAAATATTTTAGTTCGTATCGTGTCCGTATCGAACATTGCTTTGGCATATTAAAGGAGTTGCTGCCGAGCTTAAAAGGTTTGCGCCTAAGAATTTACAACAAGAAAAGTCACGAATTCGCATGTAAATGGATCCGTGTATGTTGCATCATTTACAACATTCTCTTGCCGTTCATTGAAATGTCAGATTTTGACTACACCATTAACGAGGAGAAAAATGATGACATCAATTTTACTGTCGCTGAAACTGACAAAGTAGGACAAGCGAAAAGGGCTGCATTGGTCGAAATTATTTTGGGCTGAAAATTCTTTGTGTTACAGTGAAATAATCTTGTAAATAAAATCGCCTCGAAACAGAATAGAATATGTTTTTGTCAACGAGAGCTTCAGGACCCATAGTTCCATCATGGAACTTCCATGCGCAAAAAAATAACCTTTCAGGGATGAAAATCATGTTTTCTTCCCGCGAACGAACCTGAAACTTCAAATTCTAATGTAAAAAAGTGTACGTAAAATATCAAATTTATTCAAGTATTTTGAACGTGCAGCGTACGGTTAATTTCAACAATTTACGAATTACGTAATTTCGCTATTTCCAGATTATTTTTGCACTCCGATTGAATTCTGAACATTTCGATACGTTCGCGACTTTCAATTTCTTTTTGTTGCACTTCGATTTGCATTATTCTGATTTCCATATCAGACTTGCGCATTTCTTTTTCGATATTAAACTTTTCCTTGGCTAGCGCTATCTCCTCTAATTTAATGTGTTTCTCGTTCCCAGCTTTCGTCTTTTCAATTTCGTTTCGACCGAAAATAGCCTCGGCTTTTTTATTCTGGGCTTCAGCAAGTATTGACGCCGAGTTTCGGGCCATATTTTTTTCTTTTTCGCCGACTGGACACGCGAGTAAACGCTTCTTAAAGCGTGACACGTCGTCTATGTTCGATATTTACCGGAGCGGTTTGTAAGGCCCGTTTATATCGTAACTTTTCACTATCGTCAGCAGTACATGATTCATTGTCCTCGACCGAAAGCAGCTCGACTTCGTTTAAATCAATCATGTCAGAGTTTATCAAACCGATCGGGTGTCCAAGAGTATTTTCATCATTTACGTCATAGATATTTGGATTGTCGACGTGGTCATCAGAACGAACTTCAGATTCCTCTGCAATGTTAAGGTCACTCCGGCCACTCTCGTATATGCTCAAAGGAACAATATTCATTTTGTGTCCGAAAATTTCTTCAAGTGTGTGGAAATATGGACAAATCTGACGTACGTATTCTGCAACAATACACCATACGACCTCATAAAAAGGAACAACAATAAACAAACAAACCATTACCGTCAATGGATCCGCTCTCTACACCTTGACCAGTATTCGATTTCCAGTCAACAGCCTTCGTATAAGATGCGCGTAGATTTCTTACTTTGCTCATTGTCTGACTCGAATCAGCCACTGACAACTTTAATTCATCAGTCATCGTCTGGTAGAAAACTCTTCGGTTCGGTTTCTAAACAAAATGCAGACTAAATAAGCACATTTGTAATAATGGGAAAAAACTAACCTCAAATTCTTTGTTTCGCGGAGCCAACTCCAACAAATAGTCGAGGATGAGGCCTTCTTCTGCCTCCGTCCATCTTTTGTTAGTTAATACGCGAACTCGTTTCCGTACCACTTTCTTATTGGACATATTTATAAGAATTACAGCAAATATCAAATCGACGAAAATGGAATTGCGGTTTATATTAGAATCCTATGAGTTATAATAATTTTCCGCTCGATTTTCTTCTTCTTTATTTTTTGTCATTCAACACATCTGATGCACACAACACAAATATTGGCACAAGAATTCAAATTTGCCCTCATTGCAGTTATTTCTTTAAAAATTTGCAACCTCCCGTAAAGTGAAAAAAATAAATTTAACTTTCTGTCAAATTTATTACGATAATGTTATTTCTTCAAGAGATAAGTTTAACGCGACTCAAGGGAAGACAGCTAGTGAAACATTTCAGTTTCTGAACGGTTTATGTCAGAAACTTGTCTAACATTCAATTTTGCTCAGGTTTCACTGAGAATTTTAGTTTTCGAACGCGCTCCAAAATGTAAGGATTCAAAAATGTCGTAAATCATAACCTCAACTCTTCATACCTTCCTATTGCACTTAACTGACGAACTATCATCTTCATCTAGACGAACAAGGTGAAAATGACTCCAGATAGAGGGGAAAAGACGATTAAGTACAATTTTATGGTAATTGTTACATAATTTTTGACGTTCAATATATTTATGGAAATCTTCTTCGCTAGGTTAATATTTTATCTCGACTCACCTTCGCTTCAGATATACCAACGTTTGTGCACAAACTTGTGCAGGCGATAAACCAAATGTAGGCTACGGCCAACAGTTGAACTGATGAGGCAGTGCGACAGATAATGCCCTACCATCGTCGCCGACGAGAGAGGATTCATGCCGATGACGCCTACTAGGTCAAACATCGCACCTTGCAGATCGATAGTCGTCGTGATTCCGTTCAAATTATGCATTTCCACTGCACCGATGTCTATGAAAACCACATCATTAAATGTGGCTTTGCAACGTTTCTGGCAGTGTCGGCAGCATGCATTCGATGATGTCTGCCACGTTGCCGTATTGAAATGCAACGGTGTCCACCGGAATTTGGGCAACGTTTTCTATTGCACCACAGCTGCAGGTTCTGCAATGTTTTCGATGCAGCTTATCCGAATTCGTCCGTCGTCGCCGAAATGTTGTACGCATAGACGACTTCGCAGTTTATGAACGTAATTAATGTCCTCTGTGATACGATCGATTGCAGCTCGCGCCACTGGCTAATCAGCATACAAACAACCCAGTACGTGAATCAAGGCGTTCCATACACAAGTGTTGATAAACTCAACCGTTCGTAATTGGAATTTATTCCTCATTGTGTGGTGATGTGTGCCTGGCGATTCAACTGACGACAGATGATGCATCGATTCGAATGTTTGTTGTGTTACCGGTTTCTCAACGGCGGTTTCTCTACCCAACTCTGAAATTTCCGTCTGTGCTTCCGAAACTGGTTTGCTCGATTCTGCATTCGACACCGCATCGGATTGTGCATTGGATTCCTTTTTGGATTCTACATCCGATTCCGCACTTGAATCGGAATTCAGCTCGGGCCGAAATATACAACCATGTTTGGCCAAAATTGTCACATATACAGCTTTCGCTGTCATCTTCAATGCGTGTACAAGGAATTCGATGTACACAGATGAATTCTGTGAACAGATCCGTCTTCGCGCCGCAGCTCATCTCTTTTATAAAAGAATGCAGCGTATTGCAATTCTGTTTTGTCCGATCGTCGTCCTCTTGTATCACTAAATTGAAGATTATTTTTATTGATAAAAATTATATTAATAGTTTAGACAAACTAAATGTAAATGTAAAATTTATGTAGATGATGTACAAAAGATGGATAATTAATGTAATACACTTACGGAAATATATTTTTGCATCAAATAGAATTTTGTACTTCTGCGCAGCTTTTTAACACTGCAAAAACTTGCGCAGAAGTACAAAATTCTATTTGATGCAAAAATATATTTCCTTAAGTGTAATGTAAAATGATGTACAAAAGATGGAAAAGTAGTGTATTTAATGTGATCAATTGCACATTATAAATCATGTTAAAATGAATGATGCATATAATATAAGTAGAAACAATGTCTCATATCATATTTTCTTAAAGATCACATGAGGGTTATAGCGTTTGGGCTTCTTTCAAAGCATTCTCTCATTGATTGTAGACCACTGCGCCGGCCGGCCGCGACGAAGCCGCCGCCGAAAAAAGGGGTTAGCCGAAGCCGCCGCCTATACCACTATCAGCCGCCTTAGCCGAGGAAAAAATCGGCGGCGGCCGATGGCTTCAAAAAATTATACAAATTTCAATGAGAAGAATCTTGTTTGCGATTTTTCCACTAGCTTCCAAAGTTGTGGCTATGTGGTATGCTTGATTTTGGACATTTGCATTGATACTAATTTAAATTGGAAGAGATTCCTATTTCTCATTGTTCATTGATGTAATGTAACATTATATTTTGTGATGAAAACGTTCAAATATAAAAGTCTTTACCTATTTTTTCCCGGAACGGATTACTCATCTAGATGAGCGAAGCAGACGAGCGAGTGGAGATCGTTCATCCTGGGTTCTCTACTGGGGGTCGCAACACTCAATTGCATCGCGTAATTCTGATGGCTTTCGTGGATTTCTGTTCTCACCCTCTGGTTATCTTGCGTACACAACGAACGTCACTATTCATGCGGTCATGGAGGACTTTTTAGATTTATCAGGTTGGAGAGGTTTTTCCACTACGAAATACAGATCTTTTGATCCTTTGTCTCCTTCCTCCTACATCACATAAATCTCACAAAACCTCTCGGTCCCTTCCAAGAACCACGTGGATACCCAGGGTCCTAAGCCGTAAGGCGAAGAACTTGGAGGATACTCCTTAGCATAAAGAATTCCCTTAAGGATGTTTTCCATCAGGATAACATTCAAATCATCTTGCAATAAAGTGCTTTTACTGTATCTATACAAAGTAACAATAGTCCACAATGCGGTGGTAGCTCTTTTTAAGCGTCCAGCTTTCTATTCTTTAGAGCTTATCAAGGAAATTTGTACAGGATTTAAGTTTAACAAAAAGACTCTGCTTCATCAACTGTGGGCAATTCATTCATCTACTCTTTAGTCAATGGCGAATTGAATTGAAAACGAAATAAAATTTTGATTTAGGATATTGTTTCATTCCAGTAAGAGGATGCACAGCAAGACAAATGACTTACCTCGATAGCTTATACATATACACACAGGTAAACAGAATTTTGAGATATTATTGCTCTTTTTTTCGAGTAACTTCAGCCGGCTGAGCCGGCTAGCCGCCATCATTATGATACGAGCCGGCCGCCGAAGGCCTTCGGCTACGTCTCAGCCGGCCGGCGCAGTGGTCTGTTGATATGCTGAAAAATGAAGTTAAAAGAACCAACCAAAACTTAACTAAATGTCTTCATACTGCCGTAATTTGCATAATAACCTTAACTAGGCCCACACTAAGGACTCTATAGCCCGAACCACTCAACAGATTTTCACTAACTTAATTTTCATGATTTTCTGATATTCATATCTTTCATTCAAAACCTTGAAGTGCGATCTACGTTCTAATTTCGCAGTGATATAGTAAGTTAGTTAGTTTAACTGGGCGGAGTTAAGCTCCAGCACCTAAGCCTCTATTGGGCCTGTTGTGCATACCCACCTTAGACTACCTACGTTCTTCTACATTCTAGCAGTTCGGTTGAGGAAGTCTAATATGTTGCTGGGCGGAATGCTCCAGATGATGTTATAAGTGAGAATGTAAGCTCCTAGGCTTTTAGCTCGGGCTGTGATGTATGCTGGGCATTTACATAGGAGGTGTTCGGCGGTTTCTATGTCGCCGCAGTTCGCACATATATTGCTGTTTGTAAGGCCGATGGTTTGTAAATGTTTGTTGAGAGGGCAATGACCAGTAAGTATGGATGTCATTCTTCTGATGTTCCTCCTGCTGAGAGAAAGTAGGTACTTACTGTTTTTGGTGTTTGGGTGTATACAGTTTTTAGATTGTCTAGCGTGGTCTATCGAGATCCAGTGCTTCCTGAAGGATTCGTTTCTCCAGTTGTTGGTAATGCTCTTAAAGAAAGAGGGTGGAGCTTTAAGTCGTGGTTCTGGGCCGATTAACTTGCAAGTTGCTCCCGCTTTAGCTAAACTGTTCGCCATTTCGTTGCCTTGGATATTACTATGACCAGGAACCCAGACTAAAGTAACGGAATTGCTAGTCGCGAGGAGATTAATTCTGTCTCTGCAGCCGAGTGCAGTGGCCGAGCGGAATTTATATGTACTTAAGGCCTTTAATTCAGTGATATAAGTGAAAAAGTTCCACGAACCTTCGAAAAACCGTGTTTTTCACCACTTTTTCGACCATAACTTCGAAAGTTTTCAACCGATTTTTCCGAAAAATTCTGTAATCAATTTTCTGATAATCTTTCAGGGAAAAAAGTTTTTGATAATCGGATCAGTTTTACTGTTTTATGTAAAAAAAACCGTTGTACAATAGTAGAGATTCAGCTGAGAACTAGCTGAGTGCAAAAGTTCAATAAAAAAAAATTCTTCCATAAATTGTCAGGCAGGCTCAGATCTTTCAAAAAAAAAATATGAAAATCAGAAAAGATTTGCTCGAGTTATGTACAAAAAACACATATGGGGCCCCAGCAGAGACTCGTTTTTAGTGCCCTAGCTAAGTCCAAGGACTCAAATTCAAAAAAGTTTCTTCCATAAATTCTCGGCTCAGGTCTTTCAAGCAAAAATTTTTTTTTGAAAATCGGAAAAGATTTACTCGAGTTATATACAAGAGACCAAAAACCATTTAAACGGCCCTAGCTCGGCCGCTCTTGGGCCGACAGTGCCCAGACCCAATCCCATACAAGATTTTTCGATTACCTTTCAGTGAAATATTGCCCTATTGGCAATTTCCATACAATTTAATGTGGACGTAAGTCAATATTTACTTAAATACGTTTGAGTTTTTGCGTAACATCAATTCCGCTTGCCGCATCTTTTCTGATACGTACTTCATATGTTTTTATTGCGGATTCGTCATGTAAAGACCATGATCTGTGCTTCCCCCCTACTCCCGGGTCAAAATTCGACTGGTTACAAACGTCGTGGTAAACGCAATAGACCCTCTTTTCGAAGAACTTCGTTCTTCGTACGGGTCTTAAAAAATGTCCATCAGTCCGTCAACACGATAACTCGAGTAAAAATCGAGATTGGATGGGATTGAGTCTGGGCACTGTCGCACCCGGGACGCCGAACTAGGGCCGTTTAAGTGGTTTTGGTCTTTTGTACATAATTCGAGTAAATCTTTACCTGCAGCGAACCGTATGTAAAAACGGACATGTAGAATTTTAAACAATGGAATTTCATTGTTCAAAATTTGACTTGTCCCTTCTTATATTCGGTTCGCTGTATTTTCAAAAAATTTTTGAAACTGTTTTGAACTGCTAGGGCCCTACGTGTTTTTTGTACATAACTCGAGCAAATCTTTTCTGATTTTCATAATTTTTTTTTATTTGAAAGATCTGGTCATGACCGTCTATTTATGTAAGAAACTTTTATGGATTTGATTCCTTGGACTTTGCTAGCGCACTACAAATGAGTCTCTGCTAGCGCTTTAAGTGTTTTTTGTGCATAACTCAAGTAAATCTTTTCCGATTTTCGATTTTTTGTTTGAAAGATATAGGTGACCGACAATTTATAAAAGAAACTTTTGTCTGTGCTTAGGGCTCAACTGGGCCTCATGTCGGTCCTAAGGTCGGCCCTAGCCAAAAAAAAATTGTTTTTCCATGTTGCATAGCGACTTGAGGGAAACATTTTTGTCTAAGGAAGTATGTGTCTGAGGCCTCTACTAAGGGCTCTAAGTCGGTAACTGAGGTCGACCCTAGCCCAGAAAATGGTTTTTTGTTATGTTGTACAGAAAATTGAGGAGAACATTTTTCTTTATTTGGGAGTAAATGTTATGCTTTCGGAAAGTTTTTTTCACACCGTTTTTTCGGACGGGTTTTTGGATATTGCCCTTTCGGCAATTTCCAATCCAATTTAATGTCGACGTAATTTTATGCACTTAAGAGTTAAGGCAGCATTTCGAATCTTTTTGCATCTATTCTGTTTGCCACATCTATTCTGATGCGTACGGGTCCTCTGCTTATGTTTTTTATCTCGTTTAGTTCTAGAGATATTTATTCAAATGTTTCGTTGCTCTTGCGTTACAATATGTGGAAATATTCATATGATGCGTGACTCAAACAAACCAATGTCATAAAAATTATCAAATTTCTAAAATGTGGATATGAATAAAAAGGGCTGAGTTTATGCGAATTTCGATTTATCACGATTTATCAGTACGAAATTTATTTAAATTAAACCGCATTGTTTGTATGTGCCTAGCTATGTGCCATACAAGTCTGTCACTATACACACCATTATTACACAAACCGAAATAAATTGCTGTCGCCCAATCTATAACAACTAACCGATACACGAAGTTTATTTACAAAACATAATGAAAGATCCTATTACAATAATTCTTTACCTATCGCGCAACGAACTAAATGAACACATATTTTGTAGCGTATAGCTAACCAACATGTGGAACCTATTTTTCTGGCTACTTTTTAGGTCTTCTCAATTTTAATGTGAGAATGAACCCGTTTTTCTTAAATTGTCTTAAATTAACCTACCAAAAAACAGACATACACAACTTTACACGCAAATGCGAGCGTGAAGAGGTAGAATTAAAAGGAAATATTATCGAAAAACAGGTGCACTTCCCATTCGTGATGGACGGGGAATCTACTCATAATTAGGGCCTGAGCTTGAGCTGTCGATTGGTCCAGGTCACAGAATTTGTGTTCGCCCCAGAGCCGAGTGCCAATCGATCTAACACACTTTTCCTGTTTTTGTATAAGAATAGCTCTAAATTTTTACGTTTGTCAAGAAGAAAACATTACGTCACCAGCTAAAGACGCTTAGCATAAACTGACTAAACTAACATTTCATTCTAGGTTCTACATATCAACACTAGTTGAATCCCCCCTAGGGGCTAAGCAGGCTTTAGCATTCTCGGTGTTGTGTAGGGGATTTCCATTCAGAGAGCCAAAGCAAATAACGCTGAAGGCCGTTACATGTATCACTTCGTTGATATAACCGCACATATAATTTATTGTATTACATGATGGACTGTGGTTGTTTACAATTGTATTTTCAAATGGAATTTCACTTGAAAAAAATAAGATCTGCTTACTAACTTATCGAAAAGTCTTTTCAAATTTATCTATATCTCGGGTCAGACTGATTCCTTTGTATTTCTATAATTTTTCATTTTTGTTATGTTGGTGAAATTTGGTACATTTTCTGGTACATTTCTTCGAGCACTAACATTTTCAAAAAGTTTTCGGTCGTTTCGTATGAAGTTTAAAAATATAAAAAACAAATTTTTGACTGTTTTCCTTTGTAGGCGTTATTTTTTCAGCGTCATCTGTCCCAAAAAAATAAATGGGGTAAAACCACCACACTCTATTGCAAAACCCGAAAAATTGGCCACTTTTCCAACTGCCCGACATTTTCACCAATACTGGTCACTTCTATTCACAAAACTCTGAGACTTTGCCGAAGAAACCGATGATCCATCTCTCGGACGTATGTCTTCACTCTATTGGTCGTTTGTAACCGACAGACACAAAATTATATAAATAAATGGTTAAAAATAATAATAATCCGCCGTTCTCTGGATTCTCTTAGAAATCATTTCGTTACTGTGTCAGTGGTAAATTGCACACAAACCTAGTGCCATCTTTGATGTACTAGGGCGGAAACTAGTAGGGCTTGGAATTTTCGGTGGAAAGCCAGTACGTTACCACTGATCTAACTTTAGACGGTTATAATCAGTAATTATTGATAGTTGTTAAGGTAACTTTTGGTCAGGTCTACCACCAAGTAAGTAGATGAACCAGCCTCACATGAAATAAAATTAATTATCAGCTACCCGACCATTGCATTTATTTTTAGCTTAAATCAAGCCAAAAACCAGCAATACAAACTTTAAAAAATTTTGTTTTGATATTTAAATAAAATTAAATTTATAACAACATTTTATGTGATTAACATTTATTTATGAAATATTTTTTAATTTCAATTGACTTATACAATTATTTATGTATTATTCCAGTACCTGCAACGAACTCAACGAAAGCTTCACTCGCTCGTACAAAAGTTGCTATGAGTGTATAACGAAATTAAAGAAAATTTCGAGAAGCAAATTTTAGACCCGAACGAAGAATGAAGTGGTGGTTTTTAATGAATATGCCTCTATGGGGCTTTTAAGGTTTAATTTGAGCTGTATTATCAAATTTAATCAGAAGAATGATGGGAATAGCTCAAATTTGTATAACAAAAAAACATGAATACATTGAGAACACATCTCTACATTTAATGGAGTTTTTTGTGCATTGTTGTAGAGAGAGAGCATATATACAAGGGACTCATACTCATCAGAATAGATGTGGCAAACAGAATGGATGTTGCAAAAACATTGGAACGTATCTAAGTAAATATTGCCTTAACTTGCAAAAAAATCCCCTCAATTTACTTCATAACATAGTAAAAAAAAATTTTCGAGGTGGTGCCGACCTTAGGACCGACCTATGGCCCTTTGGAGAGGCATCGTACCCATACTGGCTTGGAGAAAAAAGTTCTCTTTTTTATCTACAACACTACACAAAACACTACCCGTACGTATCAGAATAGATGTGGCAAACAAAGTTGATGTTACGAAAAGACTCGAACGTATTTAAGTCAATATTGCCTAAACCCATAAGTGTATAAAATTACGTCCACATTAAAATGCCGAGAGGGCAATATTGAAAAACCCGTCTGAAGGAACGGGCCCAAAGACCTTCCGAAAGTTCAAAATTGACCCCCAAATAGACAAAAATGTTCATCTCAATTTTTTCTACAACATAGCAAAAAACCATTTTTTTGTCTAGGGCCGACCTTAGGACCGACCTAGAGTACTCAGGAGAGGCTTTGAACGAATACTTACGTAGCAAAAATATTGCCCTCCATTTTCAGGACAGACCTGAGGCCAACTTCAGCCATAGCACAGGCTCCGGTTCCAAATTTGTTTTTGAATATAATTCGGTACTCGATTACCTCTCAAACAGAAATACAAATAGTAGGGCTTTCATAGACCTGTCGATTAAAAAAGCAGTTATGAAAATCGGAAAAGATTTACTCGAGTTATGTACAAAAGACCAAAAACCACTTAAACGGCCCTAGCTCGGAGATTCAATCCCATAAAAGATATTTCGATTACCTTTCAAGAAAAAAACATTTGTGAAAATCGGTTGAGTTTTACTCAAGTTATCGCGGTGACGGACATTTTTTTATTGCTGATGGATATGGACCATGATCGATGCTCCCCCCCCCCCTACTCCGCGGTCGAAATTAAGGGGGTTACAAACGTCGTGGTAAACGCATAAGATCCCTTTTTGAAGAAGTTCGTTAAAAAGCGCAAAAAACCTCATTACTCAAGAAAGACCACTAAATATCGAGTAGGGTCGCGTAACGTGAGTTGGGCCCACACTTACTACTCTGCAGCCCAAAACATTCACCCGATTTTCACTAATTTAATTTTCATGATTTTCTGAGGTCAATTTATCTTTCATTAGAAACTTTGAAAAGCGATTTCCGTGCCATTTTTGTCAAAAAATTTCACCAACCTTCATAAAACCAAACGCTTGCTTTCTTTTGAAAATTCGCAACGCCCTTAGGTATTTGCCCGATGTGCTCGTTCGATGCGATGTGAAAACAATTTGGTAGTCTCATTAGTAGTTTCAATAAAAATAGAAAAATACGTTAAATATTTCTTTCCTTATTTTCATTTGGAAAATAACAATTTTTCAAGCGTCATTTCTTGAAATATGTGGAATCTCAAATCGATCACATCGCGATATTCAAAACTATTATAAAGTAAAGATAGGACAAAGTCATTGGCCCTTCATAATTCGTACGAAACTAATGGTATCCTTTATAAAAACATATAACAAAATCATCAATGAACAAACCAATAATTTGTAAAATTCCCCTTTTAGGTAGAAAACAAACGTCCCATACAAATATTGTTCTAAACCATGGTCTCTCTTTATAATATAGTTCAAAGAACTTTTACAATCAACAAAGGGGAATTTCGAAAGAGAAACATTTTTACCGAACCATTTCTGGAGAGGTTGACGGTTGCGTTAAGAGATAAGTTGAACAGTAATTTTAGTACTCGTCGGTCTATCAATAAGGTTGGAAGTCGAGTTATGTGTAGCGTAACAAGAGCAGCATAAACACGCATTATCATCGATTCGGTCGATAATTTCGAATTTGAATTGGATGTAGGCCGAAAGTGGTTATTTTTGATTTGTATTTTGGAATATACCGTGAGAAAGTGATAATTCAAAGGGATTAAAATGGTGATTGTGTGAGTGTGTGTTCATTTGTTGTTATTCCAAATAGCATACAGAAGTGACGATTGAATGAAAAGTGAAATTCATTGGGATATTATATACAACGGAACGAATTTTTGTTTTGAATGCAATCCCATGCGGATTGTTAAAGGATATCAGTGATAGTGTCTGTTGCTCAATAAAGTTTTGAGATTATCAAGGATTTGAATAATTCATCGCTTTGTTTTAATTAATGCGATCATCGGTTTGAATGACCAAATTAATGAAAATGCAATTTAAAGCATAAGGTAAAAAACGGTTTTGAGAATCAAATAAAAAAGTAATGAGTTCATGAATTCGCTTCTAACTTTAACTTTCAATCATCCGCGAAATAAGGGAAGGGGGATAAACTTGGGTTTGCGTAGCAATGTTTTGCAATAAATTCGAATTAAGTGCCATTATCATTAAGAATACAAAGCTTTGTATGTTGCTGTTGAATTTGACATGTCTATAAATAATAAAATTGCGAGTATTTCGTCCAACGACATTAAAATTTTATGTTCAATCGATTTTCATTAATTTTGCCTGTGTGCAAACTTCATTATGGGATGGATGCGATCTCAACTGGTATCTTAGCCATTGGCACAATCAGAAATGAATAAGAACATGTGTTAAGTTCTTTTATGTTTTTTTAATTGAAATTTTTATGGGCTTAATTATTCGAACTTATTCAATTAGTCTCTGTCACAAAAGAGAATTGACATTAACAACTGAACTTTTTCAATTGAATTAGAAGATGAAATTAATTTTTTTTTCGAATACTTATCACGCTATTCTCTGTTGCACCCGTCTGAAAAACAAAGATTTTTCTACAAATAAATTTATTTACAATTTTTCTTTTCGCGAAAAATTCTTCGTCATCAACATTTCTGATAGAATTTACATGTTCTTAGTTCTTTCTTTTTGATATCACTAGGAAAGAAAAGTTGACACATTTTCGTGTGAAATTCGCTAATCCGAAGTAATGCTGAGATCAAGCACCTCATGTAAATGTGACCGTCTTGTAGTTTTGACCATTCGCGTTTGCAATAGTTTACCGACAGGTGATTAATGTGTAAACTCTTTTGGGACGGTTGATTTTACACAGTTGCGCTCTGCATTATGCCTTCCATCAAGATCATTTAATGTCATGCGGAACTAGTTTTATGAACCTAGCTTCGGGGAAATATTTTAGCTGTATTTGCTCGAACAGAGGTTTCATAACGAAAAGACTTTCTAGAGACCAATGCTTCAGTCAATTGAAAACTATCTTAGGAATGTTTATTTGTGTTTAAACCTGAACCAGGAACTGTCTGTTAGCAGATTTAGATATTTTTGACATCAAGGTCCACAAATCTTATTCGATGTAGGGGCGTCTACTTTGGTTTGACTCGTTGGGGGCAAAACATTTCTAACGAAAATGTTTTAATGATTTAAAAAAGAATTCATTCTGCTGACTGATTTCTTGTAGGGGGCGCAGCCTATAACAGACTTTTCATCGGGGAGATTTGAAAATAAATTGCATTTAGAATTTATAAGATTGAAACTAAGATTTTCCGCATCAAATTCAAAAATGAGTAAAACTCGCAACAAATCGGAAACAATATTATCTGATACAAGTGTGCATATTTTGGGACATAGCCCTTATAATTTAGTCTTCCCTTCTTCATGTCGGCTACTAAGGAGATGATTGAAGTCAATTTTAGCAGCAATCAATTTTAAACGACAATTCTTCAATCGACAATTTTTGCTATGAGAGGGTTCGGCTTAATAGTAATACACAACAATACGTTGTCACCCTATGTTAGCTCTACAGTCACTAATCGTATTTCGTATAAGGCACATCGTTCATTATACGAAAAATAATAGTTTCACACACATGAATTACAGATTACGTTTTTTGTAGAAATATGACGTACCCTAATTGACCTAATGTATGCAGACTTCTTTTGTGTTGGAAATCAGATTCGCTCTTATTTAACTGATGAAAAGTTCAGGTTATTAATTTTAAAAGTTATGTGATTAATTGTGTAATGTGGTGGACGTATTTTTCAAAAAATTTTCAAATCTACACAAGCGATTTTTATGTCAAAAATAAAATCACAAAGTTTTTCGACGCTTCAGATGTGGACTGGTAACTGAGGAATAAATTTTAATCGAGAAATTCTTTTTACACTAGTTACGTTAGATTTTTGTTTCAATTTTTGAATGATGTATCATTTCACAAATTTATTCGTAATAAAGGAATGGACGAAAAGAATTAATTTAGTTTATATCATTCGGGCATATAATTAGCCATTTATATACCTGAAAGTAGTCAAAAATCCCGAATGCCAAAATCCCGAAAATCCAAAATCCCGAATAACAAAATTCCCGATAATCAATAATCCCGAATGTACAAAAATCTCGAATAACCATAATCCTGAATGATAACAAAAATTGTTAAATATTAAAACTCCTGATTGATACGAGTGAACTTGAGTTTGGGGGGCTAATTTTTTATGCCTTGCAGGCTGCCTAACGTACTTGGGGCTCTGCACCAAACTCCGCTAGGAGCTCTGCCCCTTAGACCTACACCCCTTTTGACCCCTCACAGCGGGGGCTGCCGCCCCTCGACCCCGTTTTTTTTATATTCACCTTCGCTGAGACGCAGCTCAATTAACTTCTTTCTTCTTAAACCCAGTCAACATTAACTGTACTACATGCACGTCATTAAGTAAATACCCTGAGGTACTACCGCCTGACTTAGTGCTGAATTGTAGATTTTCTGGATTTTCGTTATTCGGGATTTTCATACATTCGGGATTATTGATTTTCGGGATTTTTGGTATTCAGGATTTTGGATTTTCGGGATTTTTGCATTCGGGATTTTAATTTTAAATAATAATAATAATAATAATAATAATAATAATAATAACCAATAAAATAACCAAGCAGTAAATAGCTTGATCATAGTCTCAGTATGTGAATATTCATCGGGGCAGAGCCCCTCAGACATTCACTCCTATCTACTATAATCGCGTCATTATATATGCCGATTTTGGCGTGACGTCCTTTATGAACGACCCCCTAATGCCTCGTTTTCACTCATGCGATAGAATAGCGTATCATCATATAAGAGGAAGTCTCGGCAAGTCTCGACGATTACAAAACACAAAATTTGTTACCATATATGGAAATCTCACACTACTGCCTAAAACGACATAGATATTCTGCTAAAGTATCACATGAACCGAATATTCATATCAAATGTAGATATAAATATTTGACCTCTGATCTCGCGATTACATTCGTTTCTTCCTAATCAAATCAATCACATTTTAACGATGACAAATGTCTCATCTCAATGTTACTCTTGTATTTGTAACACTTTCATCTCGATATCAATGAATTACATGACAAACGTGTTTAGCCTTTTTTTCTATTGATTGATATGCGTACATTAGAAGAATTACGAGTTTATTTCCCTTGGAAACAAATTTTGAGTCATGAGATAGAAATCAACTCAAAAAATCGAAATTTAGTCATTTGTTTGTTATTGTATTTTCGAAATGTAATTTTACATTTTCTTTATAATGCCATGTTTTGTGTAACAATGTCGCTTACTTGTTCAAATCTAATCGAGAACACACAATAAAAATGTAGGAGAAAATATCAAGATTTGTGTTGTGAACATCTAGCATTTAAAAAACTTTCCGAACAAAAATACTTTCTGGTTTTTCTTTACAAACTTTATGGCGTGGTTAAAAGAAAAAACTACGTCGTCCGTAGAAAATAAGTGAACATCTGAGCCACTATTCTCTTACGAATCGTAACTATATACTATTTGTGGAACTGCCAAGTTACAAAACTTGTAACGTTACCCTTGACACCACGAAACTAACATGAGTCGTCTAAATGGCTATCAGACAAGCATAATTTCCTCTACATAATAATAAAAGGATTTACATATTTTCATATTTTTCGCTACGTTACTGTGCAATCAACGACAATTTATTGTATTTTTTATTACATTTGCATCAAAAGAAATGATACTCGAATGAGTTAGGATAAAGATTAGACTCGTAAATCTTGTGCATTGCATTAATTTACTGATGTTCATTAGCATTTACTTTACCTCAGTATATTTTCTATTTTCCAAGAATACTTTGTCGAGTCAACTCGAGTCAATAAAGCAATTACCATTATTTTCTAGTGAGAAAGAAGAAATTGTTTAGTTAAAACTTGACTAGTAGAAAATGAGTAAACGTATCCGCGATTAGTAGAATCGTCAATAAACGATTAAAAAAAACATGACAACAATCAATTTTTAATTAGTGTCAATAAATAGTTCCGGAAAAATTTTTCTGTTCCAAGTTTTGGGTAACAATTGTTTGCTTATGAAAAACATAACAATGTATGCAACATACGTAGTTATGAGGCAATACCAATGACATATTAAGTATAGACTGACAGAAAAACCAATCAGCTTATATTGTGCATGTCTTGGTGTGCAATGTGCATACACACAAATTAGGTATTTTTATTTTTGCTTCAGCTTACACACATATCTATTACGTCATCATCTATTATGTCATTGGAAGAAACATATTATCGTAACAGCACACATATTATGTTTTACGTTACCATGTTATGCTTTTTACAAACATGTGTAGATGAAAGTATTTACTAAATGTGCTCAAGCAAAACAATTTCTCTAAATGTTTGTCCAAATATTTAGTAGACACTGTGTATTCAGAATAATCAAATATACATAATCTTGAGTCACATGTACCTGTATGTGTGAGATAACAAGATTCCGATCGATGGACGAAATTTGAATTATGTTAAGACCATGTAAATACGAAGCGGGAGAAGTGTTTATGAATAAAGTCAGGGCCGTAGCTAGATATGAGCCTTAGGATATAAATAATTATCTTGGACGATGACTGCAGGTGTAGAAAGACATATTGTGAAATAAAAGCAGGGCGAGCTATTGGAGAAAAATCGAGCTCTTAAGTTTTTGAAGCTATAACTACAAACCAGCTCATCTACTGTTATAAACTGTTCAACACAATAAAAAATAGAACAGTTTATAGCAGTAGACGAGCAGACGACGGAGTAGAGTTCCTTAGGGCGGAGGGTGGGGTTGGAGTTCACACATTTTTTTGCGTACGTACGAGTAGGTAAGGAGTCTAAAGACTGTCATTTTTTGAGTAGCTCAAGAGCTCAACCACCTCCAGTATGTATCTAGGCCTAGATTCATCGTTTCTGATGTTAAGATTTTTTTTTTTATTTTGAAATGAAACCTCTACAAGCTTCTTTTTATTGCGTACTTATATCATCTTGTATGATTTGATTATTACTCCGGACGCTCCGGACCCACTTCCTTATTTCATGAATTGTGATCTTGTGAATCAAAACGGTATCGTAGTGCCACAACTCAAAGTTTATTGCCGTTACGTTGAACTCTATTCTATACAGAGTCTGTTATGTTGAAATAAATTCGAAAAAAATTAACAGAAATTCTGCAAAATTCGTAGAAATTAGAATTTATTTCAGCATAATAGGACCTGATTGAAGTAAAGAAATTGGCCTAATGTGACTTGAGTTTTCTTTACCTGTTCCGAGGTTTAGTTCACGAAATTCAGAATTGTGTTATTATATATTGTTTTAAGTAGCCAAAAAAATTTTATTCTACAGCCCTGAAAACAAATACTCATTTAAATTTTGTTCTACTTTCAGTTCATATTAGTCATCTCTCAAATTAAGAGAATGAAATGACATAATCGAAAATCCCAACTCATAAATGTTCAACAAACCTATCCTTTCTTTACGCCATCCATTCGACCAATATAATAAACACAAGGCTAGCTGACGGGACAGTATTTATTTTGCACTTGGTATTTCGTTTTTAGTTTGCGACATTATGTAACGAGTTAGGTATAAACTATTGAAAGTGGATGTACATGTACATATACGCATATTGACTCGTTCAATCAATGTCCGATTCAACAGTGGAATTAAATTTAATCTCTTCCTGAAATGAGATATCAGAAAATCAACCCCGTTCAACAGCACCCAAATTGAAACAAACATTTTTTGAAATAGATTTATTACTTGTGGACCTTTTACAAAGTACATAATTAATTAGAATGGACACAATGTCTAATGCTGTGTGTATTTTGTTTGCCTAGTATGCTGATTTCGACGTATGTTGTAAGTCGACTCTTTGCGTGACACATTCAGTTAATTTATAAATAGGTTTGTCAATTAATTTTAATCGAATGTGGTATATTGTCCATTGGACACAATATGAACTGGTCAATGTGTGTGAACAGATATGCCATTATTATTGTTAGGTTCTAACTTGACTACACTAATCACTTCGACATTTTGTTATTTTAGCTAATATCATGACTTGTCTCGCATAAGTAGAAACCATTTTAAACAGCACACACGCATTCAAAATGTTTACTTGTAATATGTTAGGTTTCTGTATGACTTGATAACAAGTAATTAAAATAAATATGTGGAAATTTAGTTTCATTTATGAGCTTTGTGGGTTGTTTTGGAAATGAATATTAATATACAAATGTATGATGGCAGAGCTGGTCTTATTATTGTTGATAGTATGTAATTACTATTGCAGCATACGAAACAGTTTATGGCCAATTCCATCGTGCCCCATGTTACACTTATTTTGGTGTATACTCACGTAATTAGAAATGTATACTCAGTGTACACTTGAAAATGTAAATGTGCCCCACGTAACATTTTATATACCACTCTTTTTGTAGTATATATAGGAGTACATTCGGTTAAATGTACTATGGAATTAGCCTTGTACATTTTAATACTTATGTGAGAAGAGTTAATTGTTCTTATATGAAGAAGGGGTAAAAAGGGGAAACTCATACCAAAAATTGAAATCCCGAAAGGGCTGACAAAGTGACGAAGCCAGCGAAGCGCAAAAAAAATTTCAATTGAACTCAAGTCTGCGTTCAGAGTGGAGAATGCTACAACCGGTGAAGTTTGCAGCCTAGGCATGTTTTAGAAAAAAATAAGTTTTCGCAAGTCGATTCTTTAACGCCACAAAATATTGTTTGACCTCATAAACGCCAACAATATTTTTTTTTAAATTTATTTAAAGAATATTGTAGACAAAAAAGAGAAGAACTTTTTTGTTTATTTAAGTATGGGTCTAATTCCTTGCCTTATGGCAATAGGACGGTCCTAAGGTCGGCACCCCCTCAGATTTTTTTTTCTAAGATCGGCCCTAGTAGAAAAAAATAATTTTTTAAACTTTTTCTGAAATTTTTTTTGGGTATTTGGAAAGCCATTTTCATTGGAAGAAAGAAAACAATTTCATATAGCAAAAAATTTTCCTTCCGGCTCGCGAAACTTGGCAAAATTCTTTAAAAGTTAAGGGAAAAGTTATGAGTTCAACACAAACTTCATTTAAATTTCACCAAATACTTGGAAAGCAGAGAGTTGATATTTCACTGGGATTGTCGGTACATTTCGGTTGGGACGTGCGTCTAGAGGGCCAATGTCAAACTTTTTTGTACAAAATTGAATACCATGTATTTTTTCTAAAGCGAACTGTCATTGTTGTTAGAAACTAAAAATCTTGATGTTTTTCGCGTAGCGTTATTTAAATTTCCACAAAATGCCTTATTGCTACTATAGTGGTTGCAAAAATTTTACGTATAAAAAAAATTTACGAAGCACAGTTTCATTTCACCGGTAAATTTATTTTCATTTTCATTTTTATGTGATAACAGAAATTTGTTTTTGAATCTTAAGAATTCCTAAAGATGGTTATGTTCGCGAAATTTGGTTGTCCAGAATTGGAAAAATAACAGATAAGGAAAATGTTCTTCATGGATATGTTTGCTCAGATCATTTTCAAAGCCGTGATTTGCTTCGTCTATCAACGTCAAGTAATCTCTCAAGAAACACGCTGCCAATTCAATATGTAGAGAAGAGATTTGAGAAACCTTTCGATATGGTTGACAATCCCATTATCGTTGAATTGGAGGAAGCTACAGTTGAAATTAGTCCGGAGGTAATGAAAAGACTTGTGAAAAGATCGAATGTGCAAGTGGAACGTTGTGTTTGTGGTCACGTTATGTATTTGTGAACTGGATGCACGGAAATAAATGTATTGTTATGTTAATTTGTCTTTTATTTGCGTTGAAGACGACCTTTGTTGGTCGATTCTGAGCGAAACCTTAGATGTTTGGTAACGGTCGTAAAATGTGCGTGTGTAAAAGCTTTGATTGAGTTATGAATATTGTCGACAGGCACAAGAGATGGAAGTAAGTTCATGGCATATAGTCAGATCGTGTGCAGATATCGAAGAAGTAAACTTAAATTCGAATTCGCATTCGTTGAAATCTAGTGGTGGAAACCTCTTACATGTTGAGCATAACATTCAAAAGATGTGCATGGTTGTTGGAAAGTATTGCAGCAGAAACAATACCTTGTTCGAAGAATTGAAGAACCATTTTCAATCGGCACCGGCCGACTTCCACTATTATATTCTAATTAAACAAATTTCAACTGTATACCTGCAAATTAGAGTACATTATCTTAATAAGTCTGTGTCAGGTAACAATGGAAAGAGACAAAAAAGTCGCCACGAAATTCATTTTTTGGGCATGTAGACATGCTCGTAGCTCAAAATAATATAATTTTTTTTATTAGTAATGTGTTGACCAATTAAATGTCAAAATAAATATTGTGTGATAATTAATTAAAATACTTCAATTTCGAACCAAAATGAACATATAATATCCATATCAAGGATTACTACTTAAACGGCCCTAGCTCGGCGGCCCTTGGGCCAACAGTGCCCAGATTCAATCCCATAAAATATTTTTCGACTACCTTTCGGGAAAAAAAAGTTTTTGAAAATCAGTCAAGATTTACTCAAGTTATCGTGTTGACGGACAGACAGACAGACAGACAGACAGACCGACCCACAGACGGACATTTGTCGTTCCCGTCGCACATTTGCCATCGGTCAATGCAAATCTGAAAACTTTGACAGTAAATATGCCGAGATGTGCTCGAGAACGCCAGATACAGGTTGGGGAAATAGTCACCTGTATGTGGCGTTCTCGAGCACATCTCGGCACATTTACTGTCAAAGTTTTCACATGTGCATGGACCCATGGCAAATGTGCAACGGGAACGACAAATTTGCCACTTGAAAAAAATAAAATTTCACATTTGCGAGGCAAACAAAACAAATGTGGAATTGTGAAGGATAACTTACTAACAACAACAAATAACATCCATAACATCTCACATACTCACACTCAACAAGTTTGACATTTTGCTTCAATTTTCTGATTAAAAATGGCTGATACTTTGTTGTATGAAAATGTCTCACATTGGCCCTCTAGACGCACGTCCCAACCGACAATCCCAGTGAAATATCAACTCTCTATTGGAAAGGTATTTACAGCAGTTCTTCGGACGTGTTTTTCAATTTTACCCTTTCGGCAATTTCCAATTCGATTTAATGTGGACGTAATTTCATACACTTAAGAGTTATGCAATATTTACTTAGATACGATCGAGTCTTTTTGCATCCATTCTGATGCGTACGGGTCCCTTACATATGTTTAAGTGTTGTTTTCAAATTTTTTTCCCTAAAGGTTGGTTTTTTACATTTTTAACGATGAATTTTTGATGAAATTTTTTTTTTTTTTAAACATTGGTCAAAATAGGTGGCGCTGACGACGCGTCGTGCGACGTTTTAAAGTTCAAAGTAGAAAGAAATGAAATTATAGATTTTTATCACCGACAATTTTCTTTCAAAAAATTTAAAAAAATATATTTTTGGCTTATTTGTGGTCAAAAAATATTTTTTGAGGGGTTAAGGAATCAAGTTGAGAAATTTTTTTTAAAACATATCTACCACTAAGGCGTGATTCATAAAATATAGAGAGTTTCAAAGAGCAGATCACTTTTATTTTATCTTGTTTGAATGACCAATTTGTTTTGCCATATTTTCTCTTAAATCCTGGATTAATTGTTCACTCTCAACATTTCAAAATTTCAAAAAAAAACACATTTAATTGTAATTCCACAAAAATTGAAAAAAATTGATGTAACACAACACAATCCGTCCACCCCCTTGAGCCGGTCACACCTTTCGCTCTTGCGTGACTTACTTTACAAATGAATTGCATAATGCATTCAATTGTTAAAAACTTAGTCGCGAAAACCACATAATTTATGCAGCAATATAATGTCAGTTTTAAGTCGAAACAACATAAAGAGATATAGATTGTGAACTGTCAGCTAATAGATTGATGTTATCAATAGCACTTCTAGCATGCTTGTAGGGTTGACACACGGGGTGTCACCTATTCATCCACTATTCATGCATAATTCATTACTGCCGTAGAATAAACAATCGATTTGTTACTCGATTCGGCCATGCAACGTAAATTTGTCGATGTTGCCGAATTCTAAACAAACTGAAAGTTAAAAAACGATATCTATAAAATGTAGACGAAATTCAAAAACTCCACAAAATAGGTGTAAATTGGCAATCGGACAAAATAACCCCTGACCAATGAACATTCAGCTTGTGAGTTTCTTAATAGTTTGTGAGCTAAGCATTCCGTAGCCCGCAGTGAATATTGTGATGCATCTCAATATGTGAAGCAATTAATTGAAGTTGTGTGAATGATCAAAATTAAGTATGTGTTTTTTTAAGGAAGGCCAAACCGACGAAACAAAACGAATATGCGGATTTCGGCGTATCACGCCCTCACATAACGAATATGTGGTTTTACCAGTACACTATGTCTTGTCGGACTATGTGTATATCAGTGCAGACACAGATCAAATTTAACAATATGATTGTGTAGTGACAAAGTTGATTATCTGTTTTATAATTATTTTCAACCTGATTTCATTGCCGGCAGTGAGAAGGAAATAAGGTCTACTTTCGTCACTCGAAATTGACAATTTTACTTTCGCTAACAAATACAGTACGATCAAAGATATTTTTAAATGATGTGAAATAACATTCAGAACAAAAAGTTGTTCTACGACATGCCTCGAAAACTTAAGGTTGATTTTATATTTTAGTTTCAAAAGTGTGTTTTCGGTACATTTTCCAATTTTGCTTTTTTTATGAAGTAGCATTTGTGTAGCAAAAATAGTAGATTACAGTGTATCGTGCGAAAGAAAGTTATTACATGAGGAATCATTTTTGTGATATGAGCAAAACTCAGAAGTTGCTGCACCCCGACAAGGTGAAGGTTTGGGTTTGGGTCCCAGTCGTGGCAAATTTTTCCTTTTAGATTTCATTTCACAACTATTCCTTTCGTAATTTCAACTCAATTTATTGATCTCGAATGGGTGGATTTCTTTCGAACAATTCTCTGTAATTTATTTTGTTGTATTCCCTACACAAAAAATTTACTATTTACTATCCCGAGACAGACTTAACAAATAGTCGAAAGTAAAATGAAACATTTCAACTCAAAACTAATTCAGAATGAGCGTATCAAATTTGAGAATATTCATTGTAAATGTTTGCTTATTCAAAAACAGAATAGAATTCGGTGACTTTTTTCTGTACTATCAGTTTACATGTATGGAATTTAAACAATTCAAACTAACTGTTAACCCTGTTAACGATACACTCATTTACAAAGTAATTATTTTCGCAAAATTTTGATAATATCGAAAACATTCTGTTCTTAACTTTTCAAATGTTATGGCACCATTATTATTATCATCATCATGCACAACTCTGCTTCCAGTTCGAAATTACCAAAAAATTATCAAAGGTAGTCCCACTCGTCCCACTTCCATATTTCAAATATTTATGTCAATTTAACTTTCGTTCATGGGATATTTTTCGTAAACATCGCGAAAGTGAAACTTTCGTTCAGCGGAGACAAATTTGCATGTATTGGTAAGTTTTCGTGTAGGGTATACAACAATAGTAGGTTACAGAGGGGGGTGCGGAAGTAAGTCGTTACATGAGGGATCAATTTTGTGAGGGTGCTTTTAGGCAAAAAGCTTAGGAAACTGTTTTTCGACGAGTGTACAGTTTGTGTCCCAAGCCGAAGGCGAGGTTTGCAACTGCACGAATCAAAATACAGTTTTTAAAGCGAGTTGCTTAAAAATACACGGATGAGTTTGTGAGTGATCCAGAATGGACGACTTACTAAGCGAGACCCATGGTTGCTCAGTGTCCCATCCGAAAACCCGTCATGACATACATGTAATGAGAAGTTTCCGTTGGGGGCAATAATGTAATGAATAACGATAGAGAAACGCTTAAAATTACATGCAAAGAAAAGAGAGACGTAATGACAAGTATAGTCATTTTAGTGTGAGATAAATTTTTAGACCCGTACGAAAAACGAAGTTCTTCGAACATGGTTCTTATGCGTTTACCACGACGTTTGTAACCAGTCGAATTTCGACCCGGAAGTAGGGGGGGGGAAGCACCGATCATGGTCTTTAGATGACGATCAGCAATAAAAAAAATGTCCGTCCGCCTGTCAACACGATAACTCGAGTAAAACTCAACCGATTTTCAAAAACTTTTTTTGTCCTAAAAGGTAATCGAAAAATCTTTTATGGGATTGAATCTGGGCACTGTCGGCCCAAGGGCCACCGAGCTAGGGCCGTTTAAGTGATTTATTGTCTTTTTTACATAACTCGAGTAAATCATTTCTGATTTTCAAATTTTTTTTTTGTTTGAAAGACCTGGGCATAGCCCACAATTTATGGAAGAAACTTTTTTTAATTTGAGTCCTTGGACTTAGCTGGGGCACTGAAAACGAGTCTCTGCTAGGGCTCTATGTGTTTTTTGTACGTAACTCGAGTAAATTTTTTCCGATTTTCAAAATTTTTTTTTGTTTGAAAGATCTAGGCATGACCGACAGTTTATAACAGAAACGTTTGCCTGTGCCTAGGGCTCAAGTGGACCTTGTCAGTCCTAAGGTAGGCCCTAACCAAAAAAATTTTTTTTTTGCTGTGTTGCAGAGGAATTTGAGGGAAACATTTTTGGCTATAGAATTGTGTGTCCGAGGCCTCTACTTAGGGCCCTAGGTCGGTACTAAGGTCGACCATAGCCCAAAAAATGGTTTTTTCTATGTTGTAGGGAAAATTGAGTAGCACATTTTTTTGGGTCAATTTTGTGCTTTCGGAAAGGTTTTTTTACACCGTTTCTTCGGACGGGTTTTTCAATATTGCCCTATCGCCAATTTCCAAAACAACTTAATGGCCGTAATTTCATACACTTAAAAGTTAAGGCCATATTTACTTAAATACGTTCGAGTCTCTTCGTAACATTAACTCTATTCTGATACGTATATGCATGTTTTTAAATCAAAACAATTGGACTTTTCAACTTTCTTCTTAAATAGGTAGCATACAGTCGTTAATTACGTGCATGGTTGCACAAGCGTCGCTAGTTGTGACGCTGAAATCCGGAAATCCGGAAAAATTACGCTAATCGCTAGTTGATTCGCTAACATGATGGAGTATTTTAGTTATTTTGTGCGCAAACAAATAAAAATTAGTTGAAGGTCGTTGTTATTTGGTCATGAAAGTCCAGTGGGCTTTTTACTTTTGGTACAATTCGTAGCATTTCAGCCCACCGTGGCCTGAACTGAATTTCATTGCATTTTTTGTAATTCTGCGTTTTCTCTTTTAGTAAATAAGGTTTTCAAACTTCGAACTAAATGATTATGCCAAAAATTAGCAAGGCGAATCGGGCAGATTTTGAAAAATATCAGAAAACGTGGTGAAAATGAAGGTTTTATATTATGAGGTTGCGCAGATCAACGCAAGCATCTATCACATCGCCATTGAAAAAGGTTGACACGTTAAACTAAAGTTGAAAACGGAGAAAGTAACAATTCATCTTGTTTCCCCATCCATTTTGAGCAACCGTTTACATGAAATTCGAATTTTTTTTTATACTTCAGATGGCGCTTGTATAGATTTTTGTGGTTGGCGCCCTAATGACTTGCGCAAACTCCTAATAATATTTGGCCTTGCTTGAAAATGAGGTTTTTCCAAAGAAATTGTATGAAGATAGAATGTAGAGATGAGTTCCACTTTTTTGCTTTCTGTGCCCGTCCTAGCACAAAATTAAAAAAAATACCCGTTCCAAATGGTGCCCCTTAAAATTGTCGCAATGCCTGCCCTGTTCTGCCCGAAATTTAAAAAAATGGGCGCTCCGAAATGTGCCAATAATTCAGCCCGCTCCTCAGCTTTTTCGCATACTTTGGTATATTAGGATATTTTGCACTGCATTTTTCCGCATTTGACATTCACATAGGCCCTCTAGACTCAAGTCGAACTCAAGAACGAACATTTCACCCTCAATTTTTAGGGTATGATCAAGATGGCAAATTCTTCACATATTTAGACAACTAAGATATACTTTTTTTCTTTTAAAAGTTTGAATATGTGAAGAACTTGCATTTTCGCCACACCCTCAAAAATTGAGTTAATGTTTTAGGCCATAGTTCTGAACAAACGTGGTACTGTAAGGTAATCTCTCTCATAAATATTCAAATGCAGATATTTTTCTGTGATATTTGTAAAATTCAAAATTATTTTTGATTTGTTCACTCTTTCTGTGCCCGCCCTACCCTAGCCCCGAAACGTGCCAGTTGAATTTGTGCCCTGCCCGGGCATAATTTGAAATTCCCTCAAGCTTGCTCATCCTGCACAAATAAAACAAAATAATGTAGGTCAATGTATCGACATTTTGTCTCTATCTTCTCAAGTCGAGATAATGAAATTTAAAGCAACTCTCTCTTTCTGTCACCAACGATTCTTGTAGCTGTATGTTGATCAGCACTTAATCAGCACCTGTTATTGCAACGTTCGTTGTCGAGAGCTTTTGATAATTAAAACGTAAATGCTGTTTGCAGGCGCATAGAAATAGCATCTTCATAATGGTTTGGCTATTCGCAGATACCTCACTTTGTTCGACGAATATTTTGCTGGTGTGATTTCAATTATCAACTTAAAAAAATATTTTAAATTTTAACGCTAATTTTTCGAAATTAGCGTTAGCGTAAGCGTTTCTAAAAATGTGATTAGCGAGTAAAACCATGCTTACGTGTGATATTCACAATCTGTTTTACTACTGAGTGAAACGAAAAAAATCGCATCGTGCGCTAATATAATTATCCCTTTACCTCTAAAGTTTTATATCAGCAAGACTCAAAATTTCCGCATAAGGCACAAAATGTTTCCCATCGGAGCACTCATTAAAATGAACAACTTCCTTGGGACGCAAATCCATGTATTGACAACTTTCCGGCAACAAATAAAAATAGTTGCAAAAATGCTTGTAATCCTTAGAGTAGAAAAGTTACTTTTCGTCCCAAATTTGCATGATCCGTAGGGAGCGAGATGAACACAATTGTTCACCTGTAATAACCTCGGTAATAACTAGGAGTAAAAACTCATTCCATGTATATTGTAAAGTAGCATTTCGTCCTGTGATTTACATGTAAATAAAGATTGAATAAAATGAAACATGAAAACCATTAAAGCTTAATTTCCCGTCGCGTCGCCTCAAGAAAGGTGATACACTCCATTTTCTGGTCTTTTTCTTAAGAAATTATCAACTCCCACGTGAGAAGTTTTTTGAATTGAAGTAAAAATAACATTTTTGTTTCATCTCTTTTGCAGGACTGATGCATTGTTTAGAAAACTTGCGTAAACGTGAATAATTTACGTTGTAACAAGGCAAAAAAGAACTAAACGAATAATAAGTATATTACAACACGAGTGGCATAATCGATCGATTATACTTGAAGTAATTCTTCCGATGGGAATCGCTTTCTGTTCAATTCTTTATTCACACTGTAGTAATGATGTTTGACTTATTGTGTCTCGTTTTTATCGTTTATTGCACTTTAACTAAGTAATTATGTACTGTTGAAGCCATCGAAAGAAACTTTTACCTGAGGCAATTATTAAATTGTAATCTTGGTATCAACGCTTAATGTGACTGCATTTTATTTGACTTAAATGTTCGATAAGATTTACTACATCTCGTAAAATATTGCAATAAATGCGACGAAGACGAGAGAAGTTCTTACCCCCTTAGAAATTGATCACGTGACTCATCTCGACTACAATTTATTAATACTCAGATAATAGTGCAGCCGTTTGTAAGGAGTTGGACTATAACATTCCGTTTATCCCCAAGTTTTCCAATTGGAAAATTTAATAGCGTTGTCAAGGATTCGATTCCCTTTCAAAAAAGAATACATCTTCTTTATTAAGTATAAATTAAAGCAATTTTCTCCGTAAATACGACGAAATGGTTCTTAAGGAATAAAAGCCGCAAATAGAAATGTGGAGATGAGAGAACGTAATTTTCCTTGTTTACAATAATCACGTGAATTTCCCGTAATCTCATGGCTTACGTATTATGCTACCAGAAACTTAATGAGTGCGAAATTGTGTAACGAAAACAAAATCTTGTGTCAGTGTATTTTCACTGTAAAAACAATTCCAAATGATGTATCGGTCCTATACAATAGTCAATCTGCTGTTCAGAAATAGTCTTTAAAGTAAAGACTTCCAGTAATTTGGAACATAAATTTGCAAAACATAAAAAAATTATACGGTAGAAAGAGAAAGTTTGATTCAGGGACGATGTATAGCATTTTCTTCTTATGAACGGTTCAATAAAATGCCTCCAAACGTGTGGAATGGGATGTGAGGATAAAAAAAGTCAGGTAAAAACAGATTAGGAAGAGAATTTTCACGAAGGAGATCAGCACACACAAAAAATAGAATATTTCCGAGTAAGGCTGTGTGCTTTAGAAAAAAAGCTGTCTTCTCTGTAATGCAACGCGTTACTATAGTTGCATAGCATAAATTAGCTATTTTATGAATATTGTAACTGGTTTTATAAGGCACACAGCTTTTTCGTGCATGTTCGCAGATGGTTGGATCGGATTTTTCCAGTATTTACATAAAACTCATTGTCTCACATTTGTTTCCCAGAAAAATTTGAAGTGAGAGAGATGGAGAGCTATGGCTCAAAGTGGTTCTACAAACGCTTAACCAATTCTTTGAGAAGCTAATTTGAATTCAGTAGCCAGTACTGAACGGCGCAATACTTTTTAACTTGATACCAGGCTGTCTACTATGCTGAACCATGACAAAAATTGGCATTGACGAATCCTTTCCAACGCACTAATTTTGAACTTGAAACCAGGCTGCTGCTGTCATCTTCATTTCTACGAACATAGCTCAAGAACGCAGCCTGGTGTAAAGATGACAATTAGTGCGTTGTTACGCATTCGTCAATGCCATCACAGTAACTGTATAATAGCAATGCGGAACTGACACATGCGAAATTTTTCTAATATGGCTACACCAAATTTCATTGATAACTTTCGATTTATGACTTTGTGTCAAATGTTCATGTACATACATGTACATGTACTTTTCCATGAAATGCTCGATATTGGCTCCCCAGTCGGGAATACACTACTCCACTTATTGCCAATTTCTGAATGCAGCGTACTTCAGAATCAAGCTCCAGTAGCTTCAAGTTCTAGAGGAAGGATCAATCTATTTCTTGAACGAACTATAAATGCCGGATATTTCGGAGATTTTTAGAAAAACTGTAACAAAGTACGCCATCAATTTGCGAAACACCTACTTGGACAAAAATACGCTGCGTATCATTGGTTGATTTATTATGAAAACCATTTTTGTATTAAATTACAAATTTTCAAATTCTAATGAGCTGGGAACATCTACAAAAAAGTGTTCTACGACATATCGAAATATTTGCCTTTTTATATTTTTAAAATTGAAACGAAAATTCACATCCGATTGTTGCTTGTGCATGTATCAGTGAAAAAAGTGTATACGCGCTAATTTCAACTGAGGTGCAAGTAATTTCATTGTGGGTGTGAATTTTGAAACTTTCAACGTTAATATCAAAAAATTTAAAGCGTCTAGAGTTTTTTTTGAAAACAGATTATCAACGTGTAGGTCATTCGGTACCATATAAAAAAATTGAGGTTCTCGGCTCATTAATACAAAAATGAGTACGTTGGCCAGGTTGTAGATGACGTGATGGTGTGATGAGGTAATATTTATTAAAATTTTAGGCCCATTTATCACTGTTGCTGCCTCCTTGGTGCGTCCAGCTAACCGCTGTCTGTGATCAATGCCAAAACATTAGTCAATGGAACTTTTCTAAATTCTTCTATGGTTAGATAGAAGTCACCTAAATACTTCTTCCTCAGGCTGCACATCAGTATATTATGTCGCATACGTTTAATTGCATACATTACATGTTGTCTACGAGGCGTACATAATGCGTCTCCATCGTATATGATAAATCGAGTAGTAGGTCACTTCATATTCAGAACTTTTCTTCTGTGTATACTTTGGTTTATGTAAGTTTATCGAGTTCGTTTAGAGATTTCGATGGAAGAAAAAAGTAGTATGAAAAGCTTGTACCCGGGAAATTGTTTGCTTTATTTCGTAGATAATCTCCTCTAATATGTTGTTAAGTGAAGGTAAAGCATAAAATAACTATGTTCGTATAATTTAATTATCCACTCGGGCAGGTGCACAACAAACTGCTAAAACTCTGGAGAAAGGTCATGCACTTCGACGAATAAGTTAGAATAAACGTAAACATATTTTTGCATTTATCTAACGTAATTATCCTTTTCCAAAATATTCTATGCCCAAAGTAAACCATTAACAGGAACTTTATATCGCATTGATTAAAGTTAATTTTTGTTATTTTTCAACTCCTTCGTTACATTTATTTTAGTTAATAATTCAAAAGGAAAACAAAATTAATTATTTACAACGAAGAAGCATTGAATACTTTATAAATTATGCAAGATTTTGACTTTCTTCCAAAAAATAATAAGCTGAATGGGCGGATGGTTCCTTGGCATACCTATAACATTATTAATAAAAAATTGTATTTTTTATTGAAAACTTCATGAAAACAAAAATTTTCTTTTGTGGAAAACTTCAATTCGAAGTTTAAAGGTGGATGCGGTTGTTGTTTAGCTTCCTGCTTGATGAACAAAAAGCTGCAAAATAAAGACGCAAAAAAACCTTAACATTTTACTGGATGTTGTGTTTGTTCTCTTATTTATTTTTTTGTTTTTCCAAACAAAACAAACAAGTTTCGTTGTTTTCTTTTTATATGTTTTTTACTGAGGTATTAAATTTAAAATGGTTTAAAGTTCGGAGTGAAATGAATTGAACAAAGTTACTTCTTTATTTGTCTCAGTTTTTAATTTATTTTTATTGTGGTAGCAAAGTTCTTCACTACAAACTCACCTGTGTGTTCATAATAAGAAAAAAAAGATTAAATGTTTGTTTAAAACAACTTATTTTTCGTTAGTACCTCAGGAAAAATTAGAAAGTGTCGAAAAACATTTATCTGCTTTCTACTCCTATAAATTTAGCACAAATGAAGAGATAGATAATGGCATGTATATTGTATATACGCTTAAAAAAGATTTTGATATCCTGCCAGCATGAAATAAGTTTCGCCAAAAAATACCCTAAAAAATGTTCTTTGATGTCTTTCAATCGATTACATCAAATGAAAATCAAAAGATTTTTGATTCTGCACAAATATTGCTGAACTCGGCTGTTAAAAGGGAATTAAAAAGGCTATTCATGACCGCCGTTTAAGCTTTTATACCCGAGTATAAATTGTGAAGTATAAGAATCTGACATAAATTGAATAACAATGAATTTTTCAGTATTTTAAGAAAATACCGTTAGAATTAGATTTTATTAATGAAATCCGTAGATCTGATGATTTCCCGTCAGCTGGAAAATATTACTTGCTCTTATGCAGCGTTGAATGACAAACAAAAACATATGCAAGGGACCCGTACGCATCAGAATAGAAAACAGAAAACAGAAAACAGAAAAGATGTTACTCTTAAATGTATGAACTTACGTCCACATTAAATTGGATTGGAAATTGCCGAAAGGGCAATGTTGAAAAACCATTCCGAAGCAGCGGAATAAAAAACCTCTCTAAATCCCTAAAAAAGCCTAAAATTTAAAAAGAAATTTCCAAAAAAAGTTCAATTATCAATTAAATCCTAAATTGAAAAAAGTTGAAAGAAAATATTAAAAACAAATTTTTTCACACAACCGATCTTAAAACTGACCTCGAGCACTTAGGAGAGGCCTCTGACCCATGCTTCCATACAAAAAAGTTCGCCTCTTTTTACTCTAAAACACTGCACAGAAAACCTCATCATTAATGAAATATTCACGAAAACGACCAAATATCGTGTAGGGTCGCGTGACGTGAGTTTGACTCACACAAAATACACTACAGCCCGAACAACTTAACAGATTTTCTATAATTTAATTTTCGTGATTTTCTGATGTCCATATATCTTTTATTTAAAACCTTCCATAGAGATTTCCGTTCTAATTTCGCAAAGATATAAGTTCCACAAACCTTCAAAAAACCAGGTTTTTTACCACTTTTTCGACCATAACGTCGCAAGTTTTCGACCGATTTTGCACAAATTCAATTCCGTAATCAATTTTTCGATTATCTTTCAGAAATATTTTTTTTAAATTGGATAAGATTTACCCGATTTATGCAGAAAAAACATGTTACACAATAGTAGAGAAACAGTTTCTTCCTCAAACAAAAAGAAATTTATGAAAATCAGAAAAGAGAAAAGATTTGCTCGAATTATGTACAAAAAGCAAGTAGGGCCCTAGCAGAGACTCGTTTCTAGTGCCCTAGCTGAGTCCAAAGATCTAAATTCAAAAAAGGTTCTTCCATAAATTGTCTGCTTAGAAAAGTTTGTGAAAATCAGAAAAGATTTACTCGAGTTATCAAGTATCGAGTTACCAAAAACCACTTAAACAGCCCTAGCTCATTGACCCTTGGGCCGACAGTGCCCAGATTCAATCCCAAAAAAGAGTTTTCAATTACGTTTCGAGGAATGATGATGACGATGATTTAGTACAATTTTTTTGGTAATTTTTATATAAATTTTGACGTCTACTATATACGAAAAATGTGTCAAAATTATTATATTATATTATATTTTGATTATATTTTTCTCTATTCTATAATTAGTATAAAGTAATTTTAGCGAAACAGTATTAGATTTATGAAGTCAAGAATCCTACTTCAGTTCCATTATGTCAAAAATCATATAAAAATGACTAAAAATTGTACTAAATCAGTGTTTTACCACTTGCTGGATTCGTATTTATCGTGTTACTTGTTACTTCGTTAGTTAAAGAGAAGGGAGAAGGTATGAAGAGGTGCGGTTGAGGTCACACTTTGACGTCTGCTGTATAGAAATTCATCAAAACTGAAGCGGGATTCTTGACTTTCACAAAAGTCAATTTATTTTTAAATTATCCTATAATCTTTGCTAAGTATAAAGAAATTTTAGAGCTTATGTCAAAGTTGGTTCAACAATACTAGATTTATGAACACAAATATAGCAGTTTTCCCTACGGCATAACGTATCATACACATAGTAAACAAAAAATGCCAATGCCACACAAATTGAAAACTAAATATTCAACAAATTTTCGATGTATTTACGTAACGGTATTTAAAAATATTCAAGTCCTGAATCAATACCATTGGGCTTTTTTTGCGGGTTTACATAAAAAGCATAATTTGAATATCATTTAAAAATGGTATAAAAAATAATTTGTGAATATTGAATACAATCAAATTTCGCATATTGTATATCCTTACTGGCCCAAAAAAAAACAGCTGTATGCTTGTAATTTCTGAAAATTGGAGTAAAAACGTTAAAAATGCAATTTTCCATTTCACGCTGAAACGTTTTACAATTTATGTTTTAATTGCGAGTGTACTTTACAATACTGCATGAAATATTTGAAATATTTTTTCAGTTTTTAGGATTAAACTTGGTCTATGCAATTTACAAAGCTTTTTTCGTATACTTTAATGACGAAAGGAATAAATCGAGATTATGGATTTTTAATAGGTTTTTGTTGAATGGTTGCTAAAAAAAGTATGTTGCTATCGAATAACGTTGTAGTTGCTGTAGCAACTCATTGTGTACCACTATCAGATTCATTTGCTGTTGTTTTGCTCTTGTTTACATATGGTAATGACTTCGTTAAACCTTGGGGATTTTAATGTGTGGTGATCAAATTTCAACACACATGAAAATTTTGACCAATTTCTGTTTATGCAAATGTAAAATAACATTAACAAAAAAGCATTTTAAGTGACAGTGTGCCGAAGGACTTTTCTGTCGGCTTAATTTAATGTTTGACATCAGTAAAGTGATAGCTTTTAGCTTCAAGACACAAACGATTGTCTCAGAGTAACTTTGTATTGAAAGAAATGCGTGGACCGAAAAGAACCCGAAAGTAACGCTGTCGATACTGTAATGAAATTTTAATAAATAACTGATTACACCCCTGTTATTGCGTTGCATTGTAAACTGCCCAAAAAGCAATATTGAAAAACACTTCCGAAGCAAAGATGTTAAAAAATGTCTATCGAACCCATGGTTCCATGGCCAAAAATGTACCCCTCAATTTTTCCTACAATATACTAAAAACGTTTTGTTTATGTTGAAACATGACGAAAAATTAAAAATTTATTTTCCAAATATTTAGTGCTCGGTCACCAGAGCAGCACTAATTGTGGTGATGGTTTCATTCAACAGCACAAAACTTTTGATACCAGTACGAAGTATGCCCCGCATTGCGGGGACTATTTGTTTACACTTACGTTGGTAGTCATCGAAAATTCATATTCAAATCTGCAAAAAATATTGACCATCTGTGTTGGTAATAAAATGTCGCAATATTCCTTGAAATTCACTGAAGTACGTCAAGTTCCATTAGATTCATGAATATTTCTTCGGATCTTGAGACGTTGAGGCGAACGAAGTCGTCCATGTCTCCGTAGAATAAATGTAATTGGTTAATTTAGACCCAGAAATAACCCATTTAGGCTCACTTTTGACCATCCCTACTTTATTTCCCACCTATCCATAATTGCCCTAGCTCATTTCCCACCTGTCAATAATTTCTTTCCACCTGTCAATTATTTTAATATTTTATTTCCTACCTTTCCATTATTTCCCACCTGTCTATTACTTCACTACGTGTTTTGTTCCGAATCTGACTTTTTGTCCGTCTGCGCATATTATACATAACACGGAGTAGAAAAGGGCTGGCTTAGACTGTTGCAGTGAGCCCTCTCAGCTCCTTGTTATGTAACATACTATTACATTCCTAAAGACAGACCATGTAAACACAACTCACAGACATTCAATGCAATAAAATGAAATTGTGATGGAAACAAAAGATAGCTCAATTAGAAAGCACTGAAATCGAGCAATAAAAGATCAGGGAGGCAAACAAAGTTAGCACCATATTTCATTAGCAGTGTTGAAGCTTGATGTTTTCATGCACACTCCTAACCATCAGTAACTGTTTTATCTATGGGAATTCATTGAAATATTCAGACAGTAAAATTTATTGGCAAAATCAAATCCAATGCATCCGTTCTAATAAATCTTTCTCATCGGCTTGCAAATAGACATGATAATTTCTAACAAACATGCAAGAAGCATTTACCATATTGAAATATTCAAGTGAGGTTCGTCACTATCACTAATATGCTCATTCTTGTTACCACTTGTTTGATATACATTATCAGAAGCAACAATTCGAACATTCACTTTTAATTGAGCAGCAACTGGAAAAGCGTATTAGTAAAGAATTAAAAATGAATTATTGTAATTACATATCCGTAAAACATGGCATAATCATTCTTGAATTTCATTCAGTTAAATTAAATAAAAGACATTACATTCCCAATTCAGTAATTTGTAAGCTTAATGTATCAAACATTGCAAATTAATTGTGAGTCGAAAATTAAAGACTGAACATGCAACCGTCTGAAACAATAATCATTTCAAATACTTAGTATAGTTGCATGTTCAACGGCAATAATTACAACTGAAGTGAATATGAAGCGAATGATGTCTGGTAGAAAATAGTGGTGAATTACCGGAAAAATTAGTTCATTAGAAAGGGCGAAATAAAATTCAAGACAACAAAATACCTTCGAAGAATTATAAATGTTTCAAAGAGTGTTTTGGTTCGCATATTCGTATAGTTTACAACACTGTGGGTACAGATCTGTCAAAAATCTCAACAAATTCACGATGCTATTCTTATAAACTGTGAACAGTGTTTCACAGGCCATTTGTTCTTCAAATTCAAATCAAAAAACGTTTCTGATATGTCACTCTTTTGCCTATTGACACACTAGGTATAGGCAATACCCACAGTATGAATGTTCGAACTAGAACACTCTGTTGACAAAACCGTCTCTATTTAAATTTCTTCGATTGTACCGATGTATTTCATAGAGAGACATTTTCATGTTCAAATGATATAGTTCTTTTATGTGTAAAAACAAAAAAGTGAGCGGTGAAATTAAAATTAAATAAAAAAAAGCGAAAACAAAATGTCAAAATATTTGGTGAAACCGAAAAAATGTCGAAAACATCAAAATTGGATTACGCATTATTGGATATTTTCAATATTTTTTGTGGATATTTTCACGCAATATGGGACAGCAGCTAACATACTACCGGATGAAAATGGTGAGTTAATAGCTTGGTGACATTGAAAAGGGATGTTTTAAATTTTTTTTCTACAGATTTTTCCATATTGAAGTTAAATTTTTGTGATTTGGGTTAAACTTTTTATGCTAAATTTTAACCATTGAAGTTAAAAATCGGTTTTACCCACACACGAGGATTTTTTTCATTACAATTCACACAATATGCGCTTAATTTTATTAGGAAATTTCTCTATACCGTTTGCTCATAAATTCACAATGTGGATAGATTCAGAGCTTCGGCTCAAAACATAAAATAAATTGGAAAAAGGTTATAACGCAACTCGGTAGTTAGATTGCTCATGCTTTCAAAATTTCGGATTATGAAATTATATTTTTTATTGAAGTTCACTTAATCCGAGTGGGACATGAACATTTTGTTTGACGTTGTATACTCCATTATTCCGTACATGGTTTTATAAATGTTTGTTCAATATGGCATTATAAAACCTTTTATACATTTTTTGTGTTAAGAATATAAAGAACACTTTAGTCGCCCCAGCCGCTTTATTATTCTTTGGGGACTGTTCATATGTTACGTAACACCATTAAACCCTTTCCCTTGCAATTTTCCTAACGATAAGTAAAAAACGCAACCCCTTTCCCATCGGACACATAAATGAAAATGTTTTTTTTTTAAATAAAAAAAAGTTTATTAAAGTTAGCTCAAAGCTGCAAAGAAAATTATGCTAACTCATCCACCCATTTGAGTACAACTTTGCTGATAGCGGTGTAGACGAAATAGGATTATCAGCGTCTAACTTTTTTATTGTTTTCAATGTTAGCGAATTGTTCATCAACCTTTTAGGGGGTCGTTCATAAAGGACAAATGCATTTAGGATGTTAGCCATATTACACTTTAGCTATCTCACTTCCACAATAATGTTTGAGGCGATATATGGAACAAATATTGTTACAAGTCGGATGTAATATCAAATGAACCATAAACTGTCTATTCATGCAGAGTAATAGTAGACAGTTCACGAAATTATAGTTTCACATGGTGATGGCTCACTCATTAAAGTAACCATAAATAAAATTACATTGGTCCCTGCGGAAGTAATTCATAACATGAGCACACAATTTTGTGATAAGAACCAAACTTACGTGTGTTTTTTTGAGCCACCAGCTTTGGAAACTGTTGATTTGATGAGTGTAGAGTATTCGTATTCGTATTCGTATTCGTAATTCCACACAATTTCCTGAGTCAAAAGGCTCAAGGGTACTGGTTGCATGCGTGGATAGCATTTTATAGAAGAACGAACAGAGCATATGCTCTTCCCTTACCCACATATGGATCACGTAAAGTGAATAGAAGCAAAGACGCTGTTTTGACCTCCGGATAACAGAGTCTGAATATCCGAGCCGAAGGCGAGGTACGCAATTACACGAGTCAAAACAACAGTTTCCAATGCGAATTGCGAGCTCACAGAATTATTTCCGAAGTAATGAATTATGCATAAAAATTTACGAAAAATGTACGAAACCATGTAAAGGATCATTTTTGCATGGGTCGAGTAGTAAATATTTGACTGCATGTGCGAGAGTGTATGGTAAAAACAGGTAATTGAGAATGATTATCACATAAGCAAATGTTGAGTTTGCACCAACACATCCTCGCATATATAGCAAAACATTTTACTATATAATCTAAAAACGAGGTGTGTGCGTTAACGCTTGCCTCACGGTGTTGTAATGTACTAAATATTTGCATGTATAATGAAATATTGCATCTGCAATTAGCACTTTTCGTTTAACCTTTTACGAATTTTAGCCAAGACTTTCGCCAAAACATCTTTGTGGTTCTTGGTTGATGCAGCAGCATTTTGGGATTCTGTTTATTTTATTGCGTATGTCTAACACGTAAACGCTTGATTTTTCCATTTTCAGCAAAGACTCACAAAAGTTAAATGTTACATTACGTTACGATTGGATACCTCTAACGTAATTTTTGAACATCCGCTTAATATTTTTCCCAGACTTTTTGTAGGTTCTTTTAGGAATGACTATTGGCAATCCTTCTGCTTGTACTGTTAACAAAAGAAAAACGAGTCATAATCTTATTTGAATAAAAGCCATAAATATTTGTACAGGAATTTACTATAAAAATAAAAATCCGTCAATCAGATGAAAAGTTGGAATAAGAATACATTCATCGACGGTGAAATGTTTTAAAATGTATTTGAATTAGTCGATCAACATCAAATGTTGGTAATGGGAACAGTTGATTGTGTAAAAAATATGAACATATTTAAAGTAGGATGGTATTTAAACGTGTTCGGTGTTCAATAGAACATGACACGCCACTTTTTCCCTTTTTATATCAATAAATTTTCGAGCTGTAATGGCGATCGTTAACACTGAAAACATCCCTGATTAAAATTGATTGATTTTTTCTGGCGGCGTTTGATCATAAATTAATATTCGAACACCGTAAATAATTTTTTTTCAATAATATTTTATTGTTGTTTTATCATTTGCATTCAAAGTCTTGAAGTGATTTAATATTTTTTGTTTTGGGGATTGGGCATAAATTACAGATATTACCACCAAAAATTACCTCAACAATGGCTGATTGGGTTTTATCGACAGACACTTAACAATGACAAATAGATTTCCCAGAGCTTTTTCCTCTGCCGAGTAATTTTTGTCTCCACGTAATCTGATTTAACTCAAAATACAGCTGCCAGGTCCGTAGCTAGAGTGTGCGCAGAGTATAAATTGATACTAGATACTATTTGCACACCGCAAATTTTAACACTTAAACCAAACCCTACAAAGAAACATTGAGACTAGATTTGTTTGTTTAATTTGAGACCTCACTCAAAAGGCTTAACGAGACTTCCTAGCAACGCCTCGAAGTTTGCAAGTACTCTCGCCTAATTGTAGGCTAGATATATGTAAACAAACTCATCGTATTTGTGTTTCGTCATACGAATTATTCAATATGCACATCGTTGCAAACACCAAACACACTCCAACTACCCAAATAATTAAGCTTCAGTGAACTTTAGGACGTTACTAAGTAACTAACAATCGTAGTAAGTTTCCTCTTTATGAAACGTCACAAAAATAGGGTGGCTACAAAATCTAGGAAATTAGGGGCTGTCTATAAATGACGTCCACACAAAACTTGCTTTTTTCGACCCCCCTCCCCGACTTGTCCAAGTGCGTCCAATATCGACGACCCCCTGTCTGGGTGTCTGAAACTTAAGACCCCCCTCCCCTAAATGAAAAAACTATATTTTTCTTACAAAAGAGACGATTTTCACAAAGTTTTTTTTATTCGATTTTATGTTCTTTGACATTATCTGCAGTATTTACATTATATCATCCGGGCCGAGGGATGACGCACTTCTGCGGTTTATGGAATAAATGGAATAAATGGAATAAATGGGAATAAATGGAATAAATAGGAATAAATGGAATAAATATTGGAATAAATGATAATTTTTTCAAATTCGTCAAAACCTCAAATAGACTTGATTTTGATGGCAACGCACCCAACAAACCATACTAATGTGTCAAAAAGTGAAAAACCCACTTTTGAAAACTTAAAAGAATTTTTGTTGAAAAATGGAATAGGGGTCCCCTACGAGTTCGAAACTACTTTTAGTGAAATAAATTTTAAAGAAAATTGATAAAAACTATGTTTTTCCATACGTTTTCCGAATTTGTGTAAAAGTGATGAAAAAAAATTGTTGCGTACAGGCGTTTTTATAATTTTTATTGATAAACAACATAATTGTAAGCAAAAAATTGTTCTACGGTAGATATATCTCTAAATCTTTTAGTTTTTTTTATAGAGCTCCACCTGCCTCCGATTTTGACCAAATTCAGTATATCATCGTAGCTTTATAAAAAAACTAAAAGATATACCGTAGAACTATTTTTTGCTTACAATTATGTTGTTTATCGATAAAAATTATCAAAACGCTTGTACGCAACATTTTTTTTTCATCACTTTTACACAAATTTGGAAAATGTATGGAAAAACATAATTTTTATCGAATTTCGTTAAAATTTACCAGAAAATTTATTTCACTAAAAGTAGTTTCGAACTCGTAAGGGACCCGTCTTTCACAATCAGTAATAAAATCTGATGGGCAGCGACTTTTCAGTATAACTTCGTTCAAGCTCACCGTGACCCATTGCAATGGTTTATTGGTCAAATTAAACCCCCCAATGATAATTTCTAAAAGCTGCAATTTACTTTGCAATTCAATCTTTAAATTGTTTTTATTTATGTTTTTCCAACTGAAACTTGACCGAAAAAAAATTCGACCGCTAATATTAACTGGCACACTGGTTATTTTAATTACCTCCAACAAAAATTATGTTCATTAAACAAATGCAGTCTAATTAGTTTTTGTTTACATTTCCGTTGTGAAATGAGATTTTGGCTTCGTAGTTTGCAGAAATTAGTTGAACTTTTAAATTATGCCTCAAATGATGTTGCTCTTTTTTCTGCAAATATGGACTTTTTAAATGAATCAAATGGAAAAATAGGATGCAAATACATTTATTGCACGTCCTAACGAAAAAATACAATTGCATGTTAATTATCCGTCTCATACGAGATCTACTTTCCTTAAGAGGGCGTCTGACGAAAAGTAAAACCTTGCAAACCCAGGCAGCTAGGTGTTGAAATTCTGATTACGTCTAAGCGGAAGAACAAAAGTGAGGTTATTAGTTAGTAATACCATCGAAGTCGGCATCAGGCTGCGTTCTAGGGACCTGAAGCTGGGAATAAAGAAGGCAGGCTGGTACTGAACATTTGTTTTTACTAAAGTGGAAGCAAGAGTGAGCTCTATACGTCACATAAGTCTTAATTCGGCACCAGGCTGTTGCTATCCCTGCATTCAAAGTATCATAACTCAAGGAGGCAGGCTGGTACCGAGTTGAAACTAATGTGACGTATAGATCTAGCTACCGCCTACACTTTGGTTAAAACAGATGTTCAGCAACAGGCTGCCTCCTTTATTCGCAGCGGTACAGGGCTCAAGTACGCAGCCAGGTGCCAAATTATAAAATAATACAATGTAATGCACTCGCTAATCCCTTAATTTTGGGGTTTTCAAATTTTCGGCACCAAGTGTCCTGGCTGAAAGTGCAGACCTATCTTCTAGCGAAAAGTTAGTTAAAAAAAAACTAAGCAATCTGAAAAAAACTACTATTCAACTATTATTAGATGAAAAACTATGAATTTATAGCTATTGAGGTACTTTTTTGAAATTGACAATTTTTTTAAACATAAGTTACTCTGGAAAAACATCGTTTTTAACGGGCACGGTTGAAAGCTTAAATAAAATCCGTGATTTCATGAGATATTGTTTTCCGTCGGTTCGTTTTCATATTATGCACTACTTCTACATCCATTACACCACATCTACCTGTAGACTTTAAGAATTTTCTTGCTTGTTATTTTCTTTTCGCTCACTCTCAGAGTGGAGAGCCGAAAAAAATCGACGGCGGCTAGATGACGAAAAAAAGTGCGCGTCGGGCGGTTTGATCGGCTAAGCCGTTCAAAAAATTGTGGCGGCGCCTACACGTAGCCGCTGTCAAGAAAAGTCGGCTGGCGGCGGCTAAATGATAAATTTTTATATTTTTTTTAAATCGGAGAAAAAATCTTAAATATATGACACCTGAGCTAAGTCCGGTCGAGTTAAAAGCACCCAGTATCGAATATTTTCAATTTGAAGTGATTTGGAAAAGAAAAACTTTTATATATAAAAGAGTTCAAAAATGGCAGAAATAGCCTTGTAGCCATACATGATAACATGACTTTCGTTTATCGATCTAAATGGAAACTAAGCCTTGTTTTTGCGCCACGATACAACTCCTAATTTTAGTGAAATTGGTGAAGTTAAGATAATAAGCCCATACAATTTCTCTAAATTTCAAGACTGTTGACTATTTTTCCCCTTCTCTTTGTTATTCTATGCATTGCAGTTATTAGTTCTTGTCGTAAAAATGGTAAAAATATGTGAAATTGTATGTCACTGAATTATGCCATGCCACCATATCAATGGATGCGCTGCGCCGTTAGGCTCGTTCTTCTGAGAATATTATTTAATAATTGGCATCAAAGGAACCAAGAATGAAGCCAGATCAGTTCATCATTTACTTTGAAACTCGATTCGACAGAAATACGAAATTAAGTGTTTCTACTTAGTTCATGACTAAGCCCATATTCTTCTTTGGACATCTGTTTTACGGGAGTGATAATACCACTGTAATGTTGTGATTTGTTGTATTTAAAAAATTGTGCTAAAAAAAGTCTTGAAGTTGTGAAGTAGATAAGTATAATTTTTAGGGTTTTTTACAAAGAAAATTATCCTAGCCGCCGAACTGTAGGCGTTAGCCCATGGCGGCTAGCCGCATCTAGTCGACCAAAAACGTCGTTGTCGGCGGCGATCCGGCGATCGTTTTGGCCATTAGCCGCTGTTTTTCGGCGGCTCTCCAGTCTGCTCACTCTTACTACGTAATTTATAATGAATTGAAACAAAACACAGCGTTCTTCCCGTAACATCATATTTACCTTGTGAACTTTATGAAATTGCTTGTGTTATCATAGTAACAATGCAAACTGTTATCTTTTTATGGTAAGTGAATAGATGCAATTTCAGTGCTCGAAAGGGAAGTTTGGAGCTATAGACGTAAGGATTTCTAAATTAGCGCTAACGACATCACCAGTGCGTCACTAGTACATCAAAAGTGCATCCCCCATGCATTAAAAGTGTACGGATGATGTATTGGTGATGTACAATTAATGCCCTGTTGAAGTAAATAACATTCCATCAAAGCTGGTTAGCGGCAAAACTTTTGTATGTGCACGCAGTTCATACAACACGAATATATCAGATATACAACAGCAAAACATCAATAACACACCATTAAACAACATAAACAACAATCACAACACTAATACATCCAAAATACATAATAAAACATCAGCTTAACATTAATCGTTTCCCAATCTTTCGAATATTAAATATTCTAATTATGAATCGGAGTCATTTTTAAAAATGTTACTTGTAGGTAAAGAAAAAAATGTTAAAAACGAAAATTGGTGACTTCATTTTACAATATTTTTACAATTTGCTAATGTAAAAGAAAACATGTATTTATTTGACTATTATCATGAATGTTTCACATAACAATTGAATACAAAAAAATATATATTTATGCAGCTCGAGTGCTCGAAAGGGAAGTTTTGATCACGAGAAATGAGCACTTCCAAACGAGCGCCGCGACAATATTTTGTGTAACGAAGCAATTTTCTACATTAACTCATGCTTCTCAGAAAAGAAATGTGAGAATGTTATATGAAATTTCATCAAAGCATACTTTTCCGATTCCTGAATTACACAAAATCTAGTTGACACACATAAAACAGTAGAAATAGCTTACCGTAGAGCAATCGCACTAATAAAAGCTTGTTTACAACAAACTTCCATTTCGAAATAGAAATCTAAAAACTATATTCATTAATAATTCTCCGAAAGCATTCAAGAATTTCAGTAAAATTTCGAGAATTACATAATATTTTAATACTACAGCTGATTCGTGCCATTAGTTGTGGTTTATGCTATAAACAATAAATCCATAATCGAGTTAAGTTTTACTCAACAAATGCGAAAATACGAACGCTTAATAATTTAAATGCGAAAAAGTGGTAACTATTCTACATTAAATTGCGGAACTCGTGCCACAAATTGTTCATACAATGAAGTTTTCAGCAATCCAAACTAGGAGCATAGAAAGAATTATGTAATGCAGTGAGCAGTGCTATAGAGGTAGTGATTTAATTGGATTTAATATAAGATTAACGACAATTGACATCTATGAAAAATGAAGGCCACGATTCGGGTTATGCATCTTTTGCGCAAAACATCCATTAACTGTCACTTAATTTCCTAGAACTATAAGTATTAGAAACTGAATGATTTACATAACTAGGGATGAAAAGTTGAAAAGTCGAGGTTTCGTGTGAATTTTGTTATCCGAGGCGAAGACGAGGTCAATAATTACACGAAAGCGTGACTTTTCATTTTTATCCCGAGTTATGTAACGAATTTTACATTCTGGGGCCGTCGAAAGTTCATGCAACTCGATGTAATGAACGACTTTCGACCCGCAAGCATGTAAACTTAGTAAAGACAGCTTGCTGTCAAAATTTCGCCTTTGGCGCATTTCGACAATAAATTTTCAATAACAACTATTGGAAATAACCTCTAACTTATTTAAAACATTTTGTGAGAAATTCTTGACTTTGTAATTTTGGTAATTTTGTTTTTGAACAGTTTTAGGTTTGTCAGAGATTTAAATGTCATTCAAATAATCACATGTCATAATCACATGAGATACTTTGTTCGTAACGTGGACGTTGCGTCTCTTTCTTGCGAACACATTTAAAACTGTGGCAAATTAAAAATATCGAAAAAGTGTTTAAAAACAAAGGTGACAATCTGCAACCGACTTGAGTATATTTTTTAAATTTCACTTAAGCAGAAAATTCCACTAGACGGTAGAACTTGCTGTACTACTGTGAGAAGTCTATTAAGCAAAAAAAAAACTATAAATTAAAATTTAGTTGGAGTCTGAATAAAATCATTCAAAATCATCACTGAGATTTGAACCTTATCATTCCTTGCGAAAAATAAATCCTGAAATAGTTTTATGTACTGTACTGGAACGTTCTAATTAACAAGAAAAAACGAATGCAAGCGAAGAAACGATGCAAACAAATTATTTGCCTGCTTTTCTTCTAGAACAGTGGGTGGCGCCTTTATTTTGAAACAAAGTAATTGTAATCAACGGAAAGTCAAACACACTTCACTTATAGCCAATAGGAAACTTGTCGAACTTTAAAAACATGTTGTTCGAAGAATTACTTTTCTACACAAAAAGTTTGAAAAAGAAGGAAGCTATGAGATCTGAACTTTCCTAGCTTTTCATTATGTACGTTAAAAAAATGAAATTAATCCTTTACAGTAGAAACGATCTAACAATTACTGACATTTTCTTTTTGTAATGTTGTTCTTAAAGGTCACCTTTCGGCCCACTGCTAATGACTTTATTTATTTAAGCCAACATTTTCCTAGAATTTCTTTGTATTAATACAACTGCCTACGTTCTGGGAAATGTCGACTGTTCTTTAGGTACGCAGGATTAACATATATATAAAGTTGTGCGTTGTATCTCACTGTTACTCTTGCGTTTCTTCGTAACATAGGTCGCAAGTTACACTGTGTAACGTTATTTTATTTAATTTAGATTTGTTGTATTGCTGGCTTTTTTTATTTAACTTATTTTTTTTCGTTACACCACCGCTTAACGTTATTTTTGTATTACTCATTTTTTGAAGATTTGTGTTGGTCAGTTTGGGAATGACCACACAAAATACCTTGGTGTATGGTTTATCACAACAAAAACCTCTTAAAAGGTAGAGTGTGACGCAGTCCGTGAGTCTGCTTCCAAAATTAATGATATCGTTCGAGGTGACGCTATCGCTGATAATACGCAGAAGTTTGTTTGAATAGAACCTTGTGTTCAAAGTTTCAATTTCCTGAAAAATTACAGCGCTTTTTTTAAAACAAAATTACGTTGTGTCACAATTGCGTCACAAATGCCGGGCCCAACGACGAAATAATATTTCTGTACTTTCAGGTTTTACGCTGCCAAAATTTGACTTTTGTTTCTTATTGTGTAGATTGTTTAAGGTAAATTTAAATTTTTGCGTGTAGAAACTGAAAGTGTTGAAAAATTATTCCGCTGGTGGGTCCTGCATTTGTGACACAATTTTTTTAACACAACGTAATTTTGTTTTATAAAAAAGGTGTCATATGCTTCAATTTTTGACACCAGTCTGCCTAGCTTTGACTCTGACCTTTCCTAACATAAGTTTTTTGACACACTGGATGTCTCGGAGTTTTTCAGAAGAACTGTAACAAAATACAACATCAATTTGTGTGACATCATCTTAAGGTGAAAGTGTGAAATTCTATGCAGTATACTTTATCAAAAATTAATCAGTTTATTGTCAAACATCGTTTGGTGGTTTACAAGAGAGCTCACTAAACTTAATTTCAACGTATAAAATGTTTGTGGTAATGACGTTCTCCAAAAAAAGCTTTGAGAAAGCACAAATCGTTCATTCTTAATTCTCTTCTTTAGAATTCGTAGAGCTTCGAGAAGTTTCACTTGTGCGGATTTTGACACTTTTTTTATATTTATAAAATCTGTCAAAATTGTAACCAGTGAACGTTATCTGATATTAGCTGTACGCACCCCTGCGCAACATGCAAACACAACTTTAGATGAAACTGAAACTCGTATCTGAAAACATTCATATACCTTTGGAAATAACTGACAAGGGATACTGCGTCAATAAAAACATTTCATTTTTAAAGTACATTTTTATTTTGACCTGACCGGTTTCGACAGCAATTGCTATCATAATCTGACGTTCTGCCTTGGCCTTCTGCCTTTGGAAAAATTGTGCTTCGTTTTACGATGAAAATGAAGTCAAGCACCTTGAGCCTTGAGTTTCGTTTGGTTTTTTATCAAAGTGAACAAAGAGCGCTACTTTTGCTTTCATATTTTGCTCCCAGCACTGCTGCTGGAAGGTTGTTTAATACTTTCGTTGAGCGCTTTAAAATGTCAGTGTTCATGTGTTCAATTTCTAATGAGCCGTTTTAACATCAACTTGATAAAATGTATATATTATTCTTCCGATTTTTGTAAGTACATTTTTATAAATGAATCGCTTCTTACAGTGAAAAAAATCATTAATTTCTTCGAATAATTTTAAGAACTTATTTGTAATGTTCATTATTTATTACAGAAATTTTAGCGCAAGCGCGATGAGCAGCGCTACTATTTAAAAAAGTAGCTGAAACTAGCGGTAGCGTCTACAGAAAAACACATGCAAAGTGCTGCTTTGCTTGTTCTATATCAACTTATTCATTTCCAATGTACCCAAATTAGGTCAACATCATTACAGAGAAAGCTTCATTGAAAAATGAATTGATAGGAATTTTTGATTCCCATTAAATTTTCTAATCAAGATACCTAGTCTGAAAACGACTAAATACGGACACCAAAGGAAGGGACCCGTGCAAAGTGCTCATATACCTTGAAACTACACAAAATACATCTAAAAATGTCTCTCCTTTGTAGTATTCATCAACCGCCGCCGCGAAAAAAGATTGATGTGCTCTGATTTACGCCGCGGCTGAAAACTAAAAAGTCACTTCATTGCCACCACCGTCACCGTTTTTGTCGGTGCGATTGATATAGACAAAAAATGACACTAAAAATTTAAAATAGCTGAAAATTTAAAAAACGAGTCCGCTAGTTGAAAGGTTGAAAGGTGGCGCAAATCAGCGTAAAGTGCCATTTCGCAGTGGCGCACATCAAATCAATTAATTGCTGAAAATGAGAAAAGTGAGCGAGATGTCTCTTTTCCACTCAAGGTGGTAACTCTTGAAGTCACAAACGTTATAATAATATCATAAGCCCCGCAACCGTCGCCAGAGTAAAGAAGCGGTGGATTGAATGATTAGAGCGACAATACAAACGCTGATAAGAGAACAAAGATGTTCAAGAAAATCAGGCATAACAATGCCTGAAGGGTAATGAGTATTAAAACACTTCTTTAGTTAAAAAGCTAAATTTACATATTACTATGCATCTTCCTTATTCGTTACTGTTGTTGCTGTACACACCAAAGCCGGTTATTATCTGCTGAGACATTGAACACTATGCATCAAAACGTCTTTTGTTCCGACTTATATCAGAGTCAAAAATTAGCATAAAATAAAGTTTCTTATGATCTTAAATTTCATTATTTCAAGTCGTTCTTCTCTCTACCCTTTTTAAATGCTAATGAATTAATAATACAATGAATGTTTTACTCACCTAAACCTCAATCTTAACCGAAAAAGCCTTCGAAGATAAATGGTTATAAATTCCTGTATTTTCCATTAACATGTGTGGTTATACTTACATTAAGCTACCCACGGTCGTCCTTCGATTTACGACTTAACATGCAGACTTTCGTCGGCCAGAAGGATTCAATGTAGCTGGTTGGTGGTTAGATACAATACACACAAGACATTTTCAACTAACCATATTTGGTCTATTATTATTATGACTAACATCGTGCCACAGCCACATTCCCATATGGTTTATCGTGATATTGTAAGGAGTAAAGCGAATATACATTCTAGCTCAAATATTCATCTATTTATACGGTTTATTATGCTCCATATTTTCAGTTATGAAACTATTTGATGTTTCTCGTTTTTTATACGGTTTTCATATTTTTCTTTTATGGAAAATTTGTGTTATACACATTCTAGCACCGAAATATTTTTCCGAAAGTGGTTTTCTTTATGTGCGCTACATTTATATACATTATAATGTGTGATCTGAAAGAGACCCGTGCGTCGATTAATTTTGACAACCATGGAAAACTGATGACAAATTAGCTACTTTTGTTTTATAAATAAGCAATTCCAGCGTTACCCACACTATGCTCTAGTTGTGTTTCATAAGCCGCAGCAGCTGCAAAGTTTTTACGATTCACAATGTTGTCAACAGTGAAAATTTACACCACAAGGAAAAGAGCCGAAAGTGCTTACGTATTAAGAAGAAATTATTTTTACATGCTTCATCGTATTTGGCCCACGTCGGTCGTCATGCGAATCATTGTGCATACTTGCAACCATCAAACACACTACAACTACTCAAATGATAGGGTTTGAGTTAACTTTAGAACGTTACTCGCTAGAAATATTCAATAACAAATTGTCTGTCACGGGGATCGAACCCGGATCATTTTAGTGGAAGACCACAACGTAATCAATCACTGAGCCATTCAGTCCGTTTTCTCCCTTCTTCAGTAAATAACTAACTATGCTAAGAGCGACATGAATTATACACCATACTGAAAAGAATGATAATCACCCAGGGAATTGCAACTTTTCATTTCATTCATAGCTGGTCTACAAATACATTGAAAATGAGCAAAAAAACGCCGTTAACGTCATCGAATTTCGATCCTTGTCATGAAATCAGTTTTTTGTTTTGGCGAGGCTTTTCAAAACGAATGGATACACTTAGTTCGTGTCAGTCTAAAGCTTTCCGAATTTCCTCTTACTGCAAAATTCTTCCCTTTGCAAAGAAACAGGTTTCTACGCTGCTAACTTTACGTACAAAATAGATAATTGATTCGTATTATGTTTTATAACAACTGTTATTCATTTGTTCTCCAAAGTACCGAATACCAAAAATTAATTTCATGGAATCGAAGGTAGATGACGGGGTTATGTTGTTAAGAACAGATAAAGACACCTAGGCATAATTTCTGTGATACATAATGTTGTATGCTCATGACGTTGGTCAATTTGAACAATCTAAGGATTCGGTCCCTGTACGACAATTCACTTGGATTTATTTCTGTCTAGGGGATATATCCCTGGAGAAAAACTCCCGTCATCAATGCTAAGAACTTTCAATCCTTCGAATCTTTTCTGATATTTTTGCTTTCGCAACCCAGAACGACGACGCGACGGGTAGTAGAAAGTAGAGACAAATAAGAACTTAGGCTCCACTTAGGCAAATAAAATAAAAGTTTTATAAAATTTTCTGGAAACTTACATTTTCCTTTATTTGTTTTTCTGTGTCGCTCTGTGGAGCTCTTTAGATCGTTTCACATTCAGTGCCTTAAGTGGAACTCGAAATAGTTTTACAACTGGAGTCCTACACTTTCCTATTGATTTTTGGACAACCCTAGCGAGCATATTTGTGTCTTGTATACAAAAAATCAAGTGATCTGTTCGACAAAACATGGAAAGCGTGGACGCTGCAACAGCCAAAATTTCTTGACCGACGGCGCACGGACCTAAATCTGGAACGGGTGTATATATTTCAATAAAATGTGGTGGCACGGTAGTTCAACGGAATTTTAGTTTGCTTTTTTATGGTTCAATAGACCTATAAGAAACATCGCCTAATCGTCCCCCGATACTTGTTTGGCGTTTCTGATGGAAAAAATATAAATAAAACGTGAATGTAACGTGAATGTAACGCAGCTCTTTTGTTTACATTTGCGCGGCTTTATCGAAACCATAAAGAAAACATGGTATAGTTTCACTTCCTTGTTCTTACTGTGAATTGTTTCTGTTACAATTTGTTGAGTATATGTCGCTGGAACTATGTTTATTAGTTGTTTTATTTATAAATAGTTTACAATATTCCTTATTTTTCTTTGTGCTTTATCATCGTATAGCTTTGGTAGATGTAGATTCTATTTACGGACTGTTTGTTACTCCGAACAATGCTATTTTGCATTGTGTGCTTTACTTAAATATTAATTGCACTGAAATTATGAATGGTATATTTCTGGAATATTTTGATAGTTTTGTCAGATATGAAAGTAGAAAACTATCATTTCATGAAATCTGTTACAAAAAACCTACATGGGGTGGGCGACACAAAATCAATACGCTTATAAAGTAAATGCTTAACTGTTCAAGTAAATGCTTATCGGGTTAAATAAACTAAATAAATTGAAAATATAGGTTAATACATTGTTGAACATATTCGTAATTAATGAGGTGACCGTGATGAATGCGTGTGTAACATCATATGCTATTTTATTGTTGAGGAAGAACGATTTTTTCCATTTTATGGTAATTGACTATAATTTTTTCATCTTTTTTTTCAACGTTTCATATCCACTCAAAATAAAATTTGAGTTAAGGCAAGGGTCGTTTTCACTTAAACATTCTTGTTTTTCGTTTATGGGAATAATTAACATAAATAATTGAAATATATTTATCTACTCATTGTTCTATCTACATTTTATTGAAACAACGCTTTCATGTTGGTTATAATTTGCATTGCGACCGACAACTTGTGCATGAGGACAATATAGTACGTATTACCAAACAAGCGACAGCAAACGATAAGCAACAAATGCTTTCATTTCAATTAATTTCTGGTTTGAAAGGCACACGTGTAGCTAAGCGCTTCAAAAATTTGAATCACGTGTGGATAATGAGTTCGTACGAATGAAAAAAAAGTCAGAACGTAAAACATTCATTTGTATTGAAATTTATATTTTAAAACAAAAGGTCTAGTTTTTACGAAATGCCATCGAATTGAAAGCGATTATGCGAAAAAATGATGATGAACTCAATTTAAAACAATAAAATGAGGTAAATTTAATGCTTATGTCTTGTATAGGTTGTATAATAACATACATAAAACAGACGATTCGGTGGCAGGTCAATTAGGAGGGTCTCTCGTGCTGAACAGGAAAAAATTTAACAGCCTTAACAGAGAGCATGACTACGAAGTTTCTGACATAGGGCTTCTCAGGAGCATTGAAAAATTTAATCGTGCGGAGTAGAATATTTCTTATTAATGATAGATTTTCCATAAATCGAGGCACGATAAATAGAGGAAAATCTTTCGTTAATTGTATTCCACGATCAAGAAAACTTCTGCAAGAATTCTTTCAGTTGTTCAAATTATGTCTTATGTTTAACGTGCGTACGTGCCTTTCCCTAGACATGACCCAGTCAGCACGAGCTTCGTAGGAGCAATGCTTGTCCATTGAGATGTAATATGTAAGTACTAATTCAAGTACTAACCTTCAACCGAGATTCTCCGACCGAGAGGAGGGGCACGGATAAAGTCAAAATGTACGTACGGAGAAAATAATCAGAAGTTGTCAAAATGTACGTACGGAGAAAATAATCAGAAGTTTTCATCACAAAATAAAAAACGCTACTTACATTTTATTACTTACGCAATTGATTGTCCAAGTAGCTACCCTACACCCTCTACCGCTCAACTGATTTTGAAAAAAATCAATTTTTTACCCTTCTTGCGACCGCATCGGAAGTTCTTAACCAATTTGGCTCATCTTCGAACTAGGCCTCACTTTTTCGATTATCGTTCAGGAAAAAACACACTCTGGAGAACAGTCAAGATTTATTCGAGTTGTCGTAAGACCTCAAAAGTAAGGGTTACCAAGAGCGCGTCCGATAAAAACGATATTTTTCCAGAGCGACTTTTGTTAAAAAAAAGTTGTTAATTTCAAAAAAGTGCCTCAATAGTCAATAGCTATATAAAATTATTGCTTTTTCATCTTTTCGCTAGAAGATAAGTCTGCACTTTCAGCCAGGACACTTGGTGCTGAAAATTTGAAAATGCCAAAACTAAGAAGTAGCGAGTACTTAACATCGTATTAGTTTATAATTTAACACCTGGCTGCGTACTTGAGCCCATAATCTGCGAATAAAGAAGGCAGTCTGGTGCTGAGCATCTGTTTTTACCAAAGAGTAGGTAGATCTGTACGTCATATAAGTTTCAACTCGGTAACAGGCAGCGTCCTTGAGCTATGACACTTTGAATGCAGGGGGCAGCAGCAGCCTGGTGCCGAATGAAAACTTATGTGACGTATAGAACTCACTCTTGCCTCCACTTTATTAAGAACAGAGGCATGAGGCTGCCTTCGTTATTACCAGCTTTAGGTCTCAAATAGGCAGCCTGGTGCCGACCTCGATGGTCTTACTAACTAATAACCTCACTTGTTCTTCCAGTTAGGCGTAGTCAGAATTTCAGCACCAGGCTGCCTTGATTGACAAGGTTTTACCTTTCTTCAGACGCCCTCTTTTAAGATCCGGAAAAAGATTCAACGAAACGCACCCGAAAAAAGTGTCAAAAAGGCGCCGCCACCGATAACTATCTTTAAGTACACTAAAATGCCGCCGAAGAGACACGAAAAGTAAAAATCCGAAATTTGTCTAGCGCTGGGAGTAAAAAAAGTACGAAGTCACTGCCGGAAAATAATTTGACGCCACTTTACCCCATTGGTGTCAATCAGGCAAAACCATTAAAAGTAAGAAAGGAAAGAATTGGCAGTCGATAGCCTCACCGTCTACACGTGAACCGTGCGTAATAAATGAACGACCCCTTAATTCCAAAACAATTTATTTTTTCTAAACTTTAAAATAGATTAACTCAATTCAGAAACTCAGAATATAAAGAATTAATGAGCCACGCCCTAAACATTATTTCTTTACCAATAAAATACGTTATCCTTCAATTATTTATTTTCCAGCGGACAACAGACCCATTCTGTTTTTCTATAAAAAATTATTCTAACTTGAAGAATGTTAACAGAATATTATGTTGTAAAAAACCAGGCGGTTTTAAGGGTTAAATCCCATTTTTTGATGTTAAAACATTTACATAAAAGATAAAAGATTTTGAGACCGAGTTGATTCCATAAAACATTTTTTATTTTCAGTGCAAATAAGGGGAATTGTCTTAAAATAGTCATTAAAAACTTAGAATTAAATTATAACATTGTTTTTTAAATATTTTGATCGAAGTCTTTTTGATCAGATATTGTAGTATAGATTGCGTGTAGTAAAGGCTGCTTTTAGTTATTTTATTGAAATTTTTTATGATGAGCTCAATATGTGAAAACAAACTACAGTACAACTTAGTTCATCCGACAAACCAATTTTATTGTTCTCCATTGACGGGTAATCGAAGTTGCACTGTAATGTAGTTTTATTGTCTGATTTATGATTTTAAATAGAAGTGCAGAGACGGATGCAATTCGCATGGGGGCAGTCGGCGGTCACTGGAACATTGAATCCAATATTATTAGGATACGTATTTTTCTAATAGTGCAATTCGATGTTCGTTCATTGCAGTTGTCGTATCAGTCAATCTATATGAAAAAAATTTTCTACTTATTGATTGATGATTTTTCTTTTATTTGGGTAGCAAACCCATATCAAAACTTTATATTTTCCAATTTTAAAAATTAAGCTTAACTATTTATATAACAGCCTTTTAAAAAATTTTATAGATTTTTCAAATTTAATGTCATTAGGCAGGGAGTTAAACAAACGCATTCCTTTATAAAAAAGCGAATTCTGACTACACACTTTGGTTTTTTCTCAACAAACTAAGTTACCTCCTTTTCTAATGAAGTAGATTTTAACGCTTCATGATGACGCCAATGAGATTTTTAACGATTCATGATGATTTTTTAAAGTGATTTTTTGTTGTAAGGGCAAATGCGGGCATGGAAGTAATGTTTTTTCCCGGTAACCGAGCTAAAATTCCATGCGAATAAGCTTCTTATTATTCTAAAAAGTAATTATCTATTGGAAAATACTATTTCTACTTCACTTTCCAACGATTCCAATACACATTTCTCAATGATAGTTACTTCCCAACGTTATACGTTACCAATGTTTTTCTATAAGATTTGTCTGTACCGAAATTTCTCTCAAAAGAACATTATTTTCTCTACGAACCAGAATTTTTGCCCAAAAATTTCTCAGTAAGAGGACGTTACTCGCCATTATGTCATCGTCGTGTAGAGTATTTTTATGGGAAAAACTGTAACAAACAGATATTTTCCTTTTAAAATGGGCAGCCTGGTGCCAAAAACCTTTCCAAAGTACCAGAGTACCAAACTATGCACAACAGGCCCAACTGCGACCTAGGTGCATGGCTCTTATCGGAATCAGCCTACTTATCCCATCCTATGCAGGAAGTTCAAGCAACCATAAAGAACGCAGCCTGGTGCCAAAAAAATGTTAATGTGGTCGTAGATTACTGAAGTGAATGTGAATGTAGAGGGCAGCAGCAGCCTGATGCCAAATTGAATTTTATATGACGTATACCATTCTTTACTACCGTTACAATGGTTTTATCTGATTTTCGCCAACAGACTGCATTCTATGAGGCTAGTAATGCTTACCAAGCACGCAGCCTGGTGCCGAGTCGGAAGCGAATGCACAGTAATGTATTCTTTTCCCCGTCCAGCATTGTCGATCAGAGAGTCACTTTCGTAAGCATTCAGGATTTTGAAAGCCGAACATCGTATCTTGAGGTTTGACAAAAAAAAACGTGTTTACGTCCCCAAAATCTTCAAAATCGTAAAAAATTTCCGTGGCCTGAAAAAGTGTAGTATGTACGGGGTACTAGAACAAGTAAATCATAATAAAAAATCTTGAAACTAACAGGAATTGTCTTTTAATTTTTCACTTCAAATTTCTTTCTTTTTTTCTCCAAGGATGTTTTGACCTTCGGAACAGTCGATTCCATTTTCCATCTCAAGTGGACAATAGTAAACTAGTAGTGGCTCCTCAACGAGAAAAACTTTTTTGTACTTGGAAGTCCACCAAGAAACCCAGATCATTTCAGCTAACAATTAATCAATGGAAGTGATAAATGTTAGCAGATCTCCACTTCCAATCCAGAATTCTTCATCTATCCAAAGTACATTCAATTTAAACTCTCTAAAACATAATTCTCTACAACATTGCCTTTGGAAACAGCGTTCTAAGTGCCATACTTCTGCAAATATGAGTCATTCCTCCCAATTCTAGAAATGACCATATCCCAAGGATTGGGCCATATTTCATCCAAACCCTGATGACCTAGAAAATCCATATTTTTGGACTCTTCTTCGAACATATATCCCGAACTGCATTACCGATTTTGCTCATCTTTGAACTCGAATCATGAATTATGTATACCTTTCACAATCGGACGTCCAGAAAATTTTTTTATTGCTGATTCATCATCTCTAGACGACAATAAATGTATCCCCCAGCTCCCGTCTCTATCTACGCGATGTTACAATAAAATTGTAAACGTATAGAACCATTGTACATCGTACGGGTCCAAAAATCGCGTTTTATTTTGA
>CM055403.1:6069877-6086387 GCA_029228625.1 Pseudolycoriella hygida | reverse complement strand
ACCCACATGATCCTTTCACTTACATACCGCACGCCCAAAACAAACTTTTCTAATTCCCTTTTGATAGCCATTCCAACTCCCCAGTTCGCCCTACCAGACTGAACACCAGACAAAAACACTTTATAACCGCCCACCAGTTCTTCGCGCTGCCCTTTCGTCCTAATGTCGCTCAACGCTAATATATCTACACCATAATCCATTGCCAAGTCCACCAACTCACCCTTGCGACCCCTAAAACCCCCATTAACGTTTAGACTTCCAATAAACAAACCATCAACCTTTTTACATTTCCTGATCGTCAACGATGGGGTACCGTTCGAGTCCCGCATTGGTCGTACCCCGTGACCAACACTCGTCCGAGGCTGCCTATGACCGTTTTTACCAATAATGAGTACAGTGGGACGGCCTGGTAAGCCGAACCGCACTGGAAGTTCACGCCTCAATGGGGACATCACACACGTGCCTGAGATGCTAAGCGCAAGCTCATTTATTTTTGCCAAAAAAGAATTGCTATATGAATAGCGAAGAAGTTAACCGTAACCGTAGACAAACACCTACTTGAAATTCTATACCAAAACCACAAACACAAAACGCCGATTGTTTTCCATGAAGAAAACAAAACAAACACCCGAAAAACGCTGTAACTTTGAGGTTATGTGAGCACTACGTTGCTTGAAAAGAAAATGCAGATTTTAATTGATATCTAAAAAAGTTACAAAAACACACACTAATTTAACTTAACTTATTTACGAGAAACTGTGATTTAAAACGCGAAGAGGGCAAAAAATAAACGAAACTTACTCAGAGCAAAACAAACACGTCCATATCTGCCGCCATCTTGACTCAAACTGTCAATTCGCCAAATTGAATTTATCGTTAGTGTTTAGCGTTTTTGTTGGATTAAGTGGTTGCAATCTGACGCTCCCTAGTTTAATGTAAGACTTACCAGCTCATAAACAATATATAACATAACGTTTATGTATGCGTTTCGTGGATAAGGATACAGCCAATTTTAGGAATGCTAGTTTCGCACCTAGCACTTGTGGTATTCCGTAAAAGGAAAAATTCCTTAGTTTAGTTTCCCAGTTCTTGTTTCCTAAAAGGGAAAATTCTAGCAGCTTCACTCCCATAAAACAATTATTACATTTTTCATAGATGTTTGAAATAATTTTTATGGATAAGTTGAGGCTACGTTAATTTGACTTCCATCTCAATTCATTCATTTCCTCACTTTAAGACCTTGAGATTGTGGAAAAGAGAAAGTAAGAACCATTTAACATGATAAGCATGCTCCACTTTGGAATATCCGATTTGAAACATGTGGTGTTTTCACTAGAAAGGCACTCTTTCACTTATTGGATTTTCTCTCGAAAACCACGCAACTAACGTCCAACATTTACCTCTATTTAAATGTATTAAACAGTGAATAGACTTGAAACAAAGAAATCGAAGTCAAGTATGTGGAATGAATCGATAAAAAGAACCTCGATTTCAGGGTATTTGCCGAGTCGGAACCGAGTACACATTAATGTACATCGTCCTAGAAACTTTTATAGCACCAGGCTACTTTCTGGAATCGATCCGAAGGTCCTGACATTGCAATGACAATATATTTCTACTGGTATCTCAAGCAAATATGAGAGACGTTGAGAGTTGTATTAAACGGGGTGACATCATATTAAACTAAATCCAAAGGCAAAATTTACAATGAAAATGATTGTTTCTTAATCGTCACTGCATAAGACACGAAAAAAGCTACGCACCATGCAACAACAGTAACGTTACATCTCTATATTTCGTATGCTGTACCAATGCTGTCGCGTTAATTAAATTTTCAATAACAAACGTTGAATCAATACATAATACCATATGTAGCATTAAAATACATAATTTTTATTGACATATGCAATGAAAATTACTCAAGCGTGTCCACATTGAAAAATCATATGAGCATTTCATGCATTTTAATTTCAAATATGTACAGAACAGCATAAGTATTTCAAATTAGAAATATATTAAATAAATAAGAAAAATATTAAAAATGTCTGTATATCTTATCGGCGTTAAGGAATGTGACATGAAGTTGTTAATATTTCTCTTCCATGCGCCTCTATTTATATTTGACCAACTTTTTTTGTGTGTCCGCACAATACAAGAGGCTTTTTGTGTGTGGTTTTTGTACTTATGTTTTTGTTACTGGAGTGTCTCTTTACGCATGTTTCTACCCGTGTTTGTTAAGCGGTCAGCAAACATCGTTAAGATATTTTAAGACAAAAGGGAAAATAAAATATGCCATTGAGATTTCTGTTTTTTTTTTTTTTTTTTTGCTTTTGTTTGTTGTTGATTTAGCATGCGGTTGGGTAATTTGAGGTGAAATTTCTTTTCGTCAAATAAAATCTAAATTCTACCAAGATAAATGATGAGATTTACAAATATTTTCAATTCATCATATTTCTTTTTCAACTGAATTTGTCAAGAATTTTCTAAATTGTGTTATTTTGTTAAGAACAAAGAAACATTTTTTGAGTATCGTTGTTGATTTTTTTCTAAAGTTAAATGTTATGAATGCGACACGGCAGTTCTGCCTCCTGCCAAAGCTAAGCGATACCATCTATCGCCAGTCATCGCTAGTTTCAACAGAATTTTGGAGATCTTTTCTCAAATCGATACGTGTAGCACAATGAGGGCCTATCATTTGATTGAAATTGTCAACATTTCTCAGATGAATGCATCTAAATAGGATAAATCTGCAAAACAAAGAATGACCCCAAAAAAAGTAAAAAAAAAATTCTTGTTTCAGCACCCACGTCCAAAAATCTTCATTTTTTCATTTCGTTTGTCCGTTTGTCCGCCTGTCAACACGATAAGAGCTGATTTTCTAAATCTTTTTTTTTTCTTGAAAGACAAAGGATGAACAAAATCAGTAAAGAACTTACAGATGATTGGTTTCAATTCCAAACAGTTTTGTGATATTTTCGGTTTGTCAGAGATAATGTCGTTAATGTCAAATTACATAAAATGTATGCTCTAGATATAGATCGTATGGTGCTCGCCTGTGGACGTACCTTTATGCAGAAAGTTATGTTTTTTGATATTAATGACATTCATATCTTGAACAGAGCAAAATTTGTTTAAGCGTGAAATGAACGAACTGAAGGAAGTTACGGTCGGACGATACCGTAAAACTTTCTAACTTTGACCGGAAGGGACCAGATTTTGAAAAACGACTTTGAAAGTCAACACATTTTTCAAACGTTTCACTATCGAGCTAAAATATTTTGTCTTCAATATTTATTCGCAATGTAAACCCTTAAAAAATTATTCGATTCATCTTTCGATGACAGAAATTACAGGCTCGATGTTCAAGGGGCAAAATTTGTTTGGAAAATAGTCTTCACTGCTATGCATGAGATATTTTTTGTATTTACACACAGGCACCCCTATGAACGGTTTCTAATTTTGACAGCTCGCTCTCCTAAACGATTGAGAAATATATCTCGGATGTACTTAAATAATGATCAAATAATGGGTAATTTTTAAGCTTGAGGTCTTACCTCCAATTTACATGCTACCAGGTAACAGCTTTGCTCCCGCTGCCATGGAACGCGGCTCCCTCTTCTGATTCGACAAACCTCAAAGCATATCAAATATTTGACGTTTGATATTCTCGAATGCTACTGAGTCTACTGTTTCAACTTGGGCCACGCTGATACGCTTCCAGTATCAAGTATTGGATTAGTTCTGTGTTGGGACAGCGGATAGAGTCATATCCGGTCAAAGTTACAAAGTTACAAAATTACCACTTTTCATATTGTCCATCATAACTACAAAACATTGTCGATGTAAATTAAATCGTCAGATCTATAGATTCGACATCAGCCCCAAAGAAAAACTACTTACATGCTTAATTGGGTGAAAATTACATAGTTATAGGCAGAAAAAGTCGAAAACTGGTCAAAATTAGAGACTTTTACGGTAGCTTTTTTGAGGGTTGGTAAAACATTTTTTACGGAATAAGCACTGATGTTGCTCTAGTAAGATATGTTCTTCAGAAAACCATAAAAATTTTTGTTGGAAATTAGTTCAGTGGTTCGGGCTATAGGGTTGATAGAGATTCGGTAATTAGAGATTAGGCTGGGATGGGGAATAGGTAGGGAATTGGTCAAGGGGTCAAAGGGAGATAATCGTGTATTTTGAGTGCAAAGAGATTTTTTATTATTTCCAATGATTTTCTACAGCTTGCTTTGCTTTTCAAAGATTTTTTTTCAATTTCCAAGGATTTTCAAACATTATTTTCTTTTGATTTTCATGGATTTTCTTTGATTTTCAAGGATTTCCTTTGATTTCCAAGGATTTTCTTGCAATTGAAAGGATTTCCCGAGGATTTCCAACGAATTTGAGGATTTTCCTAACAATTGATTTTCTTTTGAGTGCGTTTATCTCCCACTCGGAGCTGGTAGAAGAATTAGCATTAGTTTGGCATCAAATTTTCGTACTCCGTTGCCCTTTGTACAATTTCCAATGGAATTTAATAAGAACGCAACCTGCAATTTATTATTTCAGCAACAACCACTTAAATTGATTGTGTAACGCTAGTCTGTTTCTGCGGTTTTGCAAATTAAATGTTCTGATATCAGAAGAGGTTAACACCTTATGTTTAGCAAAAAGATTTTCTCCCTATGAATTTTTTTTTTATATCTGTGCTAGTGACGTCGTCAGCATCAATACATAAAGCAGTATTTAAAAAAAAAAATCCAAAAATTACGTCATAAATCCAACTAATAAATAATTTTGTTGTCTTACGGCCAGAAAACACAACATTCCCAAATGGGTCAAAGTCGGTACTGTCTCGCTGGGAAATGTCTTGTTTTGACGTGTGTAATGTGATTACTCAAAATACAACCTTCCCACACGCCTTAACAAGTAATGTCGTAGTGAGACAGTAATGTACTATTACTCTACTTTCAGTTTTAACCCTGCAAAAATTTGACTTTCCTCTCTTTTTGCGAAGATTGTTTTGAGTTTTGAGTTTTTGCGTGTGAAAAGTGAAAGCACTCGAAAATTATTACGCTGCGCTAGTGGGTCAACTGACGTACGCAAAAAATGAAGATCTCACAGCAGCACTAGTTACTATATACTTTGGGATGGTGGTAGGTCATTACACAATTCGAGATGTACTATCCATTAGTCAATAATTCGCAGGGACGTTTGTGTATTTGAGAAAGAAGTTGTATGTAGTGTGCGCATACGAAACATTTCATTCTCAAGGGTTTGGAATGAACATTTTATGTACTTCGTACATTCGTACATGCACGCATTGGTGTAAGTGTGATGCAAATTGACGCTTTCATATTTGGTTACAAATCGATGTAATAGTGTAGTTCCGATAAGAGCACAATGTCAAATCTTGTCCTCACTTGTGTTTTAAATGGAAGTTTGCGCATACAATCCATTAATGCAACATGTTAGTCCTGGTTTCTGCTAAAAAAAATCGCTTCGTCAAGAATTTTAATTGGTTGAAATTCGTCACGTGATTTTTTCAACCAAGTAAAATTCTTAAGAGTGAATTCATCAATACTTCGACCAATCGAATATACAACACCTCTCCGATTTTCCCGAATTCGATGCCAAACCATCTATGGACTGTCCTGAGAAAATCGTAGAAGAAATTTTTTTTTTAAAAAATGTGTTCGGCTTGTAGCGGTGTTCAAAAAAGACACTGCACGGAGGTCGCTGAAAACGTGTTTCTTTAATATATTTGTAAATATTTTTCGGATGAGAGTCAAATTGACCTTATTTGTGAGGGTTATCAACACAAAAAATGAAAAATCCCAAAAAAACCCTCTAGAGGGGGAGCTATAGACGTCTAAAGCTGAAAAAATGCACTTTTTGTAAGGGCTATAGAGGTCGCTAACAGGGTGACCAGTGTAGTGACCCGTAACCGTGGCACTCACTCTATATCCGGCGACCGCCTCAGTCACCCTATGCGACAACTTACACATTCACTTTCATCATTATCATCCACCAAATTCATTCTATCACCAACGCTCGTCCTGTTAAGACATGTTAATAAATGTATAAAAGCGCCAACCGAGTTTTAATATTATCGTAAAAGGCACGTACTTTTCATTGGTGACCCGCGACTTTGGATAAAGAAAGCAACCTTTAAATATTGTGAATTTGCTAATAAGTCGATAAACATTTAAAATAGTGACATAAAAGTCAATTCGACAGTGAAATAATTTCGGTTGGTGCCATTCAATTAACGAATCCGATTCAATCAGACATACAATTTTTTCAAAAACATTCCTAAAATGAAGTGAATTACAACTTTGTATTGTCCATAAACACATTAACCATAAACCATCATTAACCACATTCCATTTTAATTTTGGAGAAAAGTTAGATAAATAAAGTTTTGGCGACAACATCAAATTGCACAAAAGCACATGGCCAGAAAATCCACATCCATCGAGCGCAATCCTACAAATTCTCATCATCCTACACCTTATCGAATAGAGAAGGGCCTCCTGCATAATATTAAGTGCATATTTTTGGAAAATAACGCTCAAATTAATTAAAATTGGTTAATAAAATAGCTGAAATAAAGATTCATACCATCACCATATGAGATAGATTCTGTGCATTTTCACCATATCATCATCGAGACGAATTCCGTACATTTTTTTACAAATACAAATTTTGGAGTTATATTGGTTTTGGTCAACAAAAAACAAAATTTTTTTGGAACGAGAAGTTGTTAATAGACACCAGGCGAGCTAAATTAAAATTAGTTATTGGAGGGTAGAATCATCAACATCATACTGACATGGCATTTCATAGAAACCCACTCACTTAGAGTTATAATTCCTTCAAACAAGGAGTTAAAAGTGAGACAATTCCGAACCTATGGAACCATAATAAAATAATAGAACCGTCAACGAGACGCGTAACCATCAATGACCAACCGGTCAAAATTAATAATCGTCGAAAAGACAATAAAAAACCTGACCGTCAGCGAGTACAGGAGCCAGGACCTTTCCAGCAACCAAAAGTTCAGTCTGTGTCAAAATTTTCCATGTAAACATGCAATCACCAGCATAAGGTAAAGTTTGGCATTTGAACAACTATCACCATCATTATCATCCATCATCAAAGACAAACAGGACATTTTTTATTATTCGCTTTGCTGAAAGGGGAGTTATGTAGTGACCCGTAACCGTGGTACTCACTCTATATCCGGCGACCGCCTCAGTCACCCTATGCGACAACTTACACATTCACTTTCATCATTATCATCCACCAAATTCATTCTATCACCAACGCTCGTCCTGTTAAGACATGTTAATAAATGTATAGATATATGTCAGATATATATATATGTATAGTATGTCAGATATTTATCTTGTCAGATTTAAAAACGTTGAAAATCGTTAAAAACACCCCAATTAAGCCGTCAGGGCCTATTTTACCAAATTTTAAATACTAGAAATTACCGGAAATTATGAATAAAACATTAAAATATTGAAAAGTACAGACTAGTTGTAATCATTTTCAGAAAATTTTAATATTTTCTGGTAATTAAATTTTTTTCGAAAATAGGCCCTGCTGTCTATCACAAACACACGATATTACCAGAGTAAATAAAGACTATTTTTTTTAAATGATGGTATGTTACAAGGTATGATGGTATGTTAAAAGTGAAAATGACATATTACACCACATTGAACGCGGGGATCACAAATACGCTAAAATTAAAACTGGTATGGTTCGATTAAATCAGACTTAGAAGTTAGGGAACTTTCTTTGGGCGAACAAAACAATTTGGTTGGCGGGCGACAGAAAAGTATGGAAGACGATAGTTCACCATTCTGAGGTTGTGACATAAAGACCTCATACCGAAAGGTACTAATGATCTATAAAGTTTGCTGATGATGATGAATAAATTTAATAAAAATCGGTCCGGTACCCTTAAGCATCGTCTCATAATTTTTAAACTTCAAACACATTAAATTACATAAAAATAGCGTAAATTTGTTATACCTTTAATGTTTAAAGTAACATTTTACGGCACACTGAACTGTAATTGTATTCTCACAAGCAATGAATTTCAACATTAAATTTTATTGTTGTTTATTTAAATTTCTTGAATTTGTTTTTCGTTTGGTATGTTGAAGTCTTTCAAAGAAGAAGAAAAATATTAAAAATGAATGAGACTTACACTCTCAGTTCAACTGTCAATAACAATAAATCTGAGAAAAGTCATATAAAACAAAAAACCAAATCCGCAAAAAAAGTTTTTATCCTCTTAACTCCCTATTCACAATGTCTATTCTACATCATTATTTCTCTGGCAATGTTTACACTTTATACCCAACACACATTTCGTTTGATTTTGAAATATTGTCCCATGTGTGTTCAGCTTCAAAAATATAAAAAGAAAAAAAAATTAATATTTCATACTTTCGAACAAACAAACCCTCATATCCATAAAGCGTTGCGTATTTTTACCAACAGTGTGATTGTATGTTTAAAACACCATTTAAACCATACATGTACAAACACTGCACACAAAATAATTTTATCTGATTGTGTACACTCTTCAGCTATTTTCAAACAATACGCACAAGCTAAAAGTTTTGATATGATAACAATGGTACATGTCAGATTCAATATGGTTTTTTGCCTCCATGTGTTATGAACTTTGGCATAATAACATTACATCCCTCCAACTTGAACATCCGGCTCAGTTATGCGAGTAATCCAAGTATGAATGTGAGCCATAAAAACATAAGTGGTTGAATGAATGGAAGTAGAATAACATTGTCCTACACACACAATGCTACGTTGGAAGTGGTTAGACTTCCTAGAAATAAGATCCGTTCATGAACCTTCCGTTGTTTATTGAGTGCCCAGTTGCAGTTAAATTCAAATTACTTTCAATTGCTTTTGTAGCGCGAACGTTTAATTGGTATGGATTATTCCCTTTTTCTTTGTGCACCTTTGTTGACAAAGCCATAATTACGACGCAACGTTATATTCAAGCGTTACTTAGGAAAATCATGTGCTGTGATGAAATGTAACGCATTAAATTAGCACTTAAGCTAATGAAAAACATACCACAAACGAATCAGCTTAGTAGCTTATAGAATTCAAATTAATTATCAAACTGTCGATATTAATAATGTTTATGGTGTTCGCTGTAAGTTAGTGGGTGTTGTGTGTGATCCACTTATCGCGATAGAAGCAAATAGCAGACATTCGGGCCAGTGAAGATGGAGAAAAGATGGCAAAGTAGACGAGTCCTTTGACTGCTGTCTCTCTTCTACGTTTTGCACATGCCTTGATGGGACAATTTTATTACATCGTTGGGACTTTCTTTCGATATTGTACATTATGTAGTACGAGTCGTATAAATAAAGAGCCTACATACAAGTGCCTTGTCCCAAAGGTTTTGTTTTGGTTTTTTGGGTGTGGACTGCGTAACACCCTCCGCTACCGGGTATGATTTCAAGATTGTCAAATAACATTAAAATTGTAATTGTGTGCGTAAAAAGTATACAATAAAAGAAATAATTACATTTTCTATTAAATATTGGCGTGCGTTTAAAGAAATGTCTGTGCTATATAGTATTGTTCATGATGTGGATATTTCTTTTCAATTAAATGTTAGCTACCAAGACGTATTTAACCGTAAATATTTCCTATTCTTTTCATTGATCTTAAGAAGTAAATTTAGCAGTGGTCTTGTAATCAACTCAAGTCTTATTGAAAATAAATATTAAACCAGCAAAACGATACATATAAATCAATGTTCAATATATATGAGCCATTCCATTGAAAAGTTGGAAAATGTGTTACGCGGGAACCGTCTTCTGGCTAAGAATGCAAAGGTTGGACTTCTTTCGCATGAAGGAGTTGTACATTGAACCTGTAGAGGAATTTTCTTCATACAACACAAATCTCGTATGTGCACGGTTTAACAAGAACACATGGTTCCCTCGCAACCTACCAATGGAATCGCCCATATATTCATTTACCTCTCTTCATGCTCCTCATACGAATGTGAAGCAAAAACAGTTGTTCAATTCAATTTATAAAATAATGATTTAATAAAATGAAAAGGACCTCCCTGAAAATTATTGTCTGACAACACTCACACACCCACACTTACAGAATCTGGGAAGAAGTCAGAAATCGAGAGATTACAAATCTTACTTAATTTTCATGTGAATATTTCGTCCATATGTGCTATTTCTTCATGGAAAAAGATTGTAATTGCATTTCAATTGTTGCGCCGCAGTTGCGAATAACGTTTTTCATTACAATACATTTATATGTTTCGCGCATATAAAACGAACTTTATTTGAGCGAAAAATTCGATATAAAGAAGGCTTTGCAATTCGTGTACAAACATCAAAGCCTAAAATATATACACCAATATATAAGCTTTACATTCGAACTGTAAAAGTATATAAGTTTTTCAGCAGAACTGTAAAGTTACATAGATGACGCGTTCATATGCAAACAAAATGTGTGTTCTGTTTTCGATCAAATAAAGTGTTTTTAAGCGCTCAATATATAATAGTATATTATTACACAAGGACTATAATCGCGCGATAGTCGAGGTGGAGTGCATGAGCCGAGGGCTGTGGTGCAACGTCTATTCGCGCACCGAGGAGTCATTTTGTTATACGATAGTTTATTGCAGGTGCCTATAAAAGCCAATTATGCACGAAACTATGCTTTTAACATCCGAAAACATCTCACTGTATCGAACGATATTAACTAAACACGTTGTATGTATGTTTTATTGGCATCATATGTATAAGGCCTTACAGCCTTTTAAGTCACATATAAAACGATAAAAACAACGTATGATCATATATTAATTATAGTAGTAGCGAGAAAATCAACGAATTAGCCAGTTTGCGATAAAAAATGTAATAAGAATCACCATCGAACCTCAATCATCAGCATGACGATCTATTTCAAATCAAAGTCCAAATGCCAATGTAGAAGCGGTAGCGATCGATCACTGAAGTCACTGAGTTAAACGATTGAATGGCCGAAGAAAACAGCTGATAGCCGGTAATGCATCCACTGGGGTCATTTCGGTGTTAAACAGGCCGTAAAATTGTTTGGCCCCAACGATGAGTAGCGAAGGCGGAATGTAGCCGTAATAATGCTCGCAGTTTATTCAGTATAGCTTTGTCGAAACGAATTTTTCGCATCCTGCCAGGTAAGCAGTCTACTGATTGTTTACATGCAAAGTGGTGCATCTGAGCAACTATGAGCATCAAGACTGCGATGAATAGGTTATGTACGGGCAGGCTAAGGTTACGCTTCATATTGTCACGGAATATAGCCGACTCAGTACAGCATTTATGAGGAATAAGTTCCGATATATTCGAATGTTGATGAGCAATGTAAAGGAGCCACATCGTTGAAAGATTTACATTCACGTTCTGTGCGAATTTCCAAATACCATCGCCAGTAATAAGTGATTTTGACAATCGCGCCTCACGTGTTCATAATAATAAAAATTAGACACATGCACGAACAATACAGGAACCAAAAATAGGCATCGGCAGTTAATACGAAACCAATTAAACTCCACCAGCAAGCAGTTACTTTAACCATTACATGAGTTCAGTTTAGCAGAAAATTTTGATTGATACGAAATAAAAAAAAAACGGGACCATTGTCTTCGACGATATGAAACAAGAAACATCAATACAACAGTGAGCGTAAAATGAAAACACGTCCGTCTCGTGCGAGAGCTAAACTGAACTGACACAAAACAGCAGTGACATGTTTTTGGATGTTAAATGCTTAGTTTCGTGTATAGTTGGTCACTATGTTGTGTTTTGTGTATCTAATCACTCCGATTATAGTCAACTCTACCATAATAATATAATAGACTGAGGATTCAGTTGTGTGTCGAATCCTATTCAGCTACAAAAAAAATGGATGGCGCCACCGACAGGGGTACTTTAGTTTTATATTGATCCGTATTCAGCTATGAAAATAAGCGGATGACGCCACCGACAGGAGGCTACTATTACCTGATGAAAAGTGATACAAACCACGCTCTATTATGGTACTGTGTCAGCACAAGGGACTCGACTATAATCGGCAAATTATATTACCATTTTTCGCGATTTTGAGTGAGTGCTATAATTGGCCTTTTATAGGCACGTTCTCACTGACGCAACGTGGTATATTGTTTGTGTATTTCTGAGTTTCGCACCACATATACGGAGCATTTGTCCACACAAAAATAAACTCCCAGCGTAATATTTTTACGGATATTGAATCAAATATGTTTAAACTGAAAAAGTGAGGAAAAAGTGGTGACACTTTGTTCCCTTTTCGAAAACACTTCCTACCCCTAAGAGCGGACGTCCTTTATGGACATCTTCTTTTAGTGTGAGTACGAAATGAAAAAATTTATCCCCAACTTACTGTTTAAATGTTGAACGACACAATATCAAGATTGTCCCTAGTTGAAAATGTTTCACGGATTACTGAATCTTGATGGCATTCTGCAGTTTGAATATTCCAAATAGTTCCATTGCACCATATCACAGTATATGTTGCTGGTCATTCAAATAAAGTTATATAAAATCAGATACTTTGAACTTTACAGAAAAAGATTTTATTTGCACTTCTCAATGTGAATTCCATAGATTATTGAAAAACGAGTTAAAAATTCAATGGACAAGAAATGTGCTTGAGCTCTTGATTTTCAAATTGATTTAGCTTGAGGATATTTAGGATTGTTTTATTACTTTTTGTTGCCTTTATTTCCGAATAGAATCCAATACATTTTTAAAAATACAATAATGCGCTGTATGAAAAAAGAGGTCGTTTCGAGTTCACTTCATTTAAAAAATGTATCTACTCTTCATAAGAGAGCATTAAAAAATCTTGACAATCTATCAATATTGATAGAGTAAACACTAAAAATTTTAAACTTGATCATAGTATGATAACCCTAAAACTCTAATTTATACACCCCGTAAGTAGAGAGGTCCGTAAAACTTTCGTTTAAAAATTGTTTACTGAACCAATTTTTGCTATCATTGTAAAGGTGTTATGTGTACAAGAATCGTGTCAAATTCATGTCAAAATTATTCGTTCATGAGTTTCGAAAATATTTACAAAAGTTTCATTCAAGAGGGTGATGATATTATAGCTGTGGCGACACGTACACTGTTCACCTTCATTAATAAAATAAAGAAAATCCCTTCAAATGCCGGGGAAGTTGCCGATTCTTCCATTTTCAGGAAAAAAAACTCATAATTCTTGTCTAAAACCTAGGGATGTCCTGATAGCCATTTTCCCAAATTGAGATGAAGTTAAAGTTTTGCTCTTGATTGATTCCCGTGTCAAATCTTGAAAATGTGCCATCACGCCTTCCCATTTAAAACTTCGAAGAAAATTTGGCCGGAAAAATTAACTTAAAATGTAACCAACTGGGCAACTGCGAAAGCCCGTTGTTTTAAACGATAAGATGTTTTCAAAGATGTTTGTAAAATATTTTACTGAATTCAATCCAAGGAAATCCAATAAATTTTTGAAAATCGGAAACTAACTTCTTCGGACAACAATGTTGAAAGAAGAAAAGCTCAGCCTTACCGCCAAAAAAATCTCTTACAGAAGGTGTGACGCAAGTTTTTATGTCTGCTTTCAAAAGTTCTTAAGTCAGAGGAGGATGACGTATTCAGCTTCGATACGTAAAAAAATTAAAGCAAAGTAACTCTGTGTTTTTAAAAAATTTTAGTTTTTGCACTGCAGAAATTTAACTTTTACTTCTTTTCGTATTGGTGATTTTCGTGATTTTACACAGCGTGGTCTTTTCCAAATCCATTTCTTCAATTTAAGTAATCAATCTTCTTGGATAGTCCAAAATTGATTACAGAAATAAAAAAAGTTGAGCGCCCAAACTCCAACAGACCTATATACCTTGTTTTTCACACTCTGTCCTCTTTTCACCAAACCTACCTAACATATTCTAAAATAGGACCTCCCTTTTTAAGTATTTCATTTGAAGTGAAAAGCTAGAGACTGAAATTACGGGTTGTTCTTAATGAATTATCATAACACAGCTGGACTCGATCGACACTTCAAGCCATTATTGGTTAGTTTGCAGAAAGTGTAATCATAGTCAAATTTAAATAATTTCCAATCAATGAAGTGATAATATTCTACTGTATTACTGTTCTATTCTACTATTCTACTGTTTTATTTCGCTATAACGCGTTTATAATTACTGGTTGCATTCCCTATACGATTCAGGAATTTGTACCATGTACCATATAAGAATAATAATGCCATTTCGGAACGTGAAGTTCACGAAAGACTACATCCCCAAACAAATCGTTCAACAACAAGTGTTCAATTGCTAGTGCTTAAGAGCTGGGGCGAATAAGTCGCTAGTGATTGAGCACTTAGGTAGAACGTAAAACTTAAAGCAATTATTGATAGCCCTCGCGAGCTGGAATGAATAACCCATTAGTGTTTGAACATTTAAGTAGAAATTAGAACTGGAAACCTTAGAAATTCTTCACCAATATGAATGCGTTAGATCAGATTCTGATATTTTCGTAGCCTAAACAATTTAAATCCTCGGGTAATATTGTCCAGTTCAAAGTCTTTAACTAGTATTAAAAGTAACTCGTTATTAGATCTTAAGATCCAAAAATATTTGGTTACTAGTCGAACCCTTAGGGGCTACGCAGGCTTTATCATTTTCGCTTTAACATTAAAGGGTAGGTTACGTAGTCGAAACCCCCGCCCCTAGGGGCTACGCAGGCTTTATCATTTTCGCGTGTTGTCTATTCAGAGAGCCAAAACATATTTTTTTTCGTTTTAAATAATGATACGTAATTTTTTATGTCATTATATCACTTCGTTGATATTACCGCTAATAATACTAAAATCGAAGTGGGCGAGAAAGGTAGTATAAATCAAAATACTTTCTTTGCCGTAAAATTACTCCACTTTCCCCTTATATCACTTCCCCCGTACTCCACTTCCTCCGTGGAATGTATGCAACGTTCACCGTTTTCCACTTCCCCCGTATTCCACTTACCCCGTATTCAACGTTCACCGCATTCCAAGTTCCCCGTATTCCAAGTTCGCCGTATTCAACTTTCCCCGAATTCTATTTCCTCGTATTCCACTCCCCCCCATTCCACTTCCCCCCTATTCCACTTCCCCCGTATTCCACTTCCACCGTATTCAACTTTCCCCGTATTCCAAGTTCCCCGATTCTACTTCCCCCCTGTTCCACGTTCACCGTATGCAACGTTCCCCGTATTGAACTTTCCCCGTATTCCAAGTTCCCCGTATTCAACTTTCCCCGTATTCAACTTTTCCCGTATTCCAAGTTCCCCGTATTCCACTTTCCCTGTATTCCACGTTCACCGTATGCAACGTTCACCGTATGCTACGTTCCCCGTATGCAACGTTCACCGTACGCAACGTTCCCCGTATTAAACTTTCCCCGTATGCAACGTTCACCGTAATCAACTTTCCCCGTATTCTAAGTTCCTCGTATTCCACTTTCCCCCTGTTCCATGTTCACCGTATGCGAAGTTCCCCGTATGCAACGTTCACCGTATGCTACGTTCCCCCTATGCAACGTTCACCGTACGTAACGTTCCCCGTATTAAACTTTCCCCGTATGCAACGTTCACCGTAATCAACTTTCCCCGTATTCTAAGTTCCTCGTATTCCACTTTCCCCCTGTTCCACGTTCACCGTATGCAAAGTTCCCCGTATTCTACGTTCACCGTTTTCCAAGTTCCCCCATATTCCACTTACCCCGTATTCAACGTTCCCCGTATTCAGCGTTGCACTTGCTACGCATCCTACTCTGACACTTCCCCGACCAAATCTCTAAGACGACATCTTGACTGACTTTTAGCCGATTTTCAATTATGTCCCGTTTTTTACCCATAACTTCCTTATTTCAGAACAATATCTAAGCCCGGAACATGTTTTCTCGACGTTTTGCACCATACCCAACAACATATCAAAAATTAATTTTTCAGTAATTTTCGGGCAGCGGAGCACATTTTTGTCCATTTTTGCCACCTTTGATCGACCCTGGGCACCGAACCGCTCAACCGATTTTCTTAAAATCGGTTCCGCTACCTTCACACTGTCGAAACCTTTCATGTGACACCTCACTGGCCTCATTCCAGCAACTACCGGCCGAGATATTGGTTAATAAGTGCTCCAGCTCTGGATAAAATCGCCAAAGAACGACGTATAACTCGGTAGTATGAAACTTTTTCACCCAACATTGTTCAGCAAATTTGTTGCCCCAAGCCTCCACTAGCGATTGGCACTCAAAAATTATCTCTACTTTGGCCAAGAGCAAAAGTTCCCTAACAACAAAGTGAGGAAACCCTAAAATTTTAACAGTTTTTGCTGCCTAGCTCCTCCGCATGAAGTCGGATCAAAAAACTTTCTTCTACAAAGTTGTAGCCCATCA
>CM055403.1:6048392-6069377 GCA_029228625.1 Pseudolycoriella hygida | reverse complement strand
CAACAACATATCAAAAATTATTTTTTTTTTTTTTTTTTGCTTCGCCAGTGTAAACGCAATTAAACGAAAAAATAACGGGATCGTGACAGACAGACTTATAGACGAATAAATGAATAGACACATAGATAGACGCATAAATAGATAGACACATAGACAGATAAACAGACGGACATTAGACGTTTATAATTAGTAATTTTCTTTCAAAGTCAAGTAATAAACATACTTCGGAAAAGTACCCCTGTAAAAATAAGAAAACGCTTTCGTTCAATTTATCTAAAGACAAAATGATATCATTGAAAAACTATTATTTTTGTCAAAAGTTCTCAATATCATAGTAGTTCAGCGTCGGAGTGCGACGCTGATACCCCCACTATTTGGTAATAATTGTTCGAAACGATACATTTGTTACTCTGTAACAGATTTCCTCCGTCGATTCCAGAAGACAACCTGGTGCTAAAAAAGATTCTACGACAATGTTGGATAGGGAAACGAGCACGTTTGTGCATTCGATTCCAATTCGGCACCAAGCTGCATACTTGATAAGTATCAGTAGCCTAATAGAAGACAGTTACTGATGTTACGATAACAAAGAACTAGTCTACTGCATAAACTTTTTATTTCATCGTCACCTAGGACATTGGAGTAAAATTGCAAAGAGGCCTATTTTAACCAACGTAGCCTTAAGATAAAAACAAGAATAAAAATATAAATAGTTTTGTTTTATACTGAACCGTATTTATCAATGAAACAATGATGGCGCTACTAGATAAAAATGTCCCAGCTGTGTTGAACCGTAGATATTTGGAAAAAGGTAGACGGATCTAAAGTAGGAATGTTGCCTAGACACGTTCTGTGTTAGAATATGTTAGATAAGACGAGCCCCGTTGCCACTTTGGGAAAAATGGTAAACAAAAAAAAGTTTTCAATCGATTTTTACTTGCTTAATCGTTAAAAACGCTTCAAAAACTAAAGAACAAATGAAAAAAAAACTCCGTTTTTTTTAGAATTTTTCTCAAATATTATTTATCTACACTCTATGGAAGTCAGGGCAAAGCAGAAGTATCTCACACGCCGTATAATCAGTTTTTATTTGCTGTCTTAGATGCATTTGATTATATCGAGGTGTTGGTTTGTTTTCGGCACATTTCATTGCTTTCTTTCTCCCTCTCTCTCTCCCTCTCTCTGTCCTCTGAATTAGAGTAACTAAACAGATGATATTGCGTACAGTGGTAGCTGGCAATTTATTTTCTCTTTCTTTGAGTTTCTCTAATTAAACTTAGAGGAAATGAGAGAGTTCTTGGCTTAATCTTATGATTTGGCCCTTGTTTGTATTTAAAGAAATATCATTCCATTTTGAAACTGCGCATGCGCATAGAGGCAATTTTCTTCAAAACGGAGTTACATTTTTTAATTGCAAATCCAGCCTTGAAATTTCGTGTTTATGTAGATTCTCTGAGAAAGCCTATCCATTTAAACTCAATGGACAAATGATGATCCTTAGATAAGGTGGGCGTTTGTCCGGCCTGGAGGGTTCGAAAATTTAATTATCCTCAACGTTATTCAACACTAAATAGTGTGGGTGCCAAATATATGTACCTTATTTTGTAATGTACAGGAAGAGATCTTGAACTACCCACACTGTAGTAACACAATATATTTTTTTGTGGAAAATATTCTTTCTTTTCCAATTTTCTGTTAAATGGGTTGAAACGAAAGATAGTCTCTCTTATTTTTACGATTATTTCTTTTTTTTTTCTTTTGTTTCCCGTCAACACGTTTCACATGTGAAAATTTATTCAATTCATCAAAACAGCGTTCAAGTAATATTAAAATGCGGAACGGAATATATTGTGGAAAAAGTATTTTTGTCTTTTGTCGTTCGTAAGACATTTTTAAGAAGTTTTTGTATTCCAAATGTGAAACCATAACCGATATTGTCTGGAATTCAATTTATTCTCCGCCAACATCATCAGACACTAATCGCATAAAAATTATGCAGAAAACTCAAAAATACCTTTGTATAAAGTTATATAACGACGTAACATACTTTTTTTCCTGTTTCATGCTCGTCCTAACATATTTCAAACGTCACAAATAAAATAAATATTCAGCCATTAGTTTTTCATTCGGCTTCATGCGTCTTTCGTGTACGAAGGCAGGCATGAATATATTTCTGTCAAAATCTTCCTCTTCTGTATTTTTTGTACAAACATTCATCTTCGAAGTATTCACTCGAAAAAGTCCCTCGAGGGGTAAACCATGTGATTTTACATAATCATAAATTTCATGTCAGTAAAATGAACAAGTTAATCGTTTTAAGACTTGAGTTTTCTATTTTCTTTTAAGTGAACCGGCATATACAAAAAAGATATTTCAAGATTAGATAAAATTTTTGAATCTTTGCAAAACTTTTACCTTATAAGAAACCAGGATATTTGGATTTTCTTGCTGGTTCACATGGTGACTTATTCCAGTTGAGGACTTTGTGAAATGAAAAATTTCACAATGAAAGCAAATATGTCACATACATTCAAAATAATAATGTGTTTTGATGGATAAAACGTGAAATTAGACGGCATACCAAAAAAAGTTGTGAACCGATTTCAAAGAGTTTTCGAAGTTATGCAGGAGTTAAAACTCATTAAAACATTTTTGACAAACGAAACATTTTGAAGCATAAAACGATTTTCCAAAAGAATAATGATGGATTAGTTCAATCTGACAGAAAATAAGAGAATAATCGAATATACATAACTTATGTAAGGCTTAGCGAGCATTTACGTAAAATACGAAAGTAATATATGAAAGTGCACAGCCTACGATTATCTTCTCTTTCCTTAATGATCCACTTTAACTTTTTATGGTGCCAATGAAATAGGATGTTCTTCATCGTAAAATTAATAATTTAAGAAAATTAGATCAATATTTAATAAAAAACATATGCAAGGGACCCGTACGCATCAGAATAGATGTTACAAAAAGACTCGAACGTATCTAAGTAAATATTGCCATAACTCTTAAATTACGTCCACATTAAATTGTATTGGAAATTACCGAATTGTCGAAATCCATACGAGGCAACGGCGCTTAAAACCTCTCCCAATCCTTAAAATATTTAGAACCGACCTAGAGCATTTAGGAGAGGTATCTGACCCAAAAGTTCGCCTCTTTCTTCTCTACAACACTGCACAAAAAAAATCTCACCATTAAAGAAATATTTACAAAAAACCACCAAATATCGCGTAGGGTCGCGTAGTGTGACTTTGACCCACACTAAGGACGCTACAGCCCGAGCCAGTCGACACATTTTCACTAATTTAATTTTCGTGATATTCTGACGTCCATATCTAGTAAATATTTTTCAAGTTATTGATGATTTAAATCTGATGGCAGCACTGAAAAAAGCGTACGTAATTTATGGATGGTCCCAAAAACACGTTGTTCTCTAGTAGAGATTCAGGCTCTGGCTGAGTCCAAAGACTCAAAATCAAAAAAAGTTTCTTACATAAATTGTCAGGCAGTCTCGAGTTATATACAAAAGACCAAAAACCACTTAAACGGCCCTAGCTCGGCGGCCCTTTGGCTGACAGTGTCCAGATTCAATCCCACAAAAGATATGTCGATTACCTTTCAGAGAAAAAAAGTTTTTGAAAATCGATTGCGTTTTACCGCGATAGGTGACGGAAGGACGGACGGACGGACATTCTTTTATTGTTGATTCGTCATCCGAGGACCTCACTCACTTGAAAAAAAGTGGCACATTTTTTTATGAATGGGGTCCCATTCATAAAACCTTCCTTATGAATGAAATCCCATTCATAAAAAAATGTGCCACTTTTTTTCAAGTGAGTGGGTCTGAGGACCATGATCGAAGCTCCACCCTACTCCCGGGTCGAAAAAGCGGTGGTTACAAACGTCATGGTAAACGCATAAGGACCTTTTTCGAAGAACTTCGTTCTTCGCACGGTTCTAAAAAAATTACTGTTCACCTGTAGCTGACCAGAAAAATGTGTGTGTTTATATAGATGACCATAACACAATCAATAAATTCATATTATTGTTACCTGTAATTTAACATTATTTAACACATTGCCACTGTTATTTCACATGAAAACACAAAATTTCAACGAATTTTGATTTCATGATTTGGCCAACGTTTTTGAGTTTGGGCATTTGGACTTAACTAGGGCACTAAACGAGTTTCTGCTAGGGCCCTTAGTTTTCATTTCTACATAAATGTCGAGTAAATCTATTAAGATATTCATAAATATTTTTTTAATCAACAGGCCTTTGCATGCCCTTGCCCATTAATGTATGGAAAAAGATTTTTTGATTTGGAGCCCTTGGACTTAGCCAGGGTCATAATAATAATAATCCACCGATACAGCCCGTCCGGGTTGGAGACTAAATCATTTTTTTTTATTTATTGGTCTGGCAATTTTGTATGAGCTTTTTCTTAGATGGCTTTTTCTTACAGATCCTTTCGTTACCGAAGTTATTACTGCGTCAGTGGTAGATTGCACACAAACTTAGTGCCGTCTATGATGAACCAGGTGTGCAAACTATTCGGGCTTAGAATGTCGGTTCTCCCCATCAACGTGTTTTACTGGCAGGCATTGTTGGACCCACATGTTTAAGGTGAATTCCGCTAGGATATACCATTAGAATTTCTTCTGGTGCTTAAAGTTATCCGTGTGTTCAAGGGCGTCCTCAGGGACGATAGTTTGGGTTTATTCGTCTGAGCCAGCCATGGGACTGGATCGTGCTCAGAGGTTAGAGAAGTTGGAAAAGTGATGTGGTTTACAACGAGTGAAAATTATAACTTTTATGAACAATGGACGTAAAACAGCGGGAACGCCATGTTTTATATGAATGAACTTTAATTGTCGTGACAAAATAAAAACAATTTTAAACACAGTCTGCAAAAATAAAAAAAAAGATTCATTTCCGCACCAAATTCACAACCATCCATATTATGAAGCCTGTGAGTGCCTAGGAACGTTACTTTCACGCTATATTGGATATTGAAGAAACATCCCATACAAAATTTGTCCCCACCACGATTGAACCCGGATATTCTTGGTGGAAAGCCAGTACCTTACCGTTGAGCTAACCCGTTCCTTACCCTAGGGATCAACATAAATCGGGTAAATCTGAAAGGTAATCGAAAAACTGATTACGGAGTTGAATTGGTAAATATCGATCTAGAACTTTCGAAGTTATGGTCGAAAAAGAGGTCAAAAAAGGGGTTTCTTGAAGGTTGCTGAAGCTTTTTGACTTATATATCTGCGAAATTACCACGGAAACCGCTCTACAATGTTTTTAATGAAAGATATGGACTTCCAGAAATCACGAAATTAGAGAAAATTGGTTGAGTGATTCGGACTGTAAGAGGTCCTTAGTGTAGGCTCAACTCACGCTACAACACGATAGTTCATGAATTTTCCCAACCCAACCCAACCCAACAATTTTTTGTTTTTGTTTATGAAAATGTTTTTTAAAATTTTTTTTCAGCGATATTTCAGACGGGTTTTTCCAAAACAATTTAATGTCGACGTAATTTCATAAGGCAATATTTATTTAGAGTTCGAGCCTTTTTGTAGCATCTGTTCTCTTTGACACATGTTTTCTGTTGCGCACGGGTCCTTTGCGTATGTTTTTAAATTTTGATAGCTTTGTGGTTATTTGGAGAGGTTTCTACACCGTTTCTTCTGTCGGTTTTTCAATTTTATCTTTTCGGCAATTTTGAATCCAATTTAGTTTAGACGTAATTTCATATACTTAAGAGTGAAAGAAATATTTATTTAGATACGATCGATTTTACTGTTCTGCTACGAACGGTTTTGAATTCTTTTCACACTTGTAAGGTGAATTTGATCAAAACCATTCTCAAATCCAATCGAAAAGCCGTTAAAATCCTCCTTAAATCGATGTAAAAACTCCTAAATTCCTAAGTTAGGAGATGTTTTAAACCGTTGCAGCCCTGATATCAGCGATAATTTATGTTACATAAATTTTAGTTAAATCAACACCCACAATTATGAAATAAAGATTTTTCCTTTAGATTAGATGTCTGACCATCGGCCTACTTAGTCAAATCAATAAGAAATTTTTTATGTAAATATGATATCCTCGTCTACTGTTAGACACAATTTCAAACGCTTTTTATGATGTAATAAATCCGTTTTATTATTATGTAAATTACGGATGCCGGCACACCAGTGGCACTAAATAATTTTATTTGTTTCAGTTACAAAAGCTCAGTTTATTTGTTTACAAAAGAAAAGGCAAAAAAAATATTGATTTATGTTCATGGGTATAGGATAGGTATACGTGAATTTGATATACATTCATGTAACAATTTTCCTAACATACTATTCTGTAGTAGTTTTGTAAAGTTGTGACGGGTATACAAGGTATACAATGAACACTAGCCATGCCATTTCAATCACCTACGTTTTGTTACACGTAAACTGATTCCCTTCAAAAACATATACCCAGTAATTTGCATTTGCGAAAATATATCTTTAGTGCCTTTTCTCATGCAAACATTTTCTCAATGATTTAAGCGCGTGTATGGTTCTTGCTAGGGTTCTTGTTTCATTTGTTAGGAAAAAAAATAATTTGTTAATAATGCGGTAATTTCGGTGATATTATACAACTCGAATTAAAAAACTAATTTATTTAATTTGAAAACTTTTATTAGTTGTACACATCAACATTACTATTGTTACCCTTTTAGTTTGTCGAGGGACATCACTTCTACAATAAGATAAAGCACATTAAATGAATTATAAGCCATCGACCATTTCATTGTTGTATCGAAAAATTCATTTTGTGTTTGGGGTATTGTTCTGACCAAAACATGTCAATTACTTATCTCATCAACACCGTACATTGAACGTATAAAAAGTACTCACTTGGGATAAGTAAGGGTGTTTAGCAATAAAAATAATGAAGCTCTTTATAATACGAGAACCGGAAATGTGTGTTTTTTCGTTCTATTCACAACAACGAAAATAGCTTCGCTATTATTTTTATTTTTATTTTATTTTTGTTCTGGTTTCGGTTAAAGCATGGTTTTCCTCTTTAGAAATTATTAAACCTTTATGGGAAAACGCAGCAGCAACGACACTTCAATATAATGTATAAAGTGGTTTTCACATTTCGTTATTTTCTATTTAAAAAAAAGGTATTCCGTTTAATACTTTTTCCATTGCTTTACCAGGTATACAAGTAAATTCTGTTGTTTGTAATATGTAAAGAAAAATGTTTCCTTAAGTAAATTCGTGAAGCTTTCATGCAACTTTTAGAAAATATTTCTTTGTAAAATAAGACGTTAATGGAAGGAAGCTCTTTAAAAAATGTAATGTTTCTTTACACAATTCATTTGCTTTCCTTTAAGCTTCAACATCTGGTTTTTGTTGGGGGCGCTAAGTCATGTGGCATGTTTGGAATGGCTACAAGAGATGATTATCTGATTCTCACCTCTAATGTTGACTAGATTAACTAATACATTTCTATTGCACAAAAAATTATTTGCCTATGCCCTCATACAATTAAACGTCGTTATTTTGTTACACAGTTGAGTGTGTCAGTCAAATACACATTTCAGGTCCCACTGTCTGTTGTGAATTTGTCAAACTGAGCACCTTCAAAGTAGAATGACGGAATATTCGTTTCATTTCTATTCGGAATTCGAGTTTCGTATGTGGATATTTCTTCAAAAGTATTCAATTTTAAAAATTCATAATAGCCTGAAATGGGACCTGAAATGTGTATTTGTCTGACAAAATTCATTGTGTAACAAAATAAAAACGTCTGATTGTATAGCAAAAGATTCAAGCAAGACCAGGTCACGGAGATGCGCAAGAATTGCATTTTTTGCTGTTTTTAATAAATGCTAAATAGTGCCAAATCAATTGACGACATCACAAACAAACTCACACGGTTGAAAATCATTGATGTTAGTTCCAAACTCTAACCAGGTAATCCCAAAATTTAGGAAACACCTCACTCACGTCGAGAGTAACCAAAAATTATCGAAAAAGCGAATCAAGTAAAGAAGTGCTAGAGAAATCGGTTGTAATCCCAAATCTTTTAGCACCTCACTCATGAGGAAATTTTTTTTGAATTTAGGAACGGATCTAGCAACAAGTACATCATGTCGAAATCAATCCAAATCTGCCCAAAAAACCACTTAAAATTAAGAAGTGCTTGAGAAATCAGTTCTAATGCCACAATTTAGGAATTAATTTTGTAACACCTGACTCATCTCGACAGTAACCCAAATCCATCGAAAAATGGATAGAAGCTAATTAGTGCTAGAGGAATCACTCCTAATCCTGAAATCTAGGAACCGACTTTGAAACACTCCACTCGTGCCAACGAAAAAATCAGTAGATGGTAGTGAATTACATTTTGAACAACTCACAGACAATTTGAATGTGAATTGTTCGGTCAAATTAGTCAAAGTAATTTTGTTCGCGCACAAAAGTAAAGATCCTACTATCCAACTTTATCTTTAACTATCCTACTATCACATCTTCATCATCATCATCAAATTTTATAGACCGTTTATAACTTTCGGTGTGGGGTCTTGGACCACCCTCCTCCATACCCTTTTATCATCTGCCAAAGAGATGGTTTGTTCACTCAATAAAAGTCCCCTAACTTTTAAATCTGATTTAATTAAGTCTATAAACCTTCTCCTTGGCCTACCCCTTGGAAAACGTCAATTATCGCCCCAATTCCAAAAGTGCCCGGTACAATAAAAGGTGAAGAGCATCGTCCGATAAATCAACTACCATCCTATGAAAAAGTCGTTGAAGGAATCATAAAAATCCAGCTAGAAGAATTCACCAACAAACACGCGGTTATGATTGATGAGCAATTTGGTTTCAGGGAGACATATTCTTGTGAGTTGGCTCTAAATGAACTGATTTGGAACTGGAGGAATTCGGTTGACGATGGATACGTGATTATTGCGATATTCCTAGATCTGAAACGAGCGTTTGAAACCATCGACCGTAAGCGTTTGCTGAAAAAACTGGAAATCTATGGCATAAGAGGCACCGAGCTTAAATGGTTTAAGAGCTACTTGAGTGACAGAACACAAAGGACAAAATACAATGGCGTTGTATCTGACGAAATCGAAAACAAAATTGGTCTTCCTCAGGGAGCGAAGTTGGCTGCATTACTCTTCATACTCTACATAAACGATATAAAATCATGTCTCCTGTTCGCAATGGTGATTCTATTCGCTGATGATACCTTGCTGCACGTGCGAGCCAAAACGGTAGATGAGGATTTCGAGATGATAAATGCAGATCTAGACAGAGTATGTAAGTGGTTAAATCTAAACAAGCTTAAGTTGAACGTCAGCAAATGCAAATGTATGGTGATAAACGGAAAAGTGAATGTACAAAACAGAACTCATAAAATTGAAATGGATGGAGATGAAATCGAACAAGTTACCGAATACAAATACCTTGGTTTCATTATGAACCACAAACTTCAGTTGAAAAGGCATGGTGAATACATCTGTAAAAAGGTTGCGAAAAAAATTGGGTTCCTGGCTCGAATTGGAAATAAACTCACAATGCACAGTAAGATCACTCTATACAATACAATCGTTGCTCCTCATTTCCAGTACTGCGCTTCGGTCCTATCAATGTTCAATCAAACGGAATTCAACAAACTACAAAACAAGGCAATGAGAGTGATTTTACGTTGCGGACGTAGGAAAAGTGTGAGGCGGATGTTAGAGTCGCTCGGTTGGATGAATGTTCGACAGAGAATTATGTACCTTACAATGATGATGGTTTTCAAAATCAGAAACGGACTTGTACCTGAGTATGTCGTAAGAAACGTTGAGTATATTCAATCTGACAGATATCCTCTACGTAGCACGGGAAAATTCAAAATCAAAAGGGTCAATAGGACTAACACACAGAACAACATTTTCAACAATGGCCTACGGATGTACAACGATCTGCCGAATGAAATACGTAGCGAAATGAATATAAATGTGTTTAAAAATAAGTTAACATCATACATAAAGGAAAATTGTTTTGTGATAATTTAAATTTTTGAGAGTGATAAAAAATTTGTAATTAATAATTTAAACTACGACGTATCTTAAATACTTGTGAATTTGAGTAGCATAATGCTAAATAAATTGATCATTCATTCCTAGTGCGAACGCCTAATGCGCATTCAATATCCTCTTCGGGAGCCTGATATTACCTATCCTTTGAACGTGCCCGTACCATCTCAGGCGACTAACCCTTGCCGCCTCTTCCACCGACGTAACTCCTAAATTTTCCCTGATGTCGTTATTTCTGATATGATTATCCCACTGCTCCCTTCTACTAACCCTTGCTATACTCCTGAAAGCCCTCATATCAGAAACTTCCAGGTCATGCACGATATATCCGCAGTTCACCCAACTTTCACTACCATTGATTAGTGAATAGCTAACTTTGTGCCGCTCGCTACTTAATTCCTTTTTGTTGAACACATGAAACCTCAACTGACTGGCCACTGCGTCTCCCATTTTCCTTCTTTCTTCAAATTCCCTAACTAACTTGCCATCCTCTGAAAAAATGCTTCCTAAATATTTAAACACAGAAACCTTTTCTAGCTGCTCCCCATTTAAACTACAAACTACCTCTCTCCGAGATTTGCCGAGATGCATAAATCTTAGTTTTGCTTACACTTATCCTCATCCCGTACTCCTCACATGCTACATTCATACGCATAGGCCAGGATTTTCATAATAACTTCCCAGACTTCCACATTTCCCTGCAAATTGTCATGCCTGATGATCTTTGTAACGTGAGAAATGCAAAACTTACGGAAATTCTTCTTCACAAATTATAAATCTTTAATTTCAAACACTAACTAAACACAATATAACAAATTACTTATTTCCTTGTCAAAACTGAAATCAAAAACCGAATTAAAATTAAAATTAAAATTTTTTCTGATCCGTAAAAAATTATTGAAAAATATACAGAAAACAAACAAAAAAAAAACAAAAACCATCATGGGTGACATGTCCGGAGGTACACCGGGATGTTCGAATGCAAACAATTTGATGTTTCTTTTGGAGGAGACAAAGAATAAATTTGGTGCAATGAATTCACAATGTTGGCCCTGTCCATTTTGTTTTGACAAAGAAAAACTATGCTCCGTTGCATTATGCACGTGAAAAAGGAACATCCAAACCTTGCGAACTTAGACAGTAAATGTATGCCGACTACCCATATTTCAAATCCGGATCGAATTGAGAATGAAAACGAAAAGACAGACGAGTTATCCAAATTCCTGCATTTGATAAAAAATAATAACAAAAACATTCATTCAAGTCAGGAAACACAAAATGAATCAAAAGAAATTTTCTTTGAGCATATGACCAACGAAATTAATGACGACTATTTCTATTGTCCACACTGTGATGGAACAAAAGGTTTCATATCACTGAGAGGAGTAAATATTCATATAGGAAAAAAACATCCTGAAAAAAAGAAACTCAAAATTGAAGACTTTGAGTGCAATGATTACATATTTGACTCAATAGATTCAACAGATTTCGGTCACCGTTTATCATTCCTCAGAAGATCGACTCCAACCTTACGCAGATGTCCAAAGGGTGCCCGACAAGACGTCGCGTCGTCTCTCACAAATGTTATTAATCAATGTGTGCGAACAAACGACGTAGATTCATGGAACCGATTGTTACTTTTCCCATATGCAACACTCAAGATTCCGAATGAAACCGAGAATGTCACCAATCTGACTTCTTATGTTCGACAAAATGTGAGTTTGTGGCACGAAAATGGTCCACGCTTCATTCCAACTTTACCAACGTCACAATCGAATCTTAACAAAACCGAGCCGAAATCAAATAATGTTTACAAAAAAGTGGAAGCAAAAATTTCGGATGGTGATTTGAGTGGTGCATTAAGATTGATTTCTTCTGATGACACTATTGCTCCGAATAACGCAGAAACTCTGAAGGCACTTAAAGAGAAACATCCACCATGCCTGAACCGTCAAATTTTCCGGATTCTCTGATTGAGACTGAACAAATCACGCCTACGGAGGAAGAAGTGAACATATCGATTATTTCATTTAGAAAAGGTACAGCAGGTGGTCTCGATAGCTTACGTCCCCAAATATTGAAGGATCTTTTGTACATTCAAAACGGCGACACTGCTGCAAAACTTCTGCAGGCAATAACATCATTAACCACAATAATCCTGCAGGGAGAAGTACCAGAGCCTGTATGTCCATACGTCTACGGAGCATCATTAACAGCTTTACTGAAAAAACAAGGTGGTATACGTCCAATCGCAGTGGGGAATACATGGAGACGTATTTCAGCGAAAATTGCATGTCGTAGAGTGGCATCCGTATTATCAAATCTGTTCCTACCGAATCAATTGGGAGTTGGAATAAAAAACGGTGCAGAAGCTGGCGCCCATGCGGGACGAATATATTACACATACAAACATGCTTCTGTTCGAGTTTTAGTTAAAATCGATATCAAAAATGCTTTTAATGAACTACGACGAGATGCTTTATTACAAGAAGTTAAGTCGAAGATCCCAGAAATTTATAAGTTCGTTGAACAGTGTTATCGAGTTCCTACCAACGTTTATTATCGACAACATGCCATTCTATCCCAAAGAGGAGCACAACAAGGCGATCCCCTTGGACCAGCATTGTTTTGTCTCGTTCTTCAAAGAATAATCTCATCATTAAAAGATCTAGATTTGAACGTGTGGTATCTTGACGATGGAACGATTGGGGGAACACCAGAAAATGTATTGAAAGCACTTCAAGAAATCATCTGTCAAGCAAACGAAATCGGTTTACAATTGAACCATGCAAAATGTGAAATGTCGGTTTTGGGCACATTATCAACAGAAGTTAAAAACAATTGGCATGAACGTTTCGATTCAATAGCAACTGGTATTCAAGTGATGAAGAGCAAACACGAATTTCTGTTGGGAAGTCCACTGACGGATGCAGCATCAGAATTGTGCCTTAACAAGAAAATAAAAGATTTGCGCAATCTAACGGACAAATTGAAAAACATCGGAATGCACAGCGCATACGCCCTTCTTCGTATGTCTGTGACAACACCACGTTTGATTTTCTTCTTGCGCGGAGCACCAATGTGGCGTAACCAATCAGGCCTATTACATTATGATGAAACCATGAAATATTCAATCGAATCGTTGCTTAACATAAAATTCACGGAACAGGCTTGGATTGAATCTTCGTTACCAATGAAGAAAGGAGGAATCGGAATAAGACACGCATCAGATATAGCTCTTTCGTGCTTTCTGTCTTCGATATATAATGTTTCTACTTTGCTGAATCGACTGTTAACTCAATCTTACCGACAAGAAGATTTAGCAAAATCGGAAGCTGAAATATACTGGAATCAGAAATTCGGAGAATTACCTGAAGAGTCGCTCCGTCCTTTCCAGTGCAAATGGGAAGACATCGAAATTGGAAGAAAATTAACATCATTGCAGTCATCTGGAACAGATAATGCTAGACTGCTGGCAAACTCTTCCGAAGAAACAGGTGCATGGCTACAAGCGCTACCCTCCTCACAAATTGGTACATACATGAGCAATGACGAATTTAGAGTGTCAATCGCATTACGTCTTGGTTTGCCAATACTGCAACCACACAAATGTGTGTGCGGAACAAAAGTCGATCAATTTGCACGACATGGTTTGTCCTGCAGTAAAGCATCTGGCACTCGATCAAGACACGAAGCTGTAAACAATTTAATCCAAAGGGCGTTGAAGTCTGCTGATATTCCCAGCACCAGAGAACCACCTGGCTGTTCTGGTCCCGATGGCAAAAGCCATCTGGTTTTTTGTCTAAGTCTTGTTCCTTGGGCCAGAGGCAGATCTTTGCTGTGGGATTATACATGCTCCGACACATATGCACAATCATACATAAACAGATCGTCTCGTGAATTGGGTTGGGCAGCAAAGCAAGCAGAAAATCTTAAACTGAAAAAATACAATCATTTGAGAGACCAATTTTTCTTTGTGCCAGTGGCATCAGAAACGTCGGGAGTTTTTGGAAAAATCGGATACAAATTATTGAAGGAAATAGGCAGTAGAATAACAGAAGTAACAAAAGAGAAACGAGCGACATGCTACCTTTTCCAACGATTATCAATCGCAATTCAACGTGGAAATGTTGCATCCATTCTGGGCACAATTCCACAATCTAAAAATCTTAACGAATTATATTATTTGTAAACAATCAGTTAATAAATTAAATATATTTTTCTGTTTATCTACCCCTCGAAAAAAAAAATTAGAACTTAGCCTATTATGCGCAACCCCTTAAAACTAGAAATACCTGAGTTACGTCCTCACTTGGGTCACAATCATTAAATTATACTTCGCTTAACATCTCTTTGTAAATCCAAATTAATTAACCAACAGGTTGTGATCAACTGTAACCAATAGCCGCTAATTCAATACATCATCCTAAAAGCTATTCGATTATGTTAATATCGTGTGGCACACTTCATCCATCTCCTCTCGTTCAATCTATCATGAAAATTACCTTGCTAGCCGCAAGCTTTCAATAAAAATCTCTTCGATGATCTCTCGTTACAAACACGTGAAGAACTTTCACTCAGAGATGTTTACTCCACGAAGTATTTGACCGAAAAGACTTCAACAACATTATATTTATTCCACCAAGCGTCAATCGGTCTGTATCTGTCGTTGACATCAATCGGTTACTATCACTGCTCCTGCCATCTATTTACTACCACCGACGTTCTCCGAATATATCCACAGGGTTATTTTCAAAACTATCTTAGCCTAATGTTAGTATTTCTCAAAAAACCCGGTAAATGAAAGCCGAGTTACATCTTGTCCATGAAAATTATGAACTGAAGAGGAGAGAGGCAACTCTGACGAACGCCCTCATTAATCTCGAAAGCCTCACTAATTTCACCATCTATACTGCAGCCTTGCTCCCCGAGTAAATGCTTTTAATGGCACTCAACAAACTTCCGCTAATCCCGTATTCGCTAAGCACCCCGAACAGCTTTTGCCTTGGTACTCTCACTTTATGAGATAAAAATCATTTTATGTCAATGAAAAAATTCATATCATTCTTGTAAACCCAACGTGTTTTGAAACAAAACAAAATAAGCGAAACAAAGCAATGTTCCAGCAATCAAATTTGTCAGAGAGCTTCCGATTGTGTTTTGAAGCATTTCAAATGCTTTTTGACCAGCTACTTGCATAACACTTGTAGATTAGCGTTTGTTGTTGAGATTATTTCGCTCTTAGAACGTACAATTTTCCGATATTTGATCAAATTCAGGGGACATCTCTGCCGTGCAAATCATAAAAACCTTGAGATAAAAGAGAGAAATCTTTTTTATCTTTCATCGCAAGGTTTTTATGATTTGCACGGCAGATCTAAGGACTATGATCACTGTAGGCCCTACTAAGGTTTTAGTAAATCTAGAAACTTTCGTCGATTGAGAAGACGCACATAGTCCGTACTACACACTATCCAAAATACAAAACTTGTTAGACTTTCAGCTGATGAAAAATTTTGCTTTATTGCCTTATCGGCTCTACCTTTTGCTAATTTTTCCTGGCAACAGGTTTGCCGAGGGAAGATATATGGAAAATATTTCTTTGTACCGATACAATAAGTAATTTATCGCATAAGAAAAAACACACCATAAACTTTTTGTCGGAGAAAGAGGCAACCACAATTAATTGGTTAATAATTTGTATGCAACGCCGTTGTGAAAAGTGAACTTTTTCATGCATCGTTTCGGTGTTCCTTTTATAATTGGTTTTACTTTACTTTCACTTTACACTAGTGATGTAAAAGTAACTTTTTATGACTCATTTGGGTGATAAAAAGTTTATTCAAAACTTCACGTTTCACAAGTTGTTGCATAAATTCTTGTATGAAACACGTTGCCAAATTGGTTGCTTGATAACTCACATCTAGTGACAAAAACAACTCCATTTCGCAACTAGTTGCATAAATAGCTATTACATGCCAGTGGGCGCTAAAGTGCACTTTATCTTACTATCTGCGGCAGTGAAAAAATGCTTACCGCGCTAGCATCCCAGCATGTAATGATTAGGCTCGTACGAAGAACGAAGTTCTTCGAAAAAGGGTCTATGCGTTTACCACGACTTTTGTAACCACCCCAATTTCTTAACTCGTTGTTCTTTCGATTTTCGACCGGGGAGTAGGGGGGGGGGAGCATCGATCATGGTCCTTACACGACGAATAGGCAATAAAAAAATGTTCGTCCGTCCGTCACCGCGATAACTTGAGTAAAGCTCTACCGATTTTCAAAAACTTTTTGTTCCTAACAAATTATGAAAGACTTAGCTGGGGCGCTAAAAAGGGGTCTCTGCTAAGGCCATACGTGTTGTTTGAACTTCAGTAAATTTGTTCCGATTTTCAAAAAATTTTCTTTAATCGAAAGGTCTAGGAATGTTTCACGTTGTATGGAATAGGTTTTTTTGATTAGAGGCCCTTCGACTTAGCCAGGTCCCCAAAACTGAATTTCTACTAGGGCCCAACGTGTTTCTTTGCATAAATCGGGTAACTCTTAACCGATTTTGTTGATTCTTTTTCTACTTGAGGGGTAGCCGAGTACCAAATCAAATTCAAAAACAAATTTGGGCCCGGTGCCTTTGCTTAGGGCTCAAGAGGGCCTAAGGTCTTTCCAAAGGTCGGCCCTAACACAAAAATTTTTTTTTGCTATGTTGCAGAGCAGATTGAGGGAAACATTTCTGTCTATGGAGATATGTGTCCGACGCATTTGCTTAAGGCCCTACGTCGGCCCTAGACAAAAGTTGTTGTGGAAAAACATGAGGGAAACATTTTTGTCTATGGAAGTATTTATCGAGGCCTCTCCTGAAGGCCCTAGGTCGGGGCTCAATTTTGTGCTTTCGGAAGGGTTTTTTCACAGCGTTGCTTCGGACGGGTTTTCAATATTGCCCTATCGGCAATTTCCAATTGAATATAAGGCAATATTTACTTAAATACGTTCGACTCTTTTCGTAACGTGAACTCTGTTTGCCGTACGGGTCCCCTGCTTGTGCTTGTAGTCAGTACCTGAAACCAAAGATCCGAATAGCGCAGTAACCAATAGAATTAATTATTTTTGAAGATCAGATACGTAGTAAATTTACAATTTCAGAACAGGGATTTGAAAAATGCGGAACCGGTTCTGCATTTCCTAAGTAAAATCTAATCGACCCCTAAATGTGCTGTGATGTCAATAAAAGAAAGAAGTAATTAAGACAACAATGACTATGTTAGCAGTCGAAAGCTTGTAGAAATTTGTCGTTTTATTGATTTAAAGTAAATTTACCAATGATAACAATATCGAAATAAGTCAATTACTCTGTGAACATCGTCTTGATTACAAAAGTACAGCTATTGTTAGAGCAGATAGATATTAATTTGAAAGCATAGTATTGACATCAATATCTTGTTACGAGTAGAACATGCCGTTCGTTGGGAACAAGACACATAAAGTAGTCATTTAATTGATAGACAATTAAACGATTTTAGGTTAACGTTTTTAAAGATTTATGCATCTGAAGCGTAGAAAATCGTCCTTAAATTTAAACAGAAATACATTTCGTATCTCCTTCAGCTATATCTGGAACATTTAATTAAATACAGAATAATGGTAATATTCATTCCTATATCAAAGATAATTGCTATAAAAGATTTATGTTTTAGGCAGATCTAAAGATTTACAGGTAAATAATACTTGGTTGGTATTATACGATCTGATGTAGTGACACATTCAAATGTAGAATATCGGCTTTAATTCCTTCACACAAATCGTCTGAAACGTTATAATTAAATGAATTTCAAAAGAAACTTGGATATTGATAGGAAACTGGAATTTTTATTTATTTTTTTCCCTTCATATTTGCTTACGACTGCGTGCACGGCATATGACTATGATTGCCTTCGGCTGAACTGTTTTTATATTCATTTAACTTTTGCTAAAAGGTTTTTATTTTGCCAGATATGTGAAAAAGATACAAGAAGAAAATAACAGAGAATCTACAAAAATATTTGAATTAGGTTTGTTTATATTTCATTGTTTGTTTTCGAGATAAGGTCAAATTACGTAGGATATCAGACATCCTTTCTATCCCACCATCCTACCTGGGTTACTTTTTTGTATCTTGGTTTCGTTATTTATGAGTGTTAATGTTCATAATTGCCCTGTCATTTTTCTAGCGATTTAAGTGTTTGTCGCAATTTGCTGATTAGAATCAGAGTTCGTTTCAGATGTCTACAATGAAATAGACAGGTAGAAGAAAACTTTTTTTAAATTCGCTAAAAACAATATAAATTTATTGGCTTTAGGTAACAGCATTTTATCTTGAGTTAATATTTGCGCAAACGTTATTCTGCTCATAGCAACTCAAAATCATTTATCAAAAGTAAATAAATAGTTTTTCAAAAGAATGGTAGAAAGAAAAATTATGTCTGTGTAAGTGACCAGAAATTTTATTTGTTATCATTAAAATGGAAATACTTTTGTATAGATCGTAAAATAAAAGAAATGGAAAAAAAAACCTTTCCAATGGAGAAGATTCAAAAAGATAAAATGGCAAGGTTGTAGTTGCTAATGACTTTTTTAGCGACGCTAACTAATAATAATAATCCGCCGTCCTGGTCAGAGGCTAGATCATTTTATTTACTAGTCCCGCAATTTTATTGTGTGCTTTCGCTCATATGGATTCTTCTTAGAGATCCTTTCGTTACCGAAGTTTTTACTGTGTCAGTAGTAAATTGACGCTTTTAGCGGGGTTCAATTTTGAATTTTTCACTGCGTTACAATCGAATTTCGTACGACATATGCGTAGTTACGTACGGTATATGCGTAAAATCAGCACACAAACAATAGATTTTGATAGTGCCATCTTGTGTCAAATTATTCAAGTTTAGATTAAAATTCAAATCTCGAGCTGACTAAAACGGTCTATTGCACACAAATCTAGTGGCATTTACGATTAACTAGGTGCGGAAACTGGTAGAGCTTAGAATGATGGTTCGCCCCTTCGATGTGTTTTACCGGCACGCATTGTTGGACCACATGCTTAACGTGAATTCCGAACCACGCCTAACAGTAGCTAGCATTTCACCATTAGGATTTCTTTTGATGCTAATTGTATCTCCGCCTAAAGTTAGACTCAGGATATTTGTATGCAGAGTTCATCGAATATGGGTGACGTCATATTTGTCATTCTACGTACGTTTCGGCACCAAATCCACAACTATCCAAATTATGAAACCTGCGTGTGCCTACAGGATGTGGGTAGTTGTCGGTTTTTTATGAAAATTCGTTTGATGATGAGGTTTTTGTGTAGTGCTGTAGAGAAAATGGATTAACGCTTTTTGTTCAAGAAAGTATGGGTCCGATTCCTTTAGGGCCTTAGGACGATGGTAGGGTCGACAATAGACCAAAGAAAATGTTTTTGTTGTGTTTGTTGAGAAAATTGAGACGAACATTTTTGTCAATGAAAGTATGAATCGGAGGTCTCTCCTAGGACTCTACGTCGTTCCTAAAGTCGGCCCTAGCCCAAAAAACTGTTTCTTGCTATCGATGGTTAATTGCGAATTCCACCTAACTGCATCTTTTGATATGAACGCAGTTAAGTGTTATTCGCAATTAAGGGGAAAACTGTAGAATGAACGTGGATTTCTCAAGCCCTTTAGAACTTCCATAAGGTTTTTTGATATATTTCGGTCATTCTCGACATGAGTGAGGTGATACAATTAAGCTTCCTAGGCTTTTGGGATGTACGTGGATTTCTCTAGCACTTTTCAACTTTCATCAGGTTCTTTGATATTTTCGGTTATTCTCGGCATGGGTGAAGCGATTCAATGTGGCTTCCTAGGTTTTTGGGAAAAACATGGATTTCCCTCGGGCATTCCTCTTCCATCAACTTTTCTGATATTTTACGGCTATTTACGGCACTTCTAATCTTCTATCAAGTTTTTTTAATATTTTCTATTCTTTCGGCTCGATATGAGTGTGCATTTTTTTTTATTTTTTGGGAATCTTTTTCTGAAAATTTTTTGTGGCAGAAGATACGAAGTTCTTCCAAGGGACGCCGAGCTAGGGCCGTTTACACGTGGCTTTTGGTCTTTTGTACATAACTCGAGTAAATCTTTTCCGATGTTCATAAATTTCTTTTTTGTTTGAAAGACCTGTGTTTGCCTGACAATTTATTGAAGAAACTTTTTTGATTTTGAGCTTTTGGACTTAACCAGGGCCCTAAAACGGAAAATTGATTACGGGATTGAATTTCGACATCTGTCGAAAACCATCGAAGTTACGGTCAAAAACGTGGTGTTTAGAAGGTCGGTGAAACTTTTTGACTTATAGCTCTGCGAAATAAGTACGGAAATCGCTCTTCAAGGTTCTGAATAAAAGATATGGACTTCCCGAAATCACGAAAAAAAAATTAGTGAACCAATTGGTTGGACCCGTACGAAGTACAAGAGGTCCTATACGTTTACTACAAACAATTTTATTGTAACATGGGGTAGGTCGAGGTGGGAGTTGGGGGGATGCATCTATTATCGTCTAAATATGACGAATCAGCAATCAAAAAAATGTCCGTCTGTCCGTCTGTCTGTCCGTCTGTCTGTCCGTCCGTCTCCACTTTTTTTCCAAACAGCTCAACCGATCAGCGTAAATTTTTTTACATGCCTCCCATGATTCAAGTTCGAAGATGAGCAAAATCGATGAAGTGGTTCTGGAGATATGGTCGATGAAGTGACCAAAAACATGGTTTTTCGAAGGTCGGTGAAGCTTTTTCGCAAATATCTCAGCAAGTATAGCACGGAAATTCCTCATTTTGGTTTCAAATGAAAGCATTTGATGTCACAAAACTGGGAAAA
>CM055403.1:6015894-6037602 GCA_029228625.1 Pseudolycoriella hygida | reverse complement strand
CAGATATGAGATCTCAAATTACAGCCTTTATGTTATAATATGTTATAATATGCCCACTCAACTCTTTTTCTATTTTTCTCTTTTTTGCTATAACAATGGCAGAACAGCTGAAAGTGATGAAACGTGTATAGAATGAGCAAATTATAAATTTCTTCATTGTACTATTCCTGCATGAAAGTGTTGCACTCTTATTGAAGGTTGCTACAATAAACAATATATCGATCTACCTTAAGACAATTATAGTACATAGTTCCACGTGAGGCGGGAAGATAGTTCCACACTTTTGTATATGGAAAGAATTGGAGCTAAAAAATTGGAAAATATATATATTTTGTTTATGTAGCTACTGTTGTCGGATCAAAATATGTCACACAAATACTTAACCTTTGAAGTTATCTTCCTATTGTGTATTTTGATCTATTTTTTAAACTCTCCACAACAGGGGCGAAGAAGTCTATCGAAAGATTCTATAAGAGAACTCGACGCCACTGGTCGATGGTATCTTGGCACATTTTGTGTATAAAAGACATCATCTACAATACACCCATGATTCATCCACATAAAAAATACCAAATAAACGGAGAGGAAATTGGTTTCTGGTGCTCTATTTTTTGTTTTGTCGTAAAAATGTATCAGTTTATTGAATATCGCTAAAAGAACGAAAACAAACAGTTTCTGTAAATGTATGCAATGTAATGTGATGTCGTCGTCTGTTTGCTGGAATACGTGGTAATTTTTTATTTGATTGTTTAATGGCTTAAAAAGTATGTGATTTCCAGAATAAATGTACAAGTACATTTGAATTAACTAAATTGGTTGGATACAATGGCATTGTCATCGTTTTTGAATTGAATTCTAATGTAAACATCAGACCTATTTTAAGATATTTATTTATATGAGATTTATTGTGAGATTTGTTTTCAAATAGTAATCCCACACTTTCGTTTAAAAATGCGTTATGCAACGAATTCAAAATTTTTTCTATTTTTTTTTCAAATTTGAATAAAAAACGATCTCATTTCAGAAACTTGCATTTTTTATGCGTTAATCCCTATTTAACCGTAAGAGTTATTATGTCCAACAGCGTAACAACAATAAAAACAAAGTCATTAATCAATTGCTTTATTATCTTGCTAATTTGTAGAGTCGATGAAGCAGTCTCGCTCAGAGATACATTTATCTTCTCAGTCTTTATTGACATATTCCAAGATATTTTTATGTTATAAATCGTTATTCAACCGAAAGTTTACAATGAATTTTAAGGGTCTACGAGTTTCTATAGAACGTTCAGAAGCCACTTACTGATACACGATCTGAACGGATGGGTTTTTCTTGGAGTGTTTTATAAAGTGAATTATAAAAACTGCAAGTTTTTTTTTTCAAAAATCTGAATTTACAGTCGTTTATTTATGGCAGATGCTATTGCCCGTGCCGTAGGGGTGCTGTTATTTATACGTTAGTAAGTAATCTACCGCAGACACGTGGCTCGACAGACCTTTGAATAATTTTTTTTTTAAATTTCATTCTTGCTATAAAATCCACAAAATCCATAACTTCAAACTGGTCAGAGATTTTGTTTATAGTACTCCGGATACTCCCCAAATAAAGCGTGATTAGAGATTAGCGTGCGTCCCTAGTGAAGACTATACTGCACTGACGAAGAATTAGAGTACGCCCAATTGAGATTCTGCATGCAAGTGCATTCCTTCACATGGGTTGGGGCCGAGGCCTATCCTTATCTCTACTGCTTTGTTGGATTGGTCCAACCACCGGTTAACACTACAGGCACCACGATACAGCGCCATAAGCATCTCTGCCATGATGGGGTCAGGCATTGATGTTATTGATGATTGATATTAATTGATTGATACTTGAGGGTCCCTCAACCCTATTACCAATATTAGACCATCGAGTACAGCTCGCAGCCACGAGTTGGGATCTTGCATTTCCGACACTACTGGGCCTGCTGGTGTACGAGGATTCACCTCGCTGCAATGGTCCTTCTGGGTTCTGCCCCAAAAATGTTACCCAGAAGTATTCCACCTTGCGTTTGGTTGAGAGTATGCAAGAAAGATATTATGATACGTTCAAATAGCGCTAGTTACGAATTCTGGTATATAAGTACCGTACTTCACATAAGCTGGGGATGAGGACTGAGAAGTCTAGCAGTCTCTTCTGCAATTAAGGTCCTGAAATGGACGATAGGAGCGGCGAACTATGCGTTCGAACACCACAGCTCCGCGTTTCAGGGACAATAGGCATCGGCTTCAAAATAATCGTGTAAACAAATACATCAGCTGAAGCAAAGTCATGAAAGTGCAAATTCGGCTGTAACCGATAGCTACGTGAACATTTTTCGCATTTGTTCAATATGTTTAGTTTAGTTGTAAAGTTTTATGTATCTCATTGTCAGATCACAGCTAAGAGCACGACCGGCACTATGTGGTCCAGAGCTTATAGCAGAATTTTAGAATCTGATATTTTTTCCAATTGCTCTTTATTTTAAAATTACATTTTGACGTTGAGGTCGACGTTGAGGCTGTGTATGGAGTGGATGTCACATTTTCGATTATTGTTATAATGCGTGCGAGCTCTAGTTCTCGGTTAGAAATTTAGAAATTTGTTACGAAATGTTCGAACGAAGAGGGCAGTTTTCGAATGTACGACACCATTGTTTTTCTATCGTTGTGTTTGTAGGACAAGATGATCGAAAATTTCGGAAACTGTTCGAAATCCATGCCTTTAGAGCGTCAGAGACTTATTTTTCAAAAAATCTCTCTTCTTTCACATAAAATATTGTATTGATGCAAAAACATCAACAAAATTTTTTTTTTAATTTTCTGAGAAAAATTTCTACTGGGAAAAATCGAAAAAGTCACGAAACGCAATCTGTCAAACTTACGATATTACTTGCATGACAGTTTAAGCAGCACACACGTTATGAAAAATAGTATATTTTTACATAAGCCGTTGACGCACGAAAAGAGTAAATTCTCTATTTAAATCGGTCTATATATCGTCATATGAATACTAAGTATGGAAATATCCATTCTCTCACTCTCAATTTTTGTATGAATGTTTAATGTTCATATACAAAATGAGAGTGAGATAATGGATATTTCCAAACGTAGTATTCATATGACAATACATCGACAGAAGCCGATGTCGTACCAGATTCGGAATTTCATGAAATATTTCTCAAGGAAAACCACAGGCTGCCAGTTTATTCTTTTACCTGTAACACGCACACAGCTTAAGTCGCAATACAATAAAACATCAGCAGATCAAATTTAAAACAAAAATTATTTATCCTTCAAAACTTTTCAAAATTTAACAATTTTTTATACCTGCGAGTACCGAGTATAACGTTATTGACACGGTTATGAAAATTTTCTTGTTAATTCTGAATTAATTTTTGAATGTTACCTTTTGATACCTGTACGATGAAATAAAGTTGCAGCGAAAATTACAGAATATAAAAAATAACCTTCGTAAAAACCATATAAAGTGCAGCATTGCGTGAGCTCTGCAATAAATTAAATTCTGTTTTAATATCAGTTGTGTGTTTTGCCTCAATTAAACTAAAATAAAATTTATAAATCCAAAGGAAGGATAAAAACAACAAATCAGTTATTCGTTACATATTTCATTTATCTTTTTGCTCGACTTTTTTTTATATTTATTTTTGTTGACGATGCTCATTAACTGAATATATTTTCAATTGCCTGACTTTGGACAAAAACGAACACTTTTGAATTTAATTATGTGAATGCACTGAATAGTTTTGCATGTATAGCTAGGGAGTTATTTATCACCCTCGTCCTTAAAAATCGTGCCTAACGAGTAGTCTTTAGCTCAAGCTAAGTTCGAAAAATTTTTCGACTCGAGACTTACCGTTTTGCGATCCGAAAACGAAACATAAAAGCGTTTGTCCATACTACCGCTGTAGAAAATCGTTTCTTTTGTTGAATAACAGTTACTAGGGAGTCATATTTGTTATTTATTACTGAACCTAATGAATTTAGTTGTCTTAATTAGCAACTCGGTAATAAGCGTGCTACTAAATAAATATCAAAATTAGTTCGAAAACATGGAGGCGTTGCACGAGTTTTCGTTAATTTATGTAACAAATAACAAACATCAAATACTCCCTCTGGTTCCGTTTCCAAATCCTTCCATTTATCATAGAACGCATACAAATCATAAATAACATCGACTTTCTTCTCACAAACATTTATTATGATGTGTAGCACATATACGTCTCACTTCTCTGATTTTTTCATACATCATCTACTTTTCTGATTTAAGAACACTATTGAACGACCTTTTGTAGGGTTTATTAAAAGGAAAATACATTTTTACTGAATGTTATATATTGGGAATATTACGCATTAAAATTTTTTACAAACGTACTTTCTCAAAGGCTTTGTGAGGGATATTTCTATTACATCGAATACGAAACTTGTACTTTTCAATTCCCAAATGAGAAGCGAAAATTTAAAAATGTCCGCCCAGCTACTTGGCTAAAATGGCAGTCTCTAACGATCCCAACTGGACCTGCGACCAAGGTGAGGAAACGAACTGGTCACGAACGGGTGGGGAAATTGAGGCTGTTCAATAAAGATATCGTTCCTGGAGCGTGTGTGAATTACCTGGGAGTTATTCTCGATCGTAAGTTGAACTGGATCGAGCACGTCAAGAACAAGGCACAGAAGGCTCTAGTAGCCTTCTGGATATGCAGGAACTTATTTGGAAGAAACTGGGGCCTGCCGTCCAAGGCTACACTGTGGATGTATGAAGCTGTCATAAGACCTATGATGAGTCACGGCTACGTTGTGTGGTGGCCGAGGCTCGACATTAGGAGTGCGAGGAAAGAGATGAAAGAGATTCAAAGGCTGGTATGCGTTTGTATTACCGGAGCTATGAAATCGACAGCCACAGTCAAGGTCACAGTCTGTTCTGATAGTGAGGCAATGAACAAAGCGCTCATCTCGCCTGTCGTTACATCCAAGCTAGTAAAAGAGTTAAAGGAAACCTTTAACCGGATGGGACTGAGAAATCAGGTGACGCTGGTCTGGGTTCCCGGACACTCTGGCGTTGCGGGCCAGAACCTCTCATACCCATCCCGCACTCGGCATGCGTAAAAGCAATGAAGAGTTGGGTGAGGTCGGAATTCGCTAACCATTGGAACACTTATGAAGGAGGAATGCACACAAAGCAATTCTTCCCCGTGCCCGATGCGAAGTGGGCCAAAGAACTGCTAAATATGGACAGGACACTCATCAAGAGGGTGGTGGGTGCGATCACTGGGCACTGCGGACTGAGCAAGCACCTGGCAAAAATGGGAATCTCTAATGATCCCAGTTGCACCTGCGGCCTAAGTGGGGAGACGGGCGTTCACTTCATATGCGAATGCCCGAAGTTCTCCTCACTAAGGCTCAAGACACTAGAAAGTCATGTAGTCCAACCGGAAAATGTCTCCAAAATGGGACCTGCCGCTCTAGACAGGTTCCTGGTAGGGACTGGGAGGTTTTCGAGATTTTCATGATGAACGAGTTACGAAACAAAGGATCATTAGATCTGTGTTTCAAGGGCCAGTAATGGACCGGCCCAAACTGATAAATCTAATAGGTGAGGAAACGGGCGTCCATGTCATATGCGAATGCCCGAAGTTCTCCTCACCGAGGCTTTAACTCTAGGAAAACATGTGTTCCAACCCGCGACAATACCCAAAGTGGGACCTGTCGCTGTGGACAGGCTCCTACTGGGGCTGGGACGTTTTCGAATTTACATGACGAACGGGTTACGACACAAAGGGACACCAGCTCTGTGTTCCAAGGTCCAGATATAGACCGACACAACCAGATAAATCTAATTATGGTTACACTGGTGACGTTTTCGAACCTTGTGCGTAGTGACGTACTACACTCCCCACTCCAAAGTTGCCATAGAAACTTTTTTGGCACCAGCTTGAAATGCAGACCTCTGTTTGTTGTATGTTGTGTTGTATGAATCATGTGTTACGACGTAACAAAATTTAAACTAAATTATTTCCGTCCTAGTCTTCAGCGCGACCATCATTTTCGTCCCTTTTGATTCAAATAACTATTCTCCCAGATGATTTTGAGCGCTGAAAATTTGTGTTAAAATAACAAACATGTAACTACGTAGGACGTTTTTCACCTACACCCCAGTTTCCAATGCCGTTAACATTGAGCGCCTTGTTTTACAACTCTCTCCTTGAAAAAATTCACAACAAATGAACATCGTTCGTATAATCACCACGTCAGAAAAACGGATTTTATTACCATTAGTTTATGTATAACAGGCGCGTTACATTTAATTAGAAAGATTTTCATAAATAGCGTTTTGTTCTTGTTCCGTGATATTTAACTAGCATGTTGTTCTTAAGTTATTTCATGCATATATGGGTAATTCAAGAAGAAAGGGAAGTCGCGCAAGGAAGGTTGAATTTTGCACTGAGTAGAGCCGTGCGCCGGTAATTTCAACTGACTTCGTTTACACCCACAGCGCTAAAAGCACCCAGAGTGGTTAATAACACCCAGAGTGGTTAATGACACCCAGAGGGCGATAATAACGTCCTTAGAGGCCAATGCTATAGATGGTATCGTTTGTTTTCTGCTGAAGCGTATTTATGAATAAAATAATGGTGGCGCTGCTGGATAAAAACGACTCAGCTTTTGTGTTGAATCGTATGAATGTATGAAAAAACTTAGATGTCGCTACTCATCAAAAGCGGTTTGACACGGTTTGTCTTCTAATTTCGACCTCAAAACTTAATTTTTTGGCCTCATGATATTCCTGTCTTTTATTTAACATCCGAAAAAGTAGCAAAACTTTTTTTTTCTTGAACTACCCGGGTCTTGAATGAAAGAGTTGAACGTATAATTTCTTTCTAATGACATTTGTGGTTTATGTGTACCCAGCCCGGGTATAACCTTTTAAATCTCAAATATTAAGGGTTTACTATGTTAAGCCTTTCGTGGGCGGTAGTATGGATTTTTACCATACTTTGCTTACGAAAGGGTTATGTTTACTTTATTATTTCGTTTGATTCAATTGAAGTGGTTGGCGTAATAAGTCCGTGGGGCACAAGCGATCAAAATGTCAACATCGAATATATAATTCGCCAACAGCTCAATTCAAACAAATCATCAAGTTATAATAAAAAGCTCCATAAAACCCATATTAGTGCACTGGTCGAATTGCTATACATTACTTTGTACTTTGTACAGTAACACTCAGTCGAATGGCAATATTGTATGTATTTCTTGGAACAATGCTAAGCTGAACTATTTAGATAATAATTTGTATGAAAGTAGCGTACAAAGTTTTCTTAGGCTTTCAAAGAGCTGATAACAAATATCAAAGGTACAGATTGTCAATGAAAACGTTTAGCTATTGATTCTGAAAGTATTCCTTTTTCAGGTGTATGTACATAAAAAATCAATCGAGGGTTCTAACGAAAAGCATTCAATCGCTTGATGTGAATCTAAAAAAACAGCATCATAAAGAAGAAAGGAAATCCAAATTAAATATCTGTCTTTCCTTTTTACTTCCCTTTCTTCCACATCGGTTTAATTTTCCGTTTATCGAGATGTTTTGCACTGGAACTTCTTTAATAACAACGTTGATGCGTCTATTTCGATAATCAGATTACAATTCTTTCTCCATATCTAAAGTATAAGTCAAATTATTACAATTTAAATCTAATCAATCCGTTCAATCGAAACAATGTAATTAAATCCGTCCAAATACCATTCGGGTTTAATTTGTTATGTTAACAAGCTGCCTTTAATAAGATACATATTTTTCCACTCAAATGAAATTAGATTTTAAATTGAAACTGAAGACTACTTTTAAATGTTAATCATATTTTGATTCCTTTCTGTTATACTTATCTATTTTCAGCTTATAAAACGGTAATAAATATGAATTATATTCCCAGTTAACACAATCATTTTTTTCCAAATGAAATACCGAAGAAGGTAGATACATGTCTTTTAATATGAAAGTTGGGGTCACTAAAGGCCTTACAAAGTTGAGTTCAATTTGAATATGAGTAAGGCTTGTCAAAATCTCACTTTGTCCTTCATAGATAGTCGAGATCGAAAGTATGATGAAGTAAAGGTTAGGTTTCACCCAAATTATGTTTCTAATACAATTCTTAAATTTTCCAGATGATTAAATCCTTGAATTTAAAAGTTTTATTTATTTACTAAGCGAAAAAAAATCTAAACGCTAATTGCTAAAATCTTTAGCTATTTCGTTATAATTTGTTCAACAATTTTCCACAAAATCATTCGGAATCAGCTTTTATTTTTAGGAATTTTTTAGAATTCGATTCCTAAAAATTGACCGTGTTCGGATCACACGCTCGCACGGATGATGAAAAGGACAGTATAGCAAAATTTGCTGTGAGAATAAGAGTGTTCGACAACTTACAATGTTTCGTCGTTCTCGACATTTTACGGTAAGATAGCATAATTTTAATTGTCCCCTAAAAAAGACAGATGCCTTTAACAGATGCAATTTAACTACATGAAAATGTTCTAGGCGACGATGAAATGCGGAGTTCAGGTACTAGACTGGTCCTTTGTCTAGTGCTTGAGCTTCTTATCTTATTGTCCTGTACAACATTTCCATGTAGAAAAATTGCAACAAACAGATATCTGCATTTCAAGCTGGGCAACCTGGTGCCAAAAAAGTTTCTATGGCAATGTTGGAGTGGTAAACGCGCACTTGGCTACACTTGGATACACTTGGTTCCTACTTGAGAAGTTTAAGTAGCCATAAAGAACGCAGCCTGGTGCCAAAAAACTGTTATGTCACTAAAACCGCAGTTCTACCGTATTAAGCATAAATGCCGTATCGCACAATCGAGGAGCTGTATGCACAAACAAAAGAAGCTCGCAAAGCTCAGGTTTGCGATACGGCATTTACGATTTACACGGCAGAGTTACGAATATTATACGTCACATAATTTCAACGCGGTACCAAGCTGCCTACTCAACATATTCTGCCAAAATAGAGGGCAGCAGCAGCCTGGTGCCAAATTGAAATTTATATGACGTTTAATATTCGTTACTGCCATTACAATTACTTTAATAGATTTTCGGCACCAGGCTGCATTCAAGTACGCAGGCTGGTGCCGAGTCGGAATTAAGTGCACATTTATGTACTCGCTTCATCCAACATTGTCAAAGGAATTTTTTTGGCAACCCTTCTGGAATCGACTAGAGTAACCCCACTACAATACCTTATCGCAACCTTGATAGTGCTGCCTAGAAACACTCTTCAACGGTGAAGTGCTTTGCAACCGTTTCGAAAATGGAGCAGCTCTAAAGACCAAAGAAAAGCGCCGGAATAGCGTTTTTCGATCCAATTCTACTCTCCGTCGCGACCTCTGCACCTGGTAGAACCGACATGGTCCCTCAACCGTTTTCTTTTTCGGAAAGTTTCAATCATTACCTTTCCAACGGCATGACGTGTTTGGCTGAAAATTCAATATTTAAGTACGTCGAGATCAACCAAATCTAGAGGTACCTTCAAGATGGTTCTGTACGGTCTAGAGGTACGAAAAGACCCCAAAAAGTGAAGTCGGTGCTAAAAATCTTATTTCTTGATCGGGAGACAGTGTGAAGTGGATGAGTGTGCGAATTTCAAATTTGGCGGAAACTCAGCCATTAAACGTCAACAATTCTGAAATAATTCTCTGATTTTTCGAATTAGAGATGGTGACGCTAAAAGCGACGCTCATCTTGATTTGATTAGCGGGATATGCTAATATTTCTCAGGTTTAGCGTTAGCGTTGCTAAAGAATTACAACCGTGCTACTCAAAATGGCGCAGACAGTAAAAAACGATCTTTCCGAAAAACAATTTACATTAAATAAGACTCATCTACTCTACTTTTCCATAATGTTGCCAGGACGCTTCTAAAAAAATAATACACGTCTATTCTGCCGTAATTTGCATAAGAAAATTAATGACGTCATTTTGAGAGAGAAATTATATGAAAATTAATGACGTCATTTTGAGAGAGAATCTCTCTCAAAATGTCATCACTAAGTTTCTTATGCAAATTACGGTAGTATTCACTGTATAATAAATTTCGCCCAGTGTGTCCTGCGGAATTGTTCCTAGTATGGAGGCTGCGTTCTCTCCCTGGTCTTCGAATTAAATAATTTTTCGACAGCGGTTCTACAGTGGATTGATTGAGTTTTCTTCCTATTTTGTCGATCAACTTTCCCTCAAAATCGTACCACGGGCCCATTGTTTCAGTCGAAATAGGACAAAAATAAAAATCACCCTGTAGATATCTGTATTTCGAATTCTTCGCGTTTTCACTTAATAAGGAACGCTGGCAAAAAAAAATTATCCAATTTTTTCACATTTTCTTTAATAATTCGGAGAATAAAAATACCCGTTTTTTCCACTTTGTTGATCGCAATTATATTATTCAAATGTCAACGGTTAGATTGTTCAGGCAGGTCAACGCATCAGTCGTTACCGTGTGTATTTCCTTGATATCTCGGTTTTTCCATTAGAGCAATAGTATTTACTCTAGATCACTTTGTATATCACATGCAAATGACGATTACAACAAAAATTTGTATGGCTGGTGCGATCGGGTGCGATGATTTTTGTAACTTTGACCAGTGATAACTTTTAGAATTTTATTTTTTTGGAGAAAAGAAAAAATACGGGTCTTTTTATTTTTCTAGTTCTTCAAGGAAATCAATCAAAATATATATGATCAGCATTCCTTATTGACGACTTGTACACGCTAGGTATGACTGACACACATTGTGTCGGCGCTGACTGGGTTTCAGATCAATAGTTTACCGTATTTCCCAGCGTTAGCCCATCTGGTTTTTTTCCATTAGATCTATTGCAGCCTACACGTCGGGAGTCGATTTTTTTCCATAAATCTTCTTGCATGCGAGATCATGGCGGCAACATTTGTCCCAAAACGCAAGTATGAGGATCAAATTGACTGTCCAGTCCAGTATCGTTACCTGACTGTTAAAGTGGGAATAAGTAACGTATGAAAGTTATTAGAAGTCAAGTCAGACGTTTAAAAGTTTATGTTTATTACACAATGCCAAAATCACAGAATTACACAAAATTTAATAGATTTTCGTACTCCATACTATCACACCAGGGCTTTGTGTTTTTATTTGTAAGTTTAGTTTTTCCAAATGAAATTTTACAATTAATTTGATTTATTTACCGCAGTACTTCCCTAGGGCGTTAAATTACATTAATTGTCAAATGTTGTTTCGTTGTTTTGTTGGTTTGGTGAATAAAGTAGCGGAAAAAATGTACTTATCCACTCGGGGGGAAAAATTTTCCGCACAGATCCAATCTGCCATTATAAAATACAACTTACATTTCCAAGAAATATTACATTACATATTCTCAAATGTTCATCAAAATGTTTAAATCAGGGTTGAAGACGTGAATTGAAATTGAAAGATATTAATTACATTTACATTACATAATCAAATAGATGTCGTCAAATGTGAGACTTAAATGTGTGATTAAAAACCGATACAGAGTTTACGAAGAATTTGATTCAAAAATACGAGTGTCAAAGTACTCATCCAATCTGGATCGTACTAGATAACAAAGTATGACAGTTTCAGTTGGCTTTTTTGATTCAATAGTGGGTAATTTAGAGATCTAATCACCGTATTTACATTAATTTACAATATATTTTGCCTTTAGGGAGTGTTTTTCAATCACTATATATGGTAGTTTCACGGAGAAAGTTACATACTAAGTTATATAGGGCAACGTTAAAATGTCACATATTTTTATAGTTATTTTACTTATCAGTGGAGAGCAAACGACAATCATGTGGATTTGAGAAAAAAATTGATAAGCGCTCTTGAAACCTTAAATGTAAATATTAGAAATCATTTAACATTTGATGAGCTATACTGGATGTAGATTCTTTTGTTCGAAAAACAGACTTAATTGTTAACCGGGAAGATTTACTCACAACGTTCAAATTTAGTCGAAATCCTAAATATCACATAGCATAACTTGTAGAGCTTATCCGCATTCAAACACACACTCAGACAATGCGATAAAGACAAACCAATATCAGATTTTGTAATCATTTAATTGAAATCTTCATAAAAACAGTATTAAAAGAGAAAAGCCGCTTATCATAATTTTCTTTCTACTCTTTTTTATATAAATATATTATGGGCATAGAAGTGTCAATCTCGGGATTAATATTTCTTTCTTTTCTTCATCTTCCTTCCATCACTGGTGTCTCAATGTCTTTTATATGATGATGGGTTTTGGGGACTATAAGAAATGAATAAAATGATATTTATGTACCATGCTGGTTGGTTGATGTTGGAACATTTATCTCTTTATATGCGCATTATAATATTACACCACTAAAAACGATCTGTAATATTAGATTTTATTGTTTGGTATATGATGATGGATATTGGTATAATCCATCACACCTAAAAACGAATGTATACTAAATAAGTATAAGTAAAGGCTCTTTTTTGTTTTTATCCTGAATGGTGGGATAATAGAAAATCGTTTTACTCTTTTATTAAATAATAATTCTCATTTATATTTTTACGAAAATCGTTTTATATAAGATTGGATGGAATAAAAATCGTATCAAATTACCAATATACTAAAAACTCATATATGAAAAGAAAATGACACAAGTAGGATTTTGATGCTTATTATGGCATTTCCAATACATTCCAAAGTAAATCAATCTCAGTTCATTTACCAATTACATAATATAAGCGTCTTTTACTTCATATCTCTTTTATAGCACGCTTATGTGTCGTCGTTTCTTGCCAATTTGATTTTTGCATGGCACAAAATTCTAAAATGAATATTATTTGATGTTTAAATTTCAGAAGCTATTTATTGAAAAAAACGCGCCCTACCAATTTAGGTTAATGATCAGAGCTTTATCCATTCAAACGAACCATTTGTAAAATAGGGTTTGAATATTTTCAGTGAATCATAAATGAAATACAGAAAGAGGCTAATTTTGCAATTTAGCTTTCTTGAACGCTTTACGGTTGTGTTTACTCTTGGACTCTTGGTCCGTAGGCCACTCCCATTTTCTGGGGGCAGAATTCCAGAGCAAACTTAAAAAAGTCTTGTTCCGACAATCCACAATAAAAACTGTAAGCCATTATATTTATAGTCATTTGTTTTTGATCGAAAGTTGCGACGTTAATGGACAAAGTTTGTACAAAATGATACACCAAGAGAATCATAAGCTTGTGCACCTTTTTCATTTCTCTTTTATATCTCTTTCCACTCATTCGCTTGCATTTTGTTCAATGTAAAACTTGGTTCTTTGGTGGAAACAGTTAAAACGAAATGAAAAAAGGGCCTTTATTTTGCTTGGATTTCGTATAAAAAAATTGCTTTCTTTTACAAAATGTTATATATAACGATCCCAGCTGTGGACATTTTTGGAAACCATTTTTCTGAAAAATGTTTCAGAGCCGTTACTGAAAGTAGCGAGAATTAGCGGTCGCTAGAAGCGGAATTTTCGGCTGGTCTTCTTGCTCAAGATTTCTCCCAAAATTAAGACATAATTAACTTGGTTGATCATTTCTGACAGTTTGATTTGAAACATTGACTTTATATTAAGAAGTTGTTCATGTTATGTCACGCTAGAGAGAGTCGGCGAGTTTATCGTGCAAGATTGTGACGAGGGGAGAAGGAATGTTAGGTCGCGTCAGGCTTAAGTGAACATTTGGAAGAAGTCTTACATTTTTCTTAGACATTTATTAGTTGAAGGGAATACTAGACTTAAGAAATTTTTTTAAAAGCAAGAAAAAAAAACTCAAACTAAGATTGAGATGCCGCTCTTTGATGTTACATCTCATTTCTGATGTTCAATGTTTTTATAAGAATCAATGTTTTTCCAGCCACTTTCAAGGCGGTGCTATGAGGTGTCAGTTGTTATATCCTATAACGTAGATGCACATTTTAAGAAACTAGACCATGTCTTAATACTGCATCGGCTCGTTAGTCGTTAAAATAAGTAACCCCTTAATCGTAGTGGATCATCAGGATGGACCTCTGAAACTGTGCCAAGTCTTGAATTGCCGTCGATATAATAATTAAGTTGATTCCAAGTTACTTTTGTCGCATTAATACTCGACTAGGTGAGATTATACAGTGAAAGAACCGTAAGATTGTGCAACTTTGTTGTTAATATTAACAGCTGCTGAAATACAACATTCGTCTTACTCTTCGATCGTAGAAATGTAGAATTCGTCTTTCTCTTCTGTGCGACCTATTAGATTGTGGTCGTGTAGTATTCGTCTCATCTATAAGGCGAGTTATGTGTGTTCTACGTCTCTATGTTCGTGGGGAATAGTAAGGCGAATTCTTCGTTGTTTGTATTCATGTATTTGACCAGCTGGCAATACAAAATCGCCGATTTCTGTTTTCTGTATGACAAACTTATTAAAAATGTTAATTTTTGAGCACCTTAAGTTCTTTATGATGGAGTAATTCTAGCGAGTAGCGACTAGCGAAACTGGGTTCGCTTAATATAAGTCACCACTAGCGACGTAAATGGAAAACTAACGGCTCTACTGGGTAAGCCAACCTTGGCTAATAGTCATTGATACAATAATGGCCTCCGAGGCCAATAGCAACTACCCAAATTAACCTTCAAAGAAAATTAAACCTTTACCGTTTATCGATTTATTTAAGAGTGTGCTCACATATAGAGAGGTTTTTTCTGCTGTACTGTGTAATTTCTAATTGTTTATGATGTACGTTGGATTGTTTTTTATTTACGGCATTGCTCGACTTCGCCAATCTTGTATGACTGTTTCTCGGAAAAACTTAAGTTTTCTGGTCAAGTCGGGGATTGGGATGGGGAGTAGTTGTAACGATAGAGGACCCCCCCCAATAATCACTAGTTATTTGGCGGCAGTCCCTCCTCTACAGAGAGGGGAAGGTCAAAACTAAAAAAAATATTTTTCTTTTTTGCATACTGGGAAGGGGAACCTCATCCGAACCTCACGTCCCCATCCCTGAAGTAGTGAAGGATTGGGTGAGGGCGGAACATAGAAATAGCTGGACAGCGTACAAAAGAGGAATGCCGGGATCGCATAAGAAGAGTGGTTAGTGCACCTGACGAAGATGGGGATTTCAGGTGACCCAGAGTGTTCCTGTAGTCTGGAAGAGAAAACGTGCCTAAATTTCATCAGCTAAGATACAGGACGCTAGCAGACTATGTGGTACACCCTTCGAAAGTGGCCGAAACTAAGACCTATCATATTAGACAGATTCCAATTCGGCACGCGAAGCTTTAAATAATATTTTTTTAAATGATGAACGGTAAAAGGAACAAAGAGTCACAAGGTCTGTGTTCCAGATCACGAAAGTGATCGCCCTAAACTGATAAAATCAAGAAGCAAATTATGCGATTTAAAAAGCCGTTTTGAAGGCCAACGGATTACACGTAAGCAGCCTCCACGCGGCGTATCCTGGGCGAGTGCACACAAAATTGATGTCCACTCAGCGAACGCTTGCGTTATCGACAAAAATAGGGTAAAAGCACCAGTTACCAGCACTCTTTAGAAATGCTTTAGCTACGAGCCCCCATTGCCTTTTCCTTTGTTCTCAAAAAAGAACAAAAGTAAGGCACGTAACTAGCACAGAGCTCGTAACCGATGCACTTACCGTTATTACACTTTAAAAACGATTCAGTTGATATAAAACGTGTCTGCGTATCACAAATATATTTTGACGCGACTATAAAATCTCTCCATATCACCAATCATTACATATGTTCCTCTGCGACAAAAATCAATTTATGGATGAAATTAATGCATGATCTGACATCTATTTGCTTAACAAATTATCAGAGCATATTTTCATATTTATTCGATTTTAATTAAAAACTAATTAACAACGCACATTTAATTTTTCAACTAAATTCATAAACGATTTTCATTTATAATTTATTTAAAACGTTAGCCTCAAATTAAACTATCAAAGTTCGTAAATATCGACATCCAATTCCAATCAATAAAACGGAAAAAGAGTTGCATTAAATATTATATGGATAGTATATGTAATCTGGTTTTGGGTTGAGTGTTTTTTTTACCCACCAGATAATTGGGTGTTGAAATGCCGGAATAAATGGGATAATCGTTTTAAATTATCGTGTCAGAGAGAGAAAATGACCACAAAAAACTTCATTAATTTTAAAATTCTAAAGTTTACTCATTTCTCATACTACATGGCAAAACATATGGCGTGGATTTTTCAAAATATAATCAGAGGGTATAATTGCTGCCCTGGAGCGTATTTGAGCCTTTATTATAATGCATTGTGTTGTAATTCATCTCGTTTTTAATAATATAATAGCGCCACTGCCGCCACAAAAAATAACACTTTTTTAGAATTTGTCGGTGTTTCAACCGTAAGACTCTGAAGTAGATTTTGAAGCGAAAAACAGAAAAAACTTTAATCATTTATTTTTTACACGGATGTTCACAGCTTCAATAACAACTAGTTTGGGAAACAAGATTGTATGCTTAAGTCAATTATAAGTAATGGATTTCGAAGTGACAGTGACTGAAAGTTTCAATTTGTTCTTACGAAAAACGAAAAGTCAAATATTTAAAATAATTTGGATTTTTAGGTCAAAACGTGGCTCTTGAATCATGTGTGAGTTCATTTCAAAACATTCCCGGCGCTTTCATAATACTGCAAGGGATATCTTCGTTAGATTTAAAAAAACCGAAAGTGAAATAATGCATCACTTTCAGAAAAATCTGGAAAATGTATGAAACAATAATCGTTTTCTTCACATTCGAGTATGGGGAAGGATCTAACTAAAGACTAAGTAAAGCGGTTTTGAGCTCCATTTAGGTAGAGGTGTGTGCCGGTAAAAAAAAATTGGCGGGTTTTTTTTTGAACCTAAATGTACTTTTTTCAATTCATTATTTCAATTTTTTGTCTGAATTAATCTGAATCTGAATAAATAATGCTATTTATTGCGTCGACAATAAACTGTGAGCGACGGCGGCGGCAATGTAGTTTTCTTACTTTACTCACTTACACTTTTTTTTGCACTCTTTCGCCGGCGCACACCTCTTCTTTTATTTCACATAACTCGAATCAGGAGTCACTTTTTGGGAGCACTTTCATAAAACGTTGTATAGATTTAGTCGGGGTGTGATAAAGAGTCATTGAGACTGTCAGAAATTATAAAGAGTCAATTATGTCTTAAAACGCATATTTCTTTTTGTTTCATGAAAACTCTTAAGCCAGAAATCCGGCCGAAAGCTTAACCATTTCTTTCGCTTCCAAAACTAATATTATATTTGTTCTGTGTCTGCGCTGATATACACATAGTCCAACAAGACATAGGTGTACTGATAATAAATTATATAATTAGGTATATTAGGGTGTGATACGCCGATATCAACATATTTTTTTTTGTTTCGTCAGTTTGTCCTTCCTTAAACGACTGAAGTAAGGTAGCATTCTTTAATACGCTGTAGAAATTGCGTTCGAGAATACTTCTCGTAGCGCAATGGTTTCAAAAAACGTGGAAATATTGTATTCCAGGGCATGTGTTGACTACTTTGTGGTCTGTTACCATTGGAATTTAAAAAAGTCTATCAGCTTTTTCATTCTCTTCACTCTATGAGCATTTTCAGATCTTCAACTTCCGACTTTAAAATGATCGGATCTGGTTGAGCTTAAGCGCGTCCCAAAAAACTATCGATTATTGATAGTTAATTCATATTCGAGCATAAACAAGTATCGACATGGAAACATTGAATGTCAGTGTTTCACGTCTAATTGTACGAGTCTACAACTTATTTTTAGAAACCGAATTATTTGTAAATATTTTCATAAGTTATGTGCACTCGCAGGTATATTCGTATTAACATAAATTTTTTTCATCGTTATTAAGTCAACTGACTTAGGACTTACTCTTCGTTTGATTATTTTTCTAACTGCAAAAATAAAAATAACTTTCATAAAAATATGAAAATGTAGGTGAAACTTGACTTGAAAAAAGTTTAAAAGTTTTCTGAACGAGAAAGATATCTTGAATCTTCTCATCTCATTATTATTTATTTTATATATTATGGTTGAGATGGTCTGATGAACAATAAGTATAATAGAGCATTTTTCCCATTATCATTCACCTGAAAAAGTTCATCTAATTTGAATGAAAACGAAGTAAAAAGGGGACAATTTTTGTAATGTGACTGAATTAATTTTCAATGAAATTATTGCCCTCGGAAAACTCTTTTTATTACGCGGCTAGGATTTTTTTTTCGGAAGTAGAGCTCATGGTAACGTTCGGTATTTGTTTTTCTCGTTTCTTTTTTCATTTGTAACAAAAGACTTTTTTATACGTAGGGTTACGTTTTAGTAGCATTATGGCAAAACATTATAGCGAACATTTTTGGTTAAAACACACGCGAGCATACTGTTTTATTTGTGGGAAAGGTTCATCAATTAATCATGAAATTTGTTTTGTTAATTAAAATCTAAATTTTATTGAGGTATTTCTCATTAAAGAAATTAACTTTTTGGCTGATACGTTGGTTGGTTTGGTGAGAAACATGTTGTTTAAATGGGTTTTGATATCAAAATAAAATGAGATTAGTTTTAATAATTTATGCAATATTTTCCGGCTAGTATGGAAAAGGGTCAAGGAAGGTATGTATTTAACTACGTAATTTTCAAGGGTTGTTGTAATTTACTGCAAGAGATAGTATTTACTCAGGCTGGTAGAAAATTTACGGTTTCAATTTCGTTGAGTTTATTATCTTCTCTTTTAAGAGATTAAAATCTTTTGATGAAGGATGAATTCGTATTAAAAGCATTTTTAAGAGATGTATATTTAATTAACAAAGAACTTACCTGTTTGCATAGGAATTACAAACCTACATAATTTATTATTCGTCTCAGTTGTTACAAATTACGTAAAATGTGAATTATACGATATGATATTTTCAACCAACAACAACATGTTTAAATACAATATATCAGATACAATTTTTTGAGGTTAGGCTCATTAGAATCCAGAGGATTGCTCTCGGCTCAGCCGTCCCACATGTCAGGTCCGAAATGTCCGAAGTTTTAATAATTTGTCCAAATTGTCCCAAATTTTTCGCTACATAATCCTATATTTTGGCTGCAATGAAAGAAAATCCTCAATGGATTTCCACTCTTAAGATTTAATGGATGTGATAGTGTAATGGTGAACGCATCCCGAGATGTATGTGATTTTTCTGTAATTAACTAATAATATGGTACGTCCCTAGGCTCACGCTAGGCTCAAATTGCAATAAATGGCACTGAATAGAAATAGCGAAAAAACGAAAGGCGCAACGTCACAGAGTAGGGCACGTGTGGTCAGCAGACAAATGTACGCAGTTGACGTGTTATTTAAACAGTGCACGTAATGTATACGCTACAAATGTATAATCTGTTCAATTTCACGTTGCACATGCAGTGGGAAATTGGAAGTTAAGTATCCATCTCATAACCAAAATATTATGTAATAGGTTCAAAAAATGCTTCGAAACGACTATACCGTAAAGTATAATGGAAAAATATAAAAATGTTTTATAACACTCGGGGCTATAATATGCATATTATAGCCCTCAAACCGAAGTCGTTATAAAATATCGTATAATACCCCTACTTTAAGGTATATAATGGCTAATTACATGTCCAAATGACGCCCTCGGATCTTCAACCCCTCCCAGATACGAGATCTCAAATTACAGCCCTTGTGTTATAATATACTAATATATCATTTGGGCAAGTAATTAGCCATTATATACCTAAAAGTAGAGGTATAACTATCACATTATAGTCGAGTTTCTTACAAACTGGAAGTTATATGTTACTCGACTATAATTTTCGATTCGACTATAAACTTCATTATAGTCCGACTATAATATCATGACGTCAAATCTCAATAAAAATTTGAAAAAAGGCACGAGTCGAATGGCTAATTTATGCCCAAATGATATGAACTATCGTATTAACCAAGAGGTAAATAGGTTGATTATAGTCTCGACTACAATCGCGCCATTATATCCATTGGTTGAAAAATAGCATGCTAAATTTTATGCAAAGTTCTGTCAAAATGGTACCGCTTGGTGTTCGTACGGCATTATGTTGAAATGACAGTCGAACATCCAACGAATGTCATAAGCGTCAACTCATCGAGCAGTACAAATTTGACAGAACCTTGCATAAAATCTAGGTAGTTATTTTTAAAGAGGGGTCGTGAAAACGTCTAATATACTATTACTTTCTAAAAGTGGAAAAGTCTGGTACAACTTTGAAAAATTTCTTCAAAAAGTAGTTCCACAAAAATTTATAAAATGGCCATCTCAACTCGTCATAATTTCATTGAGCACTTCAATTCACAACTCAAGAAGTGACAACTTTAACTAGAGGAAACTTGTACACCGACGTAAATTTTTCACATAATTTGTTCCAGACGCAGTTGATAACGGTCTTTAATTGAAGACCGAAATATTTGGATCCAATAAAAAGAGTAAAGTCAAAAATAATTAATAAAAATTAAATAATAGTATTTTATTGCCAATCGAGGCTTACCGAGATTTCCCCTCAAATGGCAATATGATGTTTTATTGCATAAGCTAAAAAGAGAAAACAAATATAGGCAATTCTTAACGAAAATAGATGACAGCACATTCTATACACTTGACATTTGGAGCAGACTAGCTTTTTTGAGGATTTAGACATTTGGAGGAGACTATCTTTAGTTCTTGTTATGAGGATAATAGATGTCGTACTTTTCGTTGAGAATGGCCTACAGGAGACTGACAAATGACAACAATTAATAATTTCAACTTAAGGTAAAAAATCAAAAAACGAATATTGAGTTGTCCGAGTAAATTTGTATGGAAAAAAAAGATTGGACAACTTAAGGTTTATAGAATGGTGAGTTGTACAATGACGTTTCGTATCTGGGACAACTCACAATTTCGAAATTTATGTGAAATTGGACAACTCACGAAACCCCCGGACAACTCTTATCATCATCATCATCATCATCAAACTTTATAGACCGTTTATACCTTCCGGTGTGAGGTCTTTAAGCCGCAACCCGGTGGTCATTGACCACCCCCCTCCATACCCTTCTATCCTCTGCCAAGGAGATAGTTTGCTCGCCCAGTGAAAGCCCCCTAACTTCTAAATCTGATTTAATTGAGTCTATGAACCTTCTCCTTGGCCTACCCCTAGGACGTACACCCGGGACCTGTGCATTCAATATCCTCTTTGGGAGCCTACTATCACCCATCCTTTGAACGTGCCCGTACCATCTCAGACGACTAACCCTTGCCGCCTCCTCCACTGACCTAACCCCTAAATTTTCTCTGATGTCGTCGTTCCTGATATGATTGTCCCACTGTTTCCTCCGATTCACTTTTGCTATGCTCCTAAGAACCCTCATATCTGAAACCTCCAAGTCATGCACAAGGTATCCGCAGTCCACCCAACTTTCACTACCATATAAAATTGTTGGCCTGAAGATTTATCTGTGAATAGCTAACTTTGTGCCACTACTTAATTCCTTCCTGTTAAACACATGAGACCTCAACTGACTGGCCACCGCATTTCCCATTCTCCTCCTTTC
>CM055403.1:5968127-6015394 GCA_029228625.1 Pseudolycoriella hygida | reverse complement strand
GCCTGAAGATTGACCTGTGAATAGCTAACTTTGTGCCACTACTTAATTCCTTCCTGTTAAACACATGAGACCTCAACTGACTGGCCACTGCATTTCCCATTCTCCTCCTTTCCTCTAATTCCCTAACTAACTTGCCATCCTCTGAAAACATGGCCCCTAAATATTTAAACTCAGAAACCTGTTCCAACTGCTCCCCATTTAAACTGCACACTACGTCTTTCCTAAATTTGCCAACATGCATAACCTTTGTTTTGCCGACGCTTATCTTCATCCCGTACTCCTCACATGCTACATTCAGGCGGTCAATCCCCCTCTGCAAATCATCGGCATTATCTGCTAATAGGGTTAAATCATCCGCATAGGCCAGGATTTTCATAATTACATCCCCAATTTCCACATTCCCCTGCAAATTGGCCTGCTTGATGATTTTGTCCATGAAAATTATGAACAGAAGAGGAGAGAGACAACAACCCTGACGAACGCCCTCATTAACCTCGAAAGCCTCACTAATTTCACCATCTATCCTTCCCGCAGCCTTGCTCCCTGAGTAGATGCTTTTAATGGCGCCCAATAAACCTCCATTAATCCCGTATTCGCTAAGCACCTCGAACAGCTTTTGCCTCGGTACCCGATCAAATGCCTTTTCCAAGTCGATGATGCATAAGTACAGATCAATATTCCTCTCAAAGAGCTTTTCTATAGCCTGCCCAAGACAAAAGATCTGATCCTGACACCCTCTCAGAGGTCTGAAACCACTCTGAGCCTCGTCCAGAACCTCTTCCACTATAACCCTAACCCGATCTACTAGCACACTAGCATAAACCTTTCCAACCACGCTCAAAAGTGAAATCCCTCTGTAGTAGCTACAAACTTTACGGTTGCCCTTCTTAAAGATCGGAGCAATAACACCGAAGCTCCAGTCAGCGGGTACTACTGAGGACTTCATGGCTAAATTAAAAATCCTACAAAGCCATTGGATCCCACCAGACCCGCTATTCTTAATAAATTCTGTTCTAATTTCGTCTACACCTGCGGATTTTCCTGCCTTCAGCCTGCTGACCTTTCGTGTCACCTCCTCTAATGTAATTCCTTCCTCACCCTCCGAGTTAGCAAACTGATTTCTGTCAGGTGCCACTACCGGATTGACAGATGCAAATAGATCCTGAAAGTAATCACGTCAGGTTTCCAGTACTTCTCCCTTATCCGTAATTAACTGGCCATCTTTACCCAAAATGCTACCGCAGCCCTCCTTTTCACCACCACGCCTAATATCCTTAATCGTCGACCAGAATTTTTTACCCTTTCCTTGACCTGCTTCTTCCAATTCTTCTCCGAACCTCTCCCACGCGAGGTCCTTTGCTTCTTTAACTAGAGCCTTAACCGCCTGACTACAAGCCCTGTAAGCTCCTTTCTTCTCATCCGTTTTATCCTGTAACCAAACCAAATAAAGCTTTCTCTTCTCCAACACAGCCTTTTTGATATCGGCGTTCCACCAACCCGTCCTTTTGTTCCTACCTCCGCTAGAGACACTACCCAGACATTCCTCAGCTGCACTCAAAACAAATTCCTTAAAATTTGCCCACTCAGCCTCGATGTCCCCGCCGTCCGAAGGAAGCCCCTCAAAACCTTCTGTGAACTTTGCCATGAAACGAGCCCTAACTTCCTCCTCCTTGAACTTTCCTACGCGAAACCTGCGAACTACCTTTTTCTTCCTTTTAGCCTGACAGAGTTTACCAACCGACAGATGTGCACCCAAAAGATAGTGGTCCGAGCCGAAGGTGAAACCCCTGAAAACACGCGTGTCACATACTTCCTGCCTCTTGTCCTGTTCTATAATTACGTAATCAATTATTGACTTATGATCCCAACTTTCATTGACGTAAGTGTACCGGTGGATCCATTTGTGCTTAAAGAAAGAGCTGGTTACTGCTAACCCATTGAAATCACAGAAATCTAACAACCGCTTTCCATTTGAGTTCAAAGTACCTTCCCCGAATTTGCCTACCACCCTTTCATAACCTGCATTGGTTTTACTGTTTCCTATCCTCGCAGTAAAATCGCCCAACAAAACCACACACTCACTTCGCCTTTTTGCCACAACATCTCCTAACTGCTCGTAAAAGGCGTCGAGGTCGCCAGCATTGCTACCCTCGCATGGGCTATAAACACTAACCAGCCGATAAATACCGCCAGCTAACTTAATAGATATCCACATAATCCTTTCATTTACGCAGCGAACATTCAAGACAAATTTTTCTAATTCCTGCTTGATAGCCATTCCAACTCCCCAGTTTGCCCTACCAGACTGAACGCCAGACAAAAACACTTTATAGCCGCCCACCTGCTCTTCTCGCTGTCCCTTAGTTCTAATGTCGCTCACTGCTAAGATATCTACACCGTAATCCTCAGCCAATTCTACCATTTCATTCTTGCGACACCGAAAACCCCCATTCACGTTTAGACTTCCAATAAACAAACCACCAACCTTTTTACATTGCCTGACCGTCAACGATGGGGTACCTGTTATGTCCTGTGCTGGTCGTACCCCGTGACCAACACTCGTCCGAGGCTGAGCCAAATTATTTTTACCGCTTGTGAATACAGTGGGACGGCCTGGTAAGCCGAACCGCACCGGAAGTACAAGCCTCAATGGGGACTTTAACACACGTGCCTAAAGTGCTATGCGCAAGCTCATCCATATTTTGCCAAAGCGATAGCTATGCGAATAGCGAAGCCCGTATCCGTAATTATAAATCACATTCACTTGAAATTGCATATCAAAATAACAAACAACGAAACAACAAAACACCGATTGCTTCACATTAGAACAGCATAACATCCGAAAAACGCGCAGCATTGAGGTTATGTCACCATTACGATGTTTGAAAATGAGAATGAAAACTTTAATTGAGATGCAAACCTGATAAAATATTGTTGGGGCAGTGGGAAGCCCTATGGTAACCATAATATAAGCGATGATATCCAATAGAGGTTTAAAAGAAACGAAACAAAAGCAATCGGAACTGAGAATTTTGTGGAATTGAAAAATTGAGATATTCCTTGAGCAAATCTGTGTAGCTCGAAAGATTATGGCAACAACATACCTTAATTCATATTGCATCTTAGAAATTATGAATCGAAACGCGTAACTGGCAAAAAATAAATAAAACTTACTCAGAGCAAAACAAACCACGTGCGCACTCACCGCCATCTTGACTTGACTTCGACAACTCTTAATTCCCATTAATTAATTAATTAATTTTAATTAGATAAAACAAAGTAAGTTAATTCAATTTATGTTAATTAGATAGCCAAAAGTCAAATCTTATATTAATAATTTGGGAAGCACTGCCCGTATGCATTAAAAAAGAACGATTGTCTTCTGGTGTGTGCTTGGTGTATTTCCAAAAACATAGCACCAAACAGCTACCGGTGTTTCTTTGTTGAACGTTATCCTTTCTTGCGGATTATATGTGAAAAAGTTTCTGAATTTATGTGACTTTAATAATTTTGTAGTAGCCACCCCACCCCCTTTCCTAAACCCAAAAGGTTCGTAATTAGCGCGCAAAATTTAAATATTTTTGAAATTCATTATGCTACAAGCTGTGAAGACATCCCCAACCTGGAATGATGTATTGAAATGTTCACCAACTCAATTGCGAAAAATTCTTTCTGAAAATAATTCACACTCCCCTTAGCTGTTTCTAAATAATAATTAAACAATTATGTGTACACTGATTGTTCAACAGTGAATAATTAATTTTATGGTGCCATTTAAATTTAGACATGAAAACAAAATTGATAGCTAAGTGCATCAGGGAGTGGGACGACGTAATGAAAACAAAATGTGCTTAAACTTTTTTCTTTAATTACCTCGAATAAGAAATTCTTTTATAGAAAATAAAGCGGAGGATTGTTATTCCCATGTCAATATAAAGTCGATTTATATTTCCGAAAAAATAACAACATCCAGCAAATTTAACGACATTTTTATTCATTCGTAAAAAGAACTCTCGTCAAAATACTTTAAAAATAAAATTTTCCGTGCTACAGATTTTTCGAAACAAACATAAATTTCTTTTTCGTGTTTGCATTGTTCAGAGTGTGTTGCCGCACATAAAAACGAGAAAAAAAGACTGAAATTCTTGTCAGAGAAGTGTTAAAAATACGAAATAATTCCACAACAATAAAAAAGTGCAACTTTTTGACGACATAATCCAACAAATGATTGCATTGTCACGTACTTTATAGATTTTTATTCCCCTCACTCTTTGGCAGTTTTTTTTTCTTGAATCTGAAATTTTGTTTTAATATAATGTCTTTTTTGCGCTTTTTTCTTCGAACCACCTGAACTGTAAATCATTATTCGATCGCCGTTTGCTTTTATGCAAATTAACTTGTGTACAGACATTGTAATAAAACATAACTACTAGAAATGAATGGATGTGAGACTTTAGACGAGAAGGACTTTTTGAGGAAAGAATCCTTCAAAGTTAGGACTGAATCTGATTAATAAGATTGATTGAGTGAATGGATGAATGAATGATTATTGGATCTGGGTCTGTGTTTAATTAATTAATTAAATTATTTTCAATATTAGGTCAAGAATATTAAAATTTTATTCAGCATTCGTTCATACATAACACTAGTCGACAGAGGTTTTGTGATGAAGAAAAGAATGATGTAGTTTTTTTAGTCACCCTAAAAAGTCCCATGGGATCCAGGCCTTTCTGAGCATCTCCTTGAGCACGAGCAAAAGCATGTGCTTATAGGTACTTACGAAGTATGAGCATAAGTAAAAGCTTTCGGTTGGGAAGTCTTTGCTTATGCTTGAGCATTTGATGCCGAATCTTTTATTTATGCTTGAGTGGGTCGCATTTAAGTCGTATTTAATATCAATAGATAATAATTTTCACATAACGGTGTTAAACTTTCTCAATCACCCACTCAAGTATAAGTAAAAGACTCGACATCAAATGCTCAAGCAAGAGCGAAGGCTTCCCAAGCAAAAGCTTTTACTCCAGCTTTTACTTATGCTCATGCTTCGTAAGTATAAGCACATGCTTTTGCTCGTGCTCAGGCAGATGCTCAGGAAAGCCTGATTCCCTTGGGAATTTTTAGGGATCATACGGAAGAAATAGAGGGTGACTGAAAAAAACGGGTTCCAGATTCGTGCATTGTCCCATTGTTTCCAGTGCTAAAGGCACAAAGTAATAATGTCCTTCTGTTCGCTTTTCCCTCCCACTTTTAGCTGTATATCTATTAATGATTGCTCAAGTATCGGTGGGAACGTCGTCGCACGCTAAGGTTTTTCTTGATACCATGTGCCATCCGCTCTCTTTTCATCTTCCCAGATAAGTCCCGGTGGTTGTTCCAATTTGAACGCCACATCAATCCCAGATAAGTCCCGGTGGTGGCTCCAATTTGAATGGCACATCAATTGAGCGAGTACTCTTTAAATGATACTATTTAGGTCGGAGCGTCTTGATTATCTTCCAGGACTTTTTTGTAATTGAGACATGTGTTACCTTGCTCTTAACAAATGAGCGGCAAACGCTATTATGTGGGAAATGAAAGTATGAACTCTATCGTATAGGCTCACCTGACTGCGGACACCTTTTTTTTAAATTTTTTTATTTGTTATTTGTTTATAGATGTTGAAGAGCTCACTGTAAAGCATAGCGCTTGAAAAGTAGAACAAAACATGACTTAAGAATCACTCGGAGAAAAAGATCGGATTATATAAATTTATACAATCATTGAAAAATGAATAATTTTGCGCAAAAATGTAGGCTGCAAATTTGCCAAGAGTCCATTCTTCCTGAAAAAGGGGAGTCGGTCGAATTCATTCTAACTTGTAAAGATCTAAATTTGCAACCGAGGTTGACTATTTAGTAAAGGTCGGAACTTCAGGTAAGGTCAGGTAATTTTTTTCTGACCTGACCTGACCTGATCGACCTGGGACGAAGAATCTAATAAACATACTCATCATTTATATCAGGCAACTCGAAACAAAGTAGGGCTCTGGCTTATATAGAGCTGGACAGTGGCAGAGGAAGTGTTCTGCTCATTCAAGCTCATCCCATTTGTCACAATATGGGTTGCTAAAGAAGCTCATGGTGAACAAGTATTTGCTTAATGCACAGTGTTCAGTAAGCCTCTCCGTCAGTCTTTTTCTTGTGATTTTTGTTTATCGAGAGACAATTCCTAGCTTGTCTGGTTGAGTTCAGATTCTTCCAGTGATCTGCGAAAGATTAATCTTTCCATGCGGTTATAGTTTCTTGCAAGGTCCTTAGCGACACTGGGTTCGGGTCCGTAGAATGGTAATGCAGACACAGCTCTTGCCAGATAACTAAGACTTCTCGCTGATTGGCGATCGATTTAATTATGTCACGGCATTTAAGTGTAAGGGAGGAGGTAAACTCGACTCGACACTATCTAGGGCTTTCAAAAGTGATTGGCTATCTGTTAAGATAAACACTGGCTGATGTGAGTTGGTGTCCTTTTTGATTTCGTGACAGCATCCCAGAATACCTTAGATTTCTGATTGAAATATGCTAATAAATCTACCGAGCGGTAGGGAGACTTCCACTCCGTAGTGCTCGCTAAGATAGCCAGCGCCAGAGAGACAACCTCTGAGTGATCCGTCTGAGTGCCATACTTCGATACTTAAATCAGGGGAGTGGTCGTGCCGTTGCCACTCTTCTATGCTGGGAATTGATACTTTAAAAGATTTATCAAACCTATATGTAGCAGCGATTGCGTCTGCATCTGCTGCCATAGTCGGGAAAGACCAAAATTTTGCTTATAGTGGGGAAATTAACTTTTGACCTTGCAAAAATCAGGACAAAAGCAAACTAAGCGGGATTCGGTAGACCTTAGGTACCTGACTGACGTCCAAAAAGTCCCCCTGGATATTTTACGCGTGACTCGAGAAAATCGGAAAAACCGGAAAGTGTAACGTTTTTTTCGTTGTTCAACGAAATTTAAATTTTTTAATGTAGTTTTCCGTTATTCTACACATCCCAACGTTTTCAACGATGTATGAAAATAAAATGTTGGTTGTTTTTTACCCGAGATATGAATTTTCAAAGTCAAAATTTCATGTAAAATTTGACCCTTGCGAAAACTTGTTTTGACTTTAAACGGTCATTCCCAAAAATAGGTATCTCTAAATTTTTGATGTTAGTGGCTTAAAAACATCTTTGGACTATGCTCAACATTTCCTAAGAAGTACGTTATAACTTCCCACCTCACAGGAAAATTTTCATGGAATGTCGAAAATTTCCTTACACGGTGAAAAATGTCAACGAGACCAAAATTTATATGCAAAATATTCGATATTTTTATTAAACAAATTCGTTTTAAATCAATTATTAATTCAGCAAAATTGTTTCTCGTTGTCTGATTGATGTTAGGATGACCAAAAAATTGGCTGTGGTGGCGCCACCATCTCTTTTTCAGTGAAAATTTGATTTTTTTTCGTAAAGTATCAAGGAGATCGGATCGGTGTGAAGGACAAAGTTGTTTGTTGTTGTCTAGTGGTTGAGGTGATGCCCATAAATGCGGTCCCTATTGTCTGTTGTGGCATCACCATCACTGCGAATATTTCTTCATGGAAGATCACTGTTACCTTCCCAGATTGAACCAAGTAGAAGTGTCCGTTTCTGGGGTTTAAACTCCAAACTCTCTCTTTTCTATGGTTTTCGAGCCATCTGTAAATCTTACAAGGTTGTTCTTAATGGCTAGCCATCTAACTAGTCTAGGTTACTTGCGAAAATCGCCTCAAAGCATCTGATGAAATCCGGCTTCGAAGTTATCCAATCTCGAGGCATGATGAGAATTGGGGTCTAATTTTTCCATGTCCAGCTTGCAAGTGTGGATTCGAAAATCTATTCTACGCTGGAAAGGATGAGCTAGTTGGTTCGTTGGTTTTGGTTTCTCTATTGAGGCCATTACAGGAACAATTCATATTTTTCTGTTTTCAGCCTAAAAACTATACCTTCCCTTAGCCGTGGAGTCCACTCTTGGTGCCACTGCTTTTAATTGCGTCCTAACTGTTTTGGTAGTTTGACCCTCGCTTCTCTTATTTCTATGATATTCACTGTCTTCCGTCAGCATTATGGATATGGGCATCGTCCCGGCTATGACACATACCGCTTCTAGGGATATCGTTCGGTTGCTATTAAGCCTCCTCCGGCGGACTCATAGACTCATACCAAACATAACGACTACACTAAATAAAAAACCATATTGATGCCACCTGAGCATGTCGATCTGGCTTTAGCTTCAATAAAAATGTGGAGGGGCTCGATGTTGAGTAAGACTTCAAGTGTCGCAGTGGGGGCTGAACTCATGAACTCCAGTAACCATCGTAAGCACGCTGTACTGTTGACAGCTGAAGCTGCGTATTGGAGAAACTGCACTTTGGCAACCAAATAACAGCAGCGTAAGACAGTTTAGGTCTTACTATGGAAGTGTAAATCCAATGAAGGACCTTTGGGCTTAAATCTCAGTTAGTTCTAACGGTGTTCAGAAACTTGGCTGTAATAAGGATAGTCAGATCATCAGCAAAATCCTGCGCAAAGAAGCCGGAGTCAATGAGCAGCGTTAGCAAGCTATTTTCGACAAAGCAGTAGAAAAGGGAAGGTAAGATTCCACCTTGTGACTATACAAGATCTCAGCATCTTCATGATCCAATCAATTTTTCGCTATAAATCATAGTATTGAATGCTCCGTCTATGCATATAGTCTTTATTCTAGCTACTTTTATTTGACAGACTAGGTGGTGCAGCGCTATTTGAGCAGATTTTCTTGGTTTATATACGTACCGTTTATAATGAAAGTGGTACGATTTCAATAGGCCATCTCTTAAATGATATACTATTACCCAGCAGTTTTATTCGGAAAGTGGCGATTGCATAGATTTTCGCCTTTGCCGCCCCAATGATATGCGCAACCTCCTATATACATATATGAATCCTTGGAAGAAACATTTCGATTCTAACCAGAGAGGTATCAGACGCCATCTACCATCAACTTTGATGTTAATGTACTCTTAATCCGACACTTCACTGCGAAAGAGTTTGTGCCTAGCGGAAAAATATTCAAAAATCTTTTTGACGAAGAAAGTGGGGCAATGATGAAATAATGACGAAAATATTAACTATAATTTTGCAATTTCCAACAAAGAAAATGCTTCCATCTCTTTAAATAATTTTTGCCGAATACCGAGTGACCCCTGTACACAAGGTTGTTGTCAAATACATCGAACCCGAGATCATCAAGACTTGACGCTATAAAAATCAACTTTTCTAACAATTGTAACAAAATTGTTTTAAATGATAATAAAACTCTACATCACTGGTAACAACAAAACCGCCGAAAACATAAAATTTATACAAAATCTAAAAAGAAATGAATGTAAAAAGATCATACGAAGAGAAAAGAAAGAAAAAAAAACAGCAAAAACGATTTTCAGACAACATATTTTAGGCAATTTATCGCTTCTTAAGATCTGATATGAGAGTGTTTCTATAGCAATGTTTCAAAGATTAACATCACACACCTCTCTTCTTATGGTTGTATCAAAATAAGTGTTTTTTAAGAAATACACATAAAATAATATAGAAATCGTGTTAACATTGCCTTGGATTATGTTTTCAAGAGGTGTATTAAGTCGCTAAATAATGCTTCTTTGGAGCAAAGTTCGGTTCTATATTTGTTTTATATGCGGTATGCGACAATATACAGCTCTCATATTGAAAATATTTTAAGCGTTTTTCTGATGAAAATCGATAACATTTGAGCAAGAGATGTAAGGAGCTTAACTTGTCTAAAATTGTAATACACTTCTTGGGTTTATGAGTTAAATGCTGAAGTGCTTTTATATAGCAAATGTTTGGAACATTCAATTAGTGTGTTATGTGGTATATTGCGCGGGTGGATAATAAGTTTTAATTGAACACATTTACAGAGGGGAATTCTATTCACAGATACCTTTCTACAAACATACCGTTTTGGTACAATTATTTCAAACAATGCGTAGCATATAAGGCGTTAATGTGTTGCCTAAGCAATTACAAATAATACAGTTTGTGATATATGTTTCCGTATTAACGTTCTCGGGGAATTTCATTATGTTAGGGATAAGATATTGGGGTTATGAAAATTTGAAATATTTAATTTTCCATTTATACTTTTACAGTAAATAAATACGGTACGTGTACATCATTTTTAGAGCTCGGTTAATGTATTTGCAGTGTTCTAATTAGGATGGAGTCATTTGCGTTACGTTCTAAGCCAACATTTTGACTGCGAATCAAATAACTTGTTATTTGCTGAATTACTGGAGGGAATAAATTCTATTTTCATATTTCATGAAAATAATAGTTTTGATAATTCGGCTATTGTTTCGACGAAAATGTTCTGTCGGAAAGACTCAATGAGAACTTTAATTTATCTGGATACTGGATGTAATCCCTTAATAAGCCGGTTGCTAGGTACACAACGGTACTTATCACTTTGTGAATCAAAGTGCATTGGATAATAGTTCTGAAAAGTTACCACTATAACACTGAACTTTTCTTATTAAAAAAATTATTATTATGAATTTAGACTAAAAGTAATTTGTGGAACTTTCTAAAAACTCAGTCCAACTCAGAACAGGGTAAACAAATTTGGTTTGAAATTGAAATGTATTTTTTGTATTGCTAGCAATTTTCATATCATTGGCGCGTGGTAGCAAAGCGGTCGTGCGCAGTTTTACACACCAGTCGTTCCGGACGATGAGCTTAGGAACGTTAGCTTAAGGTTATTATGAACGACCCCTTAGTCGAAAAGTACTTTTTTTCTTCAAAAAATTGACCAACCCTTGTATTTAGCGACTTGTAGACTCAGTAAGGATGACTCAATAAAATCAATTGAAAAGGCAAAGTTGTGGAGAATTAAATTTTAGCGAACACGTGTTTCAGGGTTTTTTTTGGAAAAATGGCCAAATCCCAGTTGGATTTCTCTAGGACTCTCTCAACTTCTAAAGGGTTTTTTGATATTTTTTGGTGATCCTCGACATGAGTGAGGTGATCCAATGTGGCTACGTAGGTTTTTGGGATGAACGTGGAATTTCTCTTTCCATCGGGTTTTTTATATATTGCGGTCATTCTCGACAAGTTGTGAAATTACCAAAAATTTTAATGTAGGAGGAAAATATATTTGCAAAGAGATAAGCTTATAAAAGTACTGATATCCGCAGCAAAAATCCACTTAAAGTGGAGGTGTGACACAAGTTTTTTTTTGCCAGGTTACAAAAGTGCTGATATCAGAGGGAGTGACGCGAGGGCCGTCCGTAGCCAGACCGAAATTTCAGGGGGTGTGCATCCCTAAAGTTCAAGTATTAGGAAAGTAGAAAAGCTGTAGGTATTGCAATCGCAAATTTCGGAAAGGTGTTATCAAGATTTTTGTTAGAAAGTTACCGTTCACACACAGCAGTTGAACGTAAAAACATTTTCTTCTATATAAATTGTGCTAAAGTTGTTTGTTTCTGAACTTTGGGTAATATACAATGTTAGGAGCGGAGCGAGTGAACGAATTTTTACAACTTTCATAGTTAAGCCATATCAAAATTTTGGCTGCGCTCTCTACAGCCCCTCGCAGCTACGGGCCCGGGTGACGCATTTAGCTTTTATGTTCAAAAAGCTTTTCGTCAAATTACAAAAGTTTTAATGGAAACGCAAACTTTGAATTCGACGTTTAGGTTCGGAATTAAAGAACAAAACAATTTTTTTTTTGTTACGAATCTTCAACAAATTTTTCAAGGCATATTACTTACGTATCACATACATAATTTTCTTTAAAACTAGTGTTGACTAACCGAACAACATTAACAACCTCTCACTATATTCAAGAATCGTAGAAGTGCTGAAGTGGACAAAAAAACATCAAAAAAATCACTCATTTTCCCATTTTCTTGAACTAGGGAGAAGGGACGCACCCTGAACTAACACCGGACCACTTATTTGTAGAATTTCAAAAGCCCAAAGCCCAAAAGCGAACCAAAAAAAAGCTCAAAATCTCTTAGCTTTCCATAGTGAGAATATAGTAGATTGGAAATGTATATTAACATTCCTTCAGAAAACTTAAAACTACAGGAACGGAAAAGTGAAAACCGACAAGTTTCTGATTTATTATACGAATTTACCATACAAATCAGAAACTTGTCGGTTTTCACTTCCTGTAAAATATTTTTCTAAATTCCTGGATTTCTCGTATTATCTGAACTCTAAAGATAGTGGACCTTGATTGTCTAAGGAATTAAGAAGAACTGAGAAAGATCATGAGTGCTTTCCACAGTTCATTAAAGGAGTGAACCTTCCTAGTTCCGCACCTAACTTCCATTACGCAAGATCAATGAAATATTCATAAAACAACACCTATGGTAATTTTACTGATTGATTAGCCTCACATATTTTCACTAAATTACTTTCCTTAATTCATTTCAAACCGCTTTTTGAAAATTGTGTGAGATCAGGGAGAAGTAAACGTACGGACGTTTTTTCTATCATTGGTTTATCTTATTGAAACCTCAAAACCCTCAATTATAAAATCGGAATGTTACAAACTTTTTTGAATGTGCATTTACAGCACAGATAAGCTACGACCCTGAACTTTAGTTGAGGATGAATAAAACAAAGAACATTTTCCAATAGAAGTTAAATTGACATGTGCTTTTAATCTAAAGATATTTTATGAATGAGAAAAGTAGGGTCTGACATGCGTGAGGTAACAAACTTGCTCAGATATACAGATTTAGGGACATCTGTGCCTGTTATACACAAAGAATTTTATTGAATCGTGCAGGTATTTTTTGTACAGAGTCTTATTATGTCAATAATGAAAAATACGCATTGATTTTTTTAATAGAGATTTTAGGCAGGAGACATATAGAAAAAATGTAAAACTTATGCGTATAAATTTTTTTTTAAAAAAACCCGAAAAAGTGTCAGAAATATCGAAAATCGAGTTTTTACGTACAATTTTTATTACGTTTTTATTACGACTTTCTTTTTCATTACTTTTTTGTGAATAGACTATTTAAGTTTGTTGGGATCAAAAGTCGGTCTATTTTATCAGTCAAAATGACGTTTTAAACATCAGAGCTATGAAGTAAACGAGTTCTTAGGGAAAGGCCAAATAAGTTTATATCGTTAATGATAAATCATCAAAAAAGAACCAAATGGCTTTCCACATTCATCTACATTCGTATATGGATTTTTTCTAATGCCTTTGGTTCATGTGACCATGATCATGCTGTGAAATTGGTTGGTTCGGAGAAATTCTCTCATTTTTCGTAGTGTTGCCTAGTTAGAATCTATTTGGTGTGGACCAAGTATGTGTTATCCAAGTATTTGACGTTTAAAACGTCATTTTGACTGTTAAAATAGACCGAAATAAGACAAAACAACAGACTTATTTTCTTGATCGTATCATCATTCAAACTTTCAAGTTACATAAAGCACACAGAGTCTTCCTTCTATTTTCCCTTATTACCTAATCGAGATTTAAAAGTTAACTGACAAGAAAAGTAGTGTTCGTATCCCAAACGGTTTACCTACTTTGTTCCTCTATAGCATCCGCTCTCATAATCCCGTAATCTGTCCCGTTAATAATAAAAATAAAAAAAAAAATGGCTCAGCAATCTATAAAACTCTTCCTAGACCAGAATCTTGGATAAAATGAAATTTGAAGCCAAACTGAACTAAAACACTTTTATGTGTTTCTTGCAGTTATGTTTTGGAATTTCGTATGTCGTGACAGGTCGTATTGCTTATGATCTTTTTAACAGTTAGACTTCGTCTTCACAGCCAAAACGTACGGAGCACTGCATCTATTCTAAGAGTGTACTTTTAAACGCAGCTGACAGCAAGAGTTTGTCTGAAGATTCGTTTAATTTACAATTTTGTAATTAGAGCAGTCCCAACCACATGTAAAAATCTATTTCACACACGAAACCTAAAAATGCATTTTTTCAAATTTTGCCAAAGAAAATTGAAAGAAATACAAAGCAAAAATTTTAAGTAACACATTGCCCGAGAAATAAAATTCTATATTTTGATTTACAATAGCTGGAGGACCTTCACTAAATTACGTTTATTTATGCTCCCAAAAGCATAAAACTCCATTTACTTCGTTATAGCAATCGTCACAAATCACAAAGAGTGGAGAAAATTAGCGTTACAAAGCCAAAACATGTGTAAAAATGCAATTAAATCTTGTATACTCAAATCCAGCAAAAAAATGTGTATTCCCGAAAGTACAGGGTTGTATTAGGGTAGTTCAAATTTCGAATGTCTTTGCAAAAAAAAAAATACTTTATTTTTGAGCAAAATCTTTCAAATGTTTGACCTTCGATGGGAACACCATCAGTTGCGAATACTGCACTGACGTAACGTGAGGGAAAATTCATATTTGTCGACATAATTTATGCTGTCGGTCGTGCGGATGTGTTTTGTAATATTGAATAGTTAAGGACAGAAAAAAGACATGGAATTGACGTTCATTAAGAAGAATTGTGGAAATAGCTTGAGTGGTTCAGCGTTGAGAGTACCTAGTGAGGACTAGTCAGCCTACTCGACAGCATAATGTTGGTGATGATTTTTGTGATTAGGGGCTGTTCATAAATGACGTCAGGCTTGCTATAAAATCCACAAAGTTCATAACTCCAAACTGGTCAAAGATTTTTTCTATGGCACTCCGGCTACCCCCCAAACACACCCCCTGTTTGGGGAGTAGCCAGTGTCCTATAAACAGAATTTGCTGTTCTGCATAAGTTATGACCTTTTTATGGATACTCACTTTTTATAGCAAGCGTGACGTCATTTGTGAACGTGTTTGCCACATAGAAAATAGAGTTCCAAGGCTAGGTTGTAGAGAATTTTTTAGTGAACACGTGTTCCAGGTTTTTCCTATGTCCTAAATTTGGGATTCAGAAACTTCTAGAATTAGGAGGAATTACAGAAACAACTATAGAACTTCTTATGGTGGTTTCTAGATTTACAATAAATAAACGAATTTCGCTTAAATATTCTTCGCATAAATCAATATTTTATTCAACTCTCCAATACCGAAAATACCGGTATTGATACCGATACAGAGATTTCTTATACCGAATACCGGTATTGTGAAAAAGGGATGGTATTGCAATCCCTAATACTAACGTATCACATGTATACTTACGTCACACACGTAAACGGCTAACAATACATGTTGGACGTATAAGTGTCATTGGTGAGGATTTTCATACGTTTTTCATATAAAATTCGTCAAATTTGTGAACTCTATTGGACAATAGCTGTACGCACGCTGATTGCGTAACAATATTTTAATGTAAATATGTACGCTAATAATTCAAAAAAGGTGTTAGCTAGTACCTACAACCCTTTTTTTTTTTTTTTTGTAAGGGGGAGGAAACCTTCAAAAGGCACCTGGTCCCAGGTAGTGTTGGATTTTTACCAACTAAAACCTCCCACCTTTGTCGCCATGCTCTCTTCTCCCCGGGACCGCCTCACAGCATTACGTCGGGGAGGGACTGTGCTTTCGCACTTACTCTCTCAGATCATCTCGTCTGTTTGTCCTCTGATTGTCATTTGGTTGTCTTCTTTGATCGTCTCTCCATGCATTCTGCAGCCTCGTCATTATTTTTGCAATTACGTTGTCCGCTGCTTTCCACACCTCCTCATCGCGGCACATCTCCGATATTATGTTTTCGGCATTTATGTCTGCCCTACTCACAGTCGTCAGTTCACCTCGCTCTTGTTCGAAGCGGGGACAGACAAACAACACGTGTTCCGCAGTCTCTTCATCACTTTGGCATACCTACAACCCTGCTTCACTTTAAAGGAGATGTGCTTAGAAGTGTAGAATATTTAGCGCATATCTCCTAAAATAATAAACTTTCTAAATTAACCGAAAAAAATGGTTATTGTTTTGTTCAGCATGACTTGGAACGTATATAATTACATGAGGTCCTTTTTTTCTAGTGGAAATTTTCTCTCCCTTAGTTAATATGTTTTCGGAAACGCTATAGCATTAGCATTGAATATTTATTATGGCAACACGTGTTCGTATTTATGTATGTTCTCAAATGTCAAAAGTAACACAAAGCTAATTGCTTTCATGTTTTCAAAAGGAAGTGTAGAATGTTTGGAACAGCAGGACAACATTTTTTATGACACAAGACGTATCAAATGTTAAATTTAATTAGAAGAATAAATAAATTTCAACCTCAATCTCTCTCCCAATGAGAATTTTTTTCTCAAATATTTATTCAATAAAAATTGATAATAATTTATTGACACAATAATTTCGTTGTAAATAAATATTCGATAACATTATCATAGAGATGCGTCGTAACACCCAGGAAAAGGTCGTTTTATGTATACGTTCTTTTTTCAGACGATAACTTCATTTGCTTTAAAACAACTTTTATTTGAACGAAATTTCCAAATTCAAATTCCGTTTTTTTTCTCTTCTTTTATTATATGATATCATAATTCAAATGCTTGTACATCAAATTCGATAAAAATTGTCACTTTCAAGATTTATTTGAAAATAAACATTGAATCGTGAGTATTTTTAATTTTTTTTAACGTTCTTCTTTATAACCATGTTTTATTGCTGTCATGGCATCGTGTTCGAGTGATGTCTTCTTTATATGAAAATTATGTTTGAATAAAACATTTTATGTGGTTGTCGATTGCTATTAGTGCATCCTGGGTAAATGACTTGGATTTTATATTTATTTTTATTCCCGCAAATTTATAGGTACTGACGAGGTAAGCTCATTCAACCAAATATCTTATTTGCTGGAAATAAATGAAAAGCAAGCATCCGATTTTCATACATATAATTTAAATAAGTTCCATACCCATCACTATTTTCAAGAGGGAATGCCGTAGAAATTACTTTTTCTTTTTGATTCATTTTGACAAAATTGTGAAGAGAAATTACTTTTACGTTTTCCAGATTTCCTCCTTTAAAATATATTGAAACTTTCTTTTAATTTTTCTGAAAAATTATATCATTGACGAGGACCAAAAACATTAAATTTTTCATTTCATTTTCATCCAAGTGTTAAATAATTCTCCAGAGCGAAACTGTTTTTCTCGATATGCCTGTTCTCGACACTGCTCTCTGCTACGGCAGCCAAATAAATATTGTTCTCGACAGATAACATAGCGCATGCGCACATCTTTCCTACATGTTTATTTTGACGATTTGGATTAATTGTGTAAAATTGATGTAAAGATCATGTAAAAAATGTAACATGATAATTATCACAAAGTACGCAGAGGGGTTCGAAAAAAGCGTGCTGCCATACATCCTAATGTATGAAAATGTGCGTGCGAGGGAGGAGGGGGTAAAAACTGTTTTTTATGAATGGCCCCTAATTTCTACATCAATTTTACATAAAAGTTACATAAATTATCCAAAACTTTTACATAATATTTACACAGAGGAAGTATATTGGTGTATGTGTAGGACCTGTGTAAAATTTATGTAAAATCATGTGTGAAAATTGTAATTTGCTGATGTCCATATCTTTCATTCAAAACCTTGAATAGCGATTTCCATTCTAATTTCACAGAGATATAAGTCAAAAAATTTCCCCAACCTTCAAAAAACTACTTTTTCGACCGTAACTTCGAAATTTTTTCAATGATTCAATTCAATGAATTCAATTCCATTATCAATTATCTTATAGGACAAAAAATATTTACGATAACCGGGTAAGATTTACCCGTTTCATGTAGAAATAACACGTTGGGTCTTAGTAGAGACTTAGGGCCCTGGCTGAGTTTAAGGGCTTATAATAAAAAATTCAAATCAAATCTATGTACAAATTGTCGGGTATTAGTAGACAATTAAACAATTTTTTTTGAAAATCGGAACAAATTTACTCGAGTTATGTACAAAAAACCTAAATGCACTCAGATGGCCCTACAGTGCCCAGATTCAATCCCTTACAAGCTTTTTCGATTATAGTAGAGCTCATATCATTTAGGGAATGCAATACCGGTTTCAAAGCCGAAACTGGTTTTTGAATACGGTTAAGGCCAGATTCTAGGTACTGACATGGCAGAATACCCAATGAATTGAATGAGCTTTTTGTTGTTTTGTTGGTTTTTCTTTTTAATTTAGGTTGGTGTTGTATGGGGCGACTCTTTCGCAAATTTCTAAAAATCTGTAGACCATCCTTCATGTGTGGTGTTGCTAATCGGTCCTTGCCACCGATGCGCGTGTCCTGATGCCTTGATAAGGTCTGATTTACCAAAAGTTTGGTATTATTTGGCAACAAAACCGATGAAGTGATGCTACTAAAAACAGCAAACAGCAAGCATTGTTGGAAAAATAAAACGGCAAACAGAAAGCACTGTTGGAAAAATTGTTGTTTTATTATGAGTGAGAATAGCTTATCTATTACTCGGTTTTTCTTGATCGTGGAATTACAAATTGAAGCAAATGGATTTTAACTTGATTTTTCGATCAGAGAGAAGTAACTGGCAATCATAGCTTTGAGAATTTTAATGGAATTATTTTGTCATTGTAATGACGCTCAGGTTGAACTCAACTAGAACAGTTGTGTTCTTGAACGTATTTCAGAAGCATCAACATTTCGGCATATCGTGCCAATCGTCAGTCAAGTCATTCAACTTGATATGCTGATATGGGTGATGAACCGAATGTTAACGTTCTGTATATGAACAATCTTCGGTGAAACTGGGACTAGCGAATTCTTACTGAAGATGATTGCCAGTTACTTCTCTCTGATCGAAAAATCAAGTAAAAATCCATTTGCTTCAAATTGTTGTTTTATCTTTCCAACAGTTCTTTCTGTTTGCTGTTTTGTTGTTGTTAGTTGCATCACTTCATCTGTTTTGTTGCCAAATAATAACAAACTTTTGATAAATCATACCGTTTCAAGGTGTAGGTCAGAACACTCGCATCTGTGGCAAGAACCTTAACCGTTTTTTAAAGATAAGTGTATTCACTTTCTTTAATCATCAGAAATACTCACAAAAATCTGATCTCAATTATTTTAGAAATGTGTTCAAAGGCCTAACTTTAAGAAGTTGAATAAGTTAAGAATGTACAACACTTCAGTGTTCAATATAGGATACATTTGGGCGAAGGAATATGATTTTTTCGATAATTTTTATGTTTTCCACATTTTTCAGGGTCGGTCCATCCCCTGTCCAAATGCGTCCGTTTTTTCAATTTTGTCGTCTGAGCGTCATGTCAATGACAAAATAATTCAAATAAGGGCTTACACGTTCATAGTAAAAGTAATACGTAATGAGTTGTATCCTACATTGATACTTTCTGAGGGTTTTATGCTTTATACGGTTTATTGTTAGTGTATTGTTAGTGTATTGGAATTGTAGATTACAACGACAAATTAATGTGGAAAACTGACCACTCACTTAAAAAGTTATCGGCGTACATTTTACGCAAAGACTAGCCCCAATAACACGCAAGTATTTTTTTTGTAGATTATCAAAATAAAACCTAATCATTACTTGTTGATCTCTCAATAAACTCACAAATTCTCAGGATGTGGAATCTATTAGATCACCGCAACAGTCGTATTAAGATTCTGGAGTCGATTAAATGAAAAAGATTTTAAAATTTATTAAACGTATTGAAAACCGCAAAACCGGTTTTGCGATTTTAATACCGAAAGCCGGTTAGCCAAAACCGGTCCGGTTTTGCATTCCCATTTTTCATTTCTAGAGTTCTTGCGATATTTTGCCAAAAAGTGATATGGTCATGGTCATGGCAAAATAAATATGAGTTTTGTACTTCTGCGGAGGTTTCTGCCGGTGTTAAAAAATGGAAAAAATATTTGGGAAATGTCCTAACTTTTTTTGCAAAACAATATTCCAACGTCAATATATCAAGCTAAAGCTACAAGAGTTTACTTTCTTCTGGAGCTGAACCTTACTTTCAATAAAGAATTAACAAAAAATATAAAAGTAGATGCTCCACGAGTCGTTTCGTCCCGCAAGGCACCAAAAATTCAATTGTAATTGGGACTTTCAAGGCATATTTTAGACCTCAAAACGAAAAACCCACCGACTCCCTGGCCCAACTGGTTACAAATTTCGTGGTAAGCGCATAAAACACGTACTTCGAACGGGTCTAAAAACAACGCTTAGGGCCAATAAATTTGGAAACCTATTACTTTTCTCTGCAAATACAATGAGACGCCGTCGTACCTCTGCAGAATCTCTTTCCGTCCACAAAAATACACTCATCATGCTTGCATCTTGCAATAAAGTTGAGTAATGTATTTGACATGCAATCATAGCGAACAAGTTTTTTGATTCTCATCCATTTTTAGATTCAATAGACATCTACATTTTCTGTGCGTCGAAAACACAAGGGTAGTGTACAATTATCGCCGGTCTAAAGTTTTGTATTTTCTATTTATTTTTTGTCAGTCTCACACATTTTATGTTCTTCGCATATCACACATTTCAAGTGCACTTCATTTTCGTTCCATAGGTGTAATGGTTTATACCCTTTTAACGCCAGATTACATCACTTAGACACAAAATGAGTAACAATATTTATCCCAATGTACTACATTTGAAATGGACATTTCTGAAAGATTTGTCACATGAACGTCATCTCATAATAAATTTCGATTTCAATTTGATTATACTACTTAAAGTGCTACTATTTCACAAATCGTTTATCATTCAGAACCTCGTAGTCATATTCTCATTCCTGCAAAATTGATATCTGTAACATTTTGGGTGGAGGGTTATACGTCACAATATATGAGTTTCACACTGAAATGCCGACAGATGAATTGACTGGAAATATTTTGGAAATGTTTACTATTTCTTAGACTTTGGAAAATTTATTTGAAGTTATAATACACTCAAGAGACAAAATATGAATTAGCACATTTTACTCTTCTATGTTTTTAAAAAATGCAATGGTTTGTACATGCCATGTGAGAAATGTATTTTTAAAATTAAACACTTTGTTCTAAGTAAGACACATATTAAATGAACAACGCTCCAAGCAGGATGCAGATTGAAAACATTGATATCCGCGGGGATGGATGAAATGAGGACAGGCTTCATTAACAATAGCGGATCAGATGGGATCCAATGGCTTTGTAGGATTTGCAAGCGTGTGGCATATGACTATTACAATAAAAGCGTCAGTACTCAAGCTTATTACAGTCACGACAATAAAATGACACGACAAAAATAAAAATGAAAAGTACTATACGAAAATTTTATCACACAGATTTCCAAATTTAAGTCAAAGTTTCAATCGATTCGGTAGATAATGAATGCAGTTCCGATAAACAACCTGGGAACCGTCGCGACGAGTTTTTTAAAGTTTCCATAAAAAAATACCCATGTCTTTCACATAAAAAGGAATTTTCCCTCAAAAACTACAAGTCGCAACGCTGCACATAGACATGTGGTTGGAATAGAGGTGTGCGCCTCCGAGTTCAGCCGACGCGCCGCCGTCGAAGACAAAAATGTCATCAGCCGCCGCCAGCCGCCGAAGGTTTTCATCTGCTTGAAAATTAGGTCAATTTTGTGAAATGCCTCCTGCAACATCTTAGAATGAAAGCAAAAGTTAAGGATTTTTCTGAGAGCAACAGTTATGTACAACCATTGTTTTTCCATTTTAAATCTCGTGAAATTTCAGCTGTGTCGCCAATACGACATACATTGCAAAAACAGTTGAAATTTGACCCGACGTAAAATTTAAAAACAATGGCTGTAACTTGAACCATTGTGAGGGTTACAGGATGGCTAGTGCGCTCGTAAGAAGAAAAAGAAATGTTTTCAAAGCAGAGTGCGGATGACTCAACTCTATTAGCAGAAAATACCAATGGTTTGCAGAGGAATATCGACTGCCTGAATGTTGCATGTGAGGAGTACGGAATGCAAATATGTGTCAGCAAAACTAAGGTTATGCATGTCGCTAAATCTAGGAAATAAGTAGTTTGCAGTTTAAATGGGCAACAGTTGGAACAGGTTTCTGAGTTTAGTGCCCACTTTTTCGGAGAATGATTTGGGAATTTGGGGAAAGGGCCGTTCATAAATTACGTAACGCTAAAATTGGCATTTTTTAGACCCCCCTCCCCCTGTAACGTTAACGTAACGCAAGTCAGTTGTTGCCAGTCAGTTGAGGTCGCATGTGTTCAACAAGAAGGATTTAAGTAGTGGCAGAAAGTTAGCACAGTTCAAATTCAGGCCAACGCTTTTATATGGTAGTGAAAGTTGGGAGGAGCATAGCGAAGCTGGATCGGAGGGAGCAGTGGGACAATCATATCAGGAACGATGACATCAGGGAACATTTAGAGGTTGCATCAGTGGAAGAGACGGCAAGGGTTAATCGCCTGCGATGGTGCGGGTACATTCAGAGGCTGCCAAAGAGGTTATTGAATGCTCAGATCCCGGGTGTGCGCCCTAGGGGTAGGCCAAGGAGAAGGTTTATAGACTGAGTTAAATGAGATTTAAAAGTTGGGGGACTTTCTCTGAGCGAACAAACCATCTCCTTGGCACACGACAGAAGGGTAAAGGGAGCGTAAAGACCTTACACCGAAAGGTACAAATGGTCTATAAAGTTTGATAATGATGATGATGATGATTCATAGCAGAATTAAACCCTTCTTCAGTTGTGGCATCACTTTTTCATAGCTGAATACGACTTTGCCTTAAACTAATTCCACAATCTATTTTTCTGTAGGTAATACATTTAATTTACAGCTGACCATGAACTGTGTGTTACAGAAAAGATAGATTGTAAACTTTGTTAAAGGCGAAGCCGTATTTAGCTATGAAAAAGTGATGGCGCCATGGGTTTATTCAGCTATGAAAGCTAACATTACTTCTTCTTCAGAGCTTTCAGAGGTAACTAGCCACATGCCACAATCTATTACTTTTGATGTCAAATCAAATTCGAACTACGGATGCTATACGTTTAAGATACGATATATAGTGGGTAGGATTACCAAAACTGTGCTGGAAATATACGTACCGAAACAATAGGCATTGTCCACCTACAAATACAGATGCTTTCGTTGCAATAAAGTGAATGTGCGTAATGAAGTCTTTGTAATTCATTTCGAATTTCAATCGAAAAAATTTTAACAAAAAGTTATTCCGTATTTTAGTATTCTATTTTAATCAAAAAAATTAGATTTCAAGAAATAATTATCGAATAATATCAAATATTTCATTTTTTTTTACTTTTGGTTAGACTCCTTAAAAGCTTTTAACAGTGGAGTCACCTAAGCTAAATAATTTTGTATGGTCAATTCCATACAAAAAGTGGAAAATGCGTTATGTGCAAACGCTCTATATATTTGGAAATTGGAATTCTTTTGTACGGAGAAGTTGAAGATTGAACAATTTTAGCAACTTCTTTCATTCAACAGAAGCCTCGTATGTGCTTGGTTTAGCAAGAAAACAACGTTTGCACACAACCTACCAATGGAATTGCCCTTCATGATGTAGATACAATGAACATACATACATAGGCACTGCACAATAATACCAATATACTAAATATAATCCAGTTTTACCCGATTTTAGGAATTTTCTAGTTGAGTCAATTATGCAAACTTTTCTAAAAGTGATTTGAGTGAAATCTAAAGGGGATAGTACGATCGGCATACATGAGAGAAAATGTACATTAGTAGCAGTAACTTTAAAATTTGTAGACATTTTTTAAAAATTGATCGGCGCGCCGCGGCTGAGTCGATCCGCCGATAAAATCGTTCATTGGCGATTGGAATCATAAAACTTCAAAGATATTTTCAGGACCAATATCAATTATACTTTAACTTAATTTTTAAATTTTAACTCTACCGATTTTTTAAAATATTAACTTAAAGTTTAAAAAACAACTGTTGTGTGGATTTTTATATAGAACAAGTATCACGCATTTCTTTATAATTTTTTTAATTTTTATAGACATTTATAGACAACAGTGTATGTCGGACGCGACATGATGTGCCCCATATATATTGAATCGAAACATTGTTAAAGTCGAACCCAGGAGTGTCAGCTCATTTCCACAATTAAATCAGATTTAGATTTTTGTATCATTCGGGTTGGCAGCAATATAAGCTCCCAATTCGAAACAACTTTGTAATTAACCGCTGCGATTGACGAGAGTTTTCTTTTAACGAAAACGTAATAATTTTCTACGAATTAACATAGATAATGCAATAACGAACTGAAAAATGTGCAAATAAACAGAATATATTTTTTAAGGGTACATTTTATGCTTTTTGCAAGACTCGTTTCACTCACTCGGAATTCTATTCTAAATTTTTTCATCATTACCTCAAAGTAAAGTATTGACGATAACTTGACATTCAGATGATATAATAACCTTGACGACCTTGACTTACACAGGCAGACAGACATTTATAACGGACAGACAACACAATTTTTATAATTTGCTAAATTTGTTACATTCCAACATTGTTTGAATTTAACAGAATTTCAAGAGTTTTTGAACGATGTTTGTGAAATTGAATTGTTGGGACAAATTTAAGGCTGTGGTTACCCTCTCGAATGGTATTTAAGAAAATATTCCTTTCCGAAACAAATGTTTCAATGTTTAAGAATAGTCTTGTTTTTGTTCAATTTTGATAGAACTACGTCCCGTACATTTCGCATTAGCTAAATAAGAGTGTAGATACTTTATGGCATAATCACGAACCGTAAATCTTTTCCAGAATCGTTATGGTCCCTACATTATGCCACATAAATTACGTCTATTTCATTTTTTTAAACAATCAAAACTAATTGGTTGAACATGGACAACTCCATGTAAAATCCATTATCGTTGAGTAGATGTTATGCGAAGCACTTAACCTTATTATATGTATATTTTAGATCTACCAAGAAATGTATATGTATCTTTTACTTCTTATTCTACTCAATGAAAACCTATCTATGTCTTACACAACTGATTTTTTTATTCCTCTTTCACTACCCTCCACTTTCATTTTCCCATTAAATCTATCCCTGGAGAAGAATTCTATGCAGACTATGTTTTAACATCGTTATAGCGGTACACCGAAATATCGTAAGTGACGTTCAAAATCTCAGTATGTTCAACACAAGCCATCAGTTCCGTCCGCCTATGTTTTTATCTTCCTTCGGACGTTTTTTGAAATGACAAAACGTTGAAACACCACCGCAATTGATCAGGATTATAAAACTAATTTGGAGAGTCTGTCACAAAAAATATATAAATACAGAAAAACAAAATATGAGACATATTTACTTGAAACAGTGTATTTAACACAGCCTAATGCACACAAGGTGTGTTGTATTCCGACTGCGCGGGCGTCGCACGATGAAAGTATACACATCGCGTATGTATTGGGCTATTTTGAAAGATATTTTTCTGTATATGCGGTACCTAGTAATGGGAATACATACACCGGTACACTCTCGCACAGAAAATGAATATTACAAAGGGGATGTGCATTGAAAACATGATGGAAGTGAAAGAGAGGGAAGGCAACACCAAGTGACATAATATATTATGTGAATGACATATATCAATGTTCGGAAGAAAATCTGCCCCTAAGGAGAGACCTCTTTTATACTTTTTTCTTGAACACTGCTGAGCATTCGACTACCTCTGAATCAAAGCAAAGTTTCTTAATATTTAATGAAATTCATGAGAAAGAGGTTGGCCCGCTCTACGGCTCTACCAGTGAATCAATTTTCATCAGTTTTTTTTAGTTAGTTTTTTTAGATTCATATCTTTCCTTAAAAACCTTGAAAAGCAATTCCCGTTCGTAAATCGCGGAGATATAAGCAAAAGCTTTTCTGCGACCTTCAAAAAACAAGGTTTTGACTTCGAAAGTTCTTGACCGCGATTTTGCCCATCTTCAACCTCAACATTTCTTTTGAAAGTACCGTTCAGGCAGACCCGATTAAAGTGGAGGAATGGGGTACATCCTCCGGGCCCGTGCCTGAAAAGGTAGCCCGGGCGACTCATTTTAGGGGTCATCCTATGGCTGAAAAAAAGAAAAACACCTTGATTTCATAAAAAAAACTAGTTAAGAGCCTAAAAATTTTCGCCTACGGTGTCAGACAAATGCGAAATCAATCAATTATTTTAATTCTTGCTTATAATAAGACCCACAATCAAAAACTTTATCCTGCGGCAATTAAGTCGTTCTTCGATTTACCTAAAGGACAATAGAGAGCAGTCCGTGATCGCCATTACCCCACGAATTTTACATTTTTCATTTTTCTTATGAATCATTAAAATAGTACATTACATCACAAGGAGCTAAAACGGTGTATTTAGACCCAGGTGGTGAAAAGATCGAATCCGAGGGCGGAGCGCAGCGGAGCCAAAGGAAAGACCTTTTCAACACCGTGGTCTAAATCAGTACCGTTTTAGCTCCGAGTGATGTATACTATTTTCTATCTTTTTGTGTTATTGGACTCGAAATAATTTTTTATAAGAAGTACTTTGTGTCTTTTGATTTTTCATTTAAATTAAGTCATAGTACAGGTAAGACAATGGGAAAAGTATACATTTTTGTTTATTATGTGATCGCCATTACCCCCGCCTCCCCTAATGTAAAATTTATGTAACTAATGAGAAAATGACGTAAAAAATGTTAAAATGAGGAAAATGCTTTTCTGCAATTCAATGCCGAAATACGACAGATTTCGATACCCATCTGAGTGCTGAAAAGTCCGACTTTTCAGCACTCAAATTTGGGTGCGGAAAAGTTCAACTTTTCAGCACTCAAATTTGAGTGCGGAAAAACTTTTCAGCACTCAAATTATTTCTACGTTGAAAATTCAATTTTATTGAATTGTACGTTGAAAATTTCATTGTTAGATGAACACTTGTATCGAATAAAAATTTGCTGTGACTAAATTTCGAACCGCCGCCACCAAAATACAACATCATATTCATATCAAAACGTGCTAACCATTCGGCTACGAAGTCATGCATATACGATCGATTGAATTCTGATGCGTACATATTTTGTTGACTACTTGATTCACTTGATTTGATGGAGTTAATATTCTGACTACTTGATTCAAACAAAATTTTCAATGTGGAATTGATTTTTGAATAAATGTTTTGTCTTGGATGTTTTGTCTATTTCGGTATTGAATTGCAGAAAACGTTGTTCCTACCTCGTTTTGTAACTAGATTTTTTCAGCACACGTCCTAAATAGTGTCCACACTCGCCTCTGGCTCGTGCGAACACTATTTAGGACTAATGCTGAAAAAACCTTAGTTACAAAACTAGGTAGGAAAATTACTATTCCAATTTGGAATGTAAAAATGGTGGAAAAGCATCCATCATTGTTACATTGTCCGTCTTTTTTACATGATCTACATAAATTTTACATAATAATTATCTATGAACTTTCGAACTACGAAAGAAAATTTCGAATGTATCGTTCACCCATTTATCTACGCATGTAAACGTTGTTGTATAAGTTGGATTGTTATTCGCTTGTCTTCGCTTTTCTTGAATTGTATGTTCCGCATGATTGAAAGTCGTGTTAAAGTTGTACCACTTTATTCATGGCGAACATATGAACGAAAACTCTGTCCGGCTTTATTAATGTAAAGGGAATCCCAACACCTAAAATATGCCCCGAAAACCTATTGATTTATTTGGTCGTTCACATTATCACATTTTAAAGCATTTATACGAACTAGCATTTGAATTCAATGTTATTTATTCCACAAAATTGAGATTCGTATTACAATTATAAGTGAACAATACCAAATATGCTACCTGCACCGATTGGTCGAAATAAAATCTTTGCGTTTAATAGTATAGTATTTTATTGCCATTTAAGGGTAACAATCGAGGCCTACCGAGATTTCCTCTCAAATGTCAATATGATGTTTTATTGCATACGCGCACTGTTTTCCCTTAAAAATTATTACTCTAGTGATTATAAATAGAAATTATTAATCTGTGACAATGACATTCTTCATTCCCCTATGTTTGTTTTCTCGTTTTCGCTTATGCAATAAAGAATCGTATTGACATTTGAGGGGAAATTTCGGGAAGCCTCGATGTTTCCCTGAAATGTCAATAAAATACTATTATTGCATAAGCGAAAAAGAGAAAACAAATATATGAGAATGACAAAAATGTCATTCCAAGCGATTAATAATTTCAACTTATGTTACTAGATTAATCATTTTTAAGGGGAACACTGCACGTATACAATGAATTCATTAGGGTAACGGCTCTTGAAATTTCACTCCACCTTGACTACAATTCCGCGATTACACCCCTTGTATTATAATATACTATCATCGCTCTCAATTGTGCCGTATTCTGCGAGTCGATATTGATTGAAAAATCGGTATAAATTGCTTTGAAGATGTAGAAACAAAGCGTAGGAAACAATCGTTTCTTCAAAAAAATAATATTTAGTCTTGATAATAATAGGGAATAAAACAACCAAATAATTTATGTTGGGGGTTCTGCCCCCTCTTTCTCGGCGCCTGTTGCGGGTTTTTTCACGCCATAGACAGCCTCAAACACAGCTGTCTGTCCCGTTAGGCTCCCTTCGACCACCCTTTTTTTAAATTTAGCTCATGCCCTGCTGCGCCACCAAAGTACCGTTTATAATTATTTAGTCCGTGTTTTTCCCAAGGATTTATTTCGTCCGTGGTGATTTTGCCCAGACATATTTTGCTCGAACGCCGAAATTTAGAGTGACATTATATCGTTAAGAATTTTGCCACAGTCTTCATTCAGTTTTATATGTTCTACTCATCCCCATAGATATACATATTATTACATTAGATACCTCGTATACCATAAAATATGAGGCTCCACTTCTGAAGGTTTACAACGTTGTGTGTATATTTTGTTATATGAGATCGGGTAGATCGATAATATAAAAAATATTATTCAACGACAAACAACCACGTTGTACAAATATTTTTTTTCTCTCTACCTTTGTTGTTTAGTTGGGTATACAACATATTCAACTTTATTCATTGAATGGCAGGTCTATTGTAAAATTGACCTAGAATTGTGACATTACGAAATGGAAAAATCTAAAAATATGGTGCTTTACTGGAGAGATTTCTAAATAGGAAAATATTTATAAGCTGTCGTTTAAGGTTATGGTTTTCGGTTGATTTTGATTTGAATTTCTGATTCGATTGATTGAAATAGTCTCTTATCTTCGTTTACTTAGTACGAGAGCAATAATTGTCAAAGTTCGTTTTTGATTTAAAATGACGAAAATTGATAGATAGAAAATGGAATGGCTTAAGGTTTTTTTGATAAAATGAGTTTTGATTGCATGAAACAGAAAAATTACTTTTAAATGAGTAGAGTAGAGTGTTCGTATACTTCAATAGCGACTTCAAGATTTAGCAAGTATTTAACTCTTGAATGAATTTATATTTGGTGAGGCAGTCAATAAATCTTTAAAATATCTAGTTTGTTGGCATACATAAGAGAAACTGACGACGACGTCACAACTAAAAGTTAATCGGTTGACTTAACGCTTAAAAGTTAATTTTTTGACATTCCGGATCACAACTAACGATGACAACGAGCTGCCTGCAGATTATATTTTCATTCGACATCGCGATAAGTTGATATCTGATGTCTGATAACTGTTTGTTGCAATTTTTCTCCATGAAAATAATTTAGGTGACTTATTTCATCGTCATCTAGAACATTTTCAACAAACAGAGGCCTTTTCAAACCAGCATACCCTTAAGTAAACTTTTGAGAGGCTTGTCGTCTCGGTTCAGCCGGACTAAAAATGTGTTGGCAGCGGCTTGAATGACAGATGGAACTCGGCGGCTATCATATCTGACTATTATTCTTCATTCCAAGAAACAGTGGTTAATGGAAAATTGTGGAATTGATTCCCCGTCAGTTATTTCTCAAAACTGTGTAATATTTGTTAATTTGTCTTTTGTAATGAAATAAAAAGTTTGATGTAAAATCGCTCAAAAAATTAAGGGAATTGTTCAGCAACTAAATTGATTTAAAACGAAATGTAAAACGTCTATCGTGTTTTATGTCAACCGTCTGCGATTAATCGAGACATATTAAATTTTCTTTTATGAAAGGTGCCCTGCCCAAGCTTCAATCTTTTTCTTTTCTTCGTTTTTTCTGAATAGGAGTTAATTCAATATCCGGATTTATTTGGTAACCTTTGGATACCTTCGCTGCTATTTTGTCGTCTAGCAAAGCATACTCCAATTTCACATATAACCTTTAGACATAATTCCATAAAAATAAATGTAATTTTTCTTCTAAATTTTTGATTATAGAGAGTGAACCCAAGGGAAACTGAGTAATAGATAACTAATAATGTCTCCGTCTCCTATTAGCAAGTGGTTTCAATATAAATTCTTTCAAAAAATGTGGAACGGTGTATCTCATCATTTTTCTTGAAAGATGTGGAATACTAAAAAAAACAAATGTGAAGGAATAGTATGGCGGGAGATGGTTTTAGGTCGAACAAGCGATGCTTGTATTAATATGCGTGTGTTCGTAGTTTGATCGACTTCCAACCCAAACCGAAGCAGTGGCGTTGCGTTATGACTGGATGACGTTTAGATCGCGCCCTTTCAAATTCAGTATGGAACGTAGATCGTATGACCAGAGGCTCAAAGTTCTTAAATTAGATTCGTTGGAATCAAGGCGACTTGAGAATGATGAGCTTGTTCTATGAACCACATCGACTCCCAGTTACACCATCAGCTTTCATTCAATCATCGGAATATACCAACTCGGCAAAAAAGCGTTTTCTACCTACCCAACATCAAAACCAATTACCATGAAAACTGTCCAATTTTCAGAATACAAAAATTTGTTTGAGTTTTGCTCCTGTTTTACACGCTTTGCTTTTCCGCAGGGAATTTTTTTACATAATTCAGAGGGTTTCTTAGCATTAGCAACTTTAAAATGTTTTGTTTAAATGTGCTGACATTTTTGTTAAAGCTTTTCTTAAATTATTGCATGCCAATGTCGAAAGAATGAAAATTTAATTAACTTATTTCCCGACAATAATTCTTTACTTCATTAAATTCTACACTTCATCTATATAAAGAACTTTCCCCCTGCCAAGCATTTTGGCACAACAGGCTTTTCGTACAAAAAATATATTTTGAAAAAAATCCATGACGCCACACTGTGCGAAAACTTCATTTAATTTATTGAACTTTTTTCCCTTCTATCCAATCTATTGATTAGATTTATGATCTAATAATAGGCGGATATGGAAAATGGGGAGCGAAAATACCTTTTTTAAAAAAAAATTCATGTAGGCATGTGTGCACGTTTTGTTTGCTTATTATGACATCTTCAGACGATCTGCTTTTCACCTTCAGTTTTTTAGTAGTAGCGCAAAGTAGATATTTATTCAACTCAAGTGCTCGAAAGGGAAGTATTGCGCATGGGTCGTGAGGACTTCCAAACTTGGACCCCGGTGAACGCAACTACTACTGTTTTAATGCAAAACTCTTCCAACAGACAAGTACCTTGGTGTCTCGTCCCAATGTTTGACAATCTGCTATAGCAGCAGTTACTATATGTGCGAGAGTGTATTGGTATCAAGTAATGTTCAATATATAAATGAAAATGGATATTACTTAAAGCAACTGTCAAGTTTGCACCAACACACTCTCGCGTACGTATTGAAACATTATACGATACTATGAAGTACATAACTTGGTGTGCACTAACACTGGGCAAGCCCTCGTGTACCTATACATCTCGTTGCATTGTAATGTACTATTTGCGCGTCTAGGGAGTCCTACGTGATACTTTGATGTTGATACATCCGTAATTTTGATCAATTTTTCTCTGATCCACGCATAAGTTATTAAGAGCAAGCTACCATCGTAAAATTCAAACATGGTGCTACTTTCAAATGTTCTTCTCTCGTTGCTGTCCATCCGTACTATTTGGTCGAAAACAAATTGCTTGTCGTGTGTATGCTCCATTACTAAACATATCCATCACATACCAGTACGTCGATAAGCACACTGAATTCATCAACCATATAAAGTGAAATGTGCTCAGTCATATGTGCAATATAAAGTTCTTTGGTATGTTATGGATGCCAAATTATGCTGAGCATGAAGACGGAAGTCTAATGTTACTAAATATTTCAAATATTAAACGGAAAAATTCAATGAAGCGTATTGAAAACGATCGGGAAGCAAAAAGTTTCAGGTCAAAATATTCAGATCAATAATTTTACTTGACACCCATGATGTGTTCGGATGACATATTACATTGAGTTCGACAAATTTATTTTCTGTGAAGTCGATTGTGAGTATACTTCAATGAATCTCATTAAATATGATATTGTTAGCATAATTTTATTAGTCGGAAGAGTGTCAATAATGTTGTAAATAAATTTTATTCTATAATGGCTCCCAAGTCACTTCGTGCAACTTTTCTCTGAGAAAATGTTTTTGAAGGTTCATAACGAAAACAATTAGAAAGAAATATTACGAAAACTAATTTGATATTTATAGATGAATGAAGCGTGCACTTTGTGAGACCAATAAATTAATAACCAATCAAATATTTCAAAACAACTCGGAATTAATTTTACGTTTCCGTTAACACGATCATTTTACACTGAAATGAATTGGTACATCGTTATAAATTTTTCGATGCGTATTTTTGCTTAATTATTTTAAGCACAACTATCAATGACTAAATGTTATATGCAACTTTCCACAAATAAATTTGAGGTGTGGCAAAAATCCACCGTCGCGATTCAAATAAATTTTAATTGGCACAAAAACAGGAAAATCAATCTTAAAGGAGTTTTTGAGTTTAATCCAAACTTCGTTTAAATTTGGTATACCTTACTCTAAGACGAACTCTTCGAATTCTTCTTTACCACTCGCCTGCAAGTAGTACAATGAGTTAAGTATTTATATAAGAATTTTACTGACTTTTAAAAACTCAATGAAGTTAAACGTGATGCTTCAATGTAATCCACATACGCCAATCTTGCCTTATTGGACCCGTACCAATTACAAAGGTGCTATACGTTTACTACAAACAATTTTATTGTAACATGGGGTAGATCGAGGTGGGAGTTGGGGGATGCATCTATTGCCGTCTAGAGATACGAATCAGCAATAAAAAAAATGTCCGTCTGCCCGTCCGTCTCCACTTTTTTTCCAAACGGCTCAACCGATCAGCCTAAACTTTTGGCCCTGAAAGGTATATGATGATTCAAGTTCGAAGATGAGCAAAATCGGTCAAGTAGTTGCGGAGATATGGTCGAAGAAGCGGAGGTCGGACATGAATTTTGGCACGGAAATTGATCATGTTGGTGTCAAATCAAGGCATTTGATCTCATAAACCTAAAAAAATGATTTTTGTAGCAATCGGGTCAGTGGTGTGGGCACAGGGACCAGTGGATTGGATGTAATTGAGTATGTTGGCGATATACGAAAGCAAGGCTGCCGCGCTATTGAAAAAAAATAGCGTCGCTATCGCTATCGCTATTCAAAATTCAATATCGATAGCGTCGCTATTGCTATAGGGAAATAGCGATAGTGATAGCGAAATTCGCGCTATTTCGCTATTGTATGTTGAGTCAAGGTATCTGAATAAAAATACTTCATTTTGTTGACTTAGGACTCGATGTTACACTTTGTTAAGATGGATGTTTGGTTTAAATAATATAATAAGTTGAAATATAGAAATAAAAAAAAAACGTGTCGAGGTTCGTATAAACCAACTACATATTTTAGAATAATTAAGCTTATTACCACCCAAGTAAAAAAAAGTCTCAAATGAAACTAAAAAAAGACATCGCATTGGTCTCAAGTTTAAGTATTTCTTGGTCTAAAAAAATCCTTATTTTGATCCATTAAAAAATTAAGTTCAGTTAAAGTACACGTTGAGGACTTCTCATTTTAGATAATTTCGATGCATTGAAAGTGTTGAGACTTTTGAGGTCACCTCTTTTCTTCTCATATTTTTAGATTTTAATTTAATTTATATTTATATTTATTTATTTCGGCCAACGGCTATCGCTTACTGGCTATTACATTTACAATGAACACATTTAAAAATAGTAAAAAGAAAAATTTTATCAAAACCGAAGATGGACTGACGACCCGGTCGACCCGTCGAAGTCGACAGCCATCTATTGCATCTTGTCCAATTAATCACAGAGTAGCAGTAAATTGAAACTGAAAACTGAAGAGCCCGTCGCGTCGATCCATGAGGCACCAACGTCTCGTGTAGCAATGGTCCACCTGAAACAAAAGGGATTAGCGGAAACTAGTCGCCTTGACTAGTTATTTTTGCACAAGTCGACGTGACTTAGAGTTACATTTGAGTTTCATTTTAGAGTCGTTAGACCCAATTGACTAATCAGCTGTTGATTAGATTGAGAACCAGAGGTTCAGTTTATGAAATTCTGATCTTACCGTTCAGTTTATATGTGATTCTCAATTTCCTAATAGTCGCCTTAAACGTTTCACGTTGTATGTTTTGAAACCACAGTAATGAAAAGCGATTAAAAGCCATGCACATGTTATTGATAGGCTCATAAAGACCATATTTAGTCCTGTGTTTGTCAACTTCGAGAAAATCATCAGCACAAGTGGGTCTGGAATTTCGCATGATCTTGCTTCTGATTTTCGGTGCGTCGATGGTTTCATTCATCAGATCGGATACAAAAAAAATTTTACTGAGACCGATGAGGACTGTTGAATGGTCTCATTTCAAGTTCTTTGGTGATTAAGTGTTCACTTAAAATAGAGAATGCTCACTGTGGAAATCAATTAATGAGACAGATGGAGGACCTTCGAAAGGTCTCATTTCGATATAAGCAATATACCTTTGCTTATAAACACGCAGGTAGTGTCTTCCGGGAATGTTTCCTAATGATTTTTCAATAGCAGAACGAAGAAATTTGTAATATTCAAACATATGAAAAATAGCGATAGCGATAGCGTGAAACTAACGAAAAAGTCGCTATCGCTGTCGCTGTTCGACAAATGGAAACGCTATCGCTATAGCGGATAGCGATAGCGAAATTTCGCGCTATTTCGCTATAGCGCGGCCGCCTTGTACGAAAGCAGATGGTTTTTCGTCTATATTTGCTTAACTATGCAATATGTAGATTTATTGTCAAAAGCAAAGTTGTAGAGAATAAAATTTTAGGGAACACGTGTTTCAGGATTTTAAAGAAAATGGCCCAATCCTGGTAGAATTGGACGGGGTGACACATATGTCTAGAACTATGAAAGTTAGGATGTTGCTTCCAAAGGCAAAGTTGTAGACAATAAAATTTTAGAGAACACGTGTCTCGTGGTTTAAAGTTTGCTTCTTAAGGCAAAGAATTACATTTTAGAGAAAATAGTTTCAGGATTTCTTGAAGAAACTACGTTGGTCCTCTCTTTGATATGCAGGGGGGAATATTTAGGCCATGAAAATTAATGGTCTCAGACGTTCTTCGGTAGGGCCTTTGACATTACCTTGGGTAATTTCTGTGATCTTTGAAATTATTATAGTTATAGAATAGTACAAGACATTTGGGTTGTTTTTTTTTCATAAACTAAATTGTTAAACCTATTATGTGTGACCGATTACATATTTTGACCTGTAATATTTTTTAACTCGCTTTGTTAGATAAAATTTAAATCGAAGTTTCACACATGTGTATTAGGCTCAATCCATCGGTATTGCTACTTTGTAAAATATGTAAACGCTATAGAAATTGAGTGTAACAAAATGTGTTTCCATTCACTTACTATAAAGAAGTTATTGAAAACAATGGCGAACGCAAGCAATTTATTAAAGTTTGCAAAGTAGATGTGTTGTAATATAAGGAACGGTATGTTTTGTCTCAATTTTTAAAGACTATGTAGTAAGAGTGAAAAAGATGCAAAATGCGCTGTACCCTTGCACACTCCACTGTACATACAATGGTACAACTCACTGTACTTTGGTACACCCCACTGTACCCTGGTACACTTTATTGGACTTTGGTACACTTAATTATTCCTTGGTATACATGTGCGCCGGCGAAAATTACCATCGGTGAACGCTGAAGTGTGAACGCTGCAAATTAGCGATATCAACAAAAATATTCAAATCCGAGAAAATCAGGCTCTTCATCTGATTGGATTAAAGATTCACAAATTTGTTCAAGATTTTACCATACCACTCAATGATGGTTCACATCTTATCAGAATTTTTGGAAGGACTTTCATGAAAAGCCGAAGTAAGTGTGTAAGTGCTCATACTATTATGTCACTCTTTCTAAAGACTCTCGTAGCTTTGTAACAATTCAAATAATTCTTTTCGTGTATCTTAGCTAAAAATGCTGGAAGTATTTTTTCTCAAGAAACATCAGACTTACTACGACTTACTCAGTTGTTATGCCAATAGGAATGACAAAGTTATTTTTTTTTTTTGCAAAACAACGATTTTGCATTTCAAGTCGAAGGAAGGCGATAATGGCATTCACACTGATGAGTTTTTTTTTTAAATAATAATTAGCTTGTGGAATGAATTGTTCTGTTCTTTTCTCTGTCAGCTAGAATTGAAGAACAACATCAAATGTTCTACATTTTAGTTAATTCAACTGAACGTTTTTTTCTTATGAAATTATGAGACAATTTAGAAGTAAAGTTCATTCAAACGTACAGAATTTCAAATATTATTTATAATTTACCACACACCGCACCGCCTCAATACGGTTGATTGCCAACAACTACCATATAGTGGCTGTTTGAAAGCATAGTGCAACTGCAATTTTTCAGTTCAAATGAAACGAGACACGCTTAAATTAATGTAGAAGTAACATTTAATTGGTTCATTTCTTTACGCCAATTAAGTGCTGTCTGGAGGCTAATTGAAGAAAAACATGCCTTTGTTTCTTTTACGTTAAATAAAATATATAAATTGTAACGAATGAAGTCAAATAAATTTACAACGAAACGGCGACAAACGATATAAATTCAATTACAACCGAACAAGTGAGTGTAAATTTGCTTTTGAAGTTAACATTTAGACTTTGAAAGTATGGAATGCGTGCAATACAAGAAAAATATTTACCTCTGCTGTGGAAATTTTTGTAAAACTTTCGGTGATTGATTTTCCACACAACTTATCAGAAACTAAACATTTTATGTGGAGATAGTAATTTTTATGCTGAATAACGGGCACTTTATGAGAAAAATAAGCGAAAAAAACGGTAAAAGCTTGGGTAAAAGGTACGTCCCAGAAGATACACCAAAAGCTGCAAATTGCCTCTTTTTGCAAAAGGTCGTCCTTTATAGACTTAATTTTCAAATACTTTTTCTTCGTGATAAATTTGCATGTCTCTTTGAGATTTTCCGGTAGAGAAGGCTGATGACAATATTAATTGACCGTCAAATACGGAGTTTTTCATTATTGCTTTTTGGGCTAAAGCCCGCGAAATGAGAAACGTGTGCGTGTTTGGTATTCTTAAAACAAATCACAAAAAATCCATAATCCAACAGATGTCAACCGCCTAAAGTTTGTTTGTCGATTTATTTATTTGTCTGTCGGGCATAAACCAACAACCGTATGAAGACATACGTCCACCCTGCTTTCCTTTATGAAGAGTTCGAAGGAACTGAATTAAAATTTTGTTTTGCACTTCTTTTACAGTAAAAAAAAAAACAATTGATACCTAACTCATTTCAACATTTTTCTGAACTTTTTATTTCTGCGCAGGTTATTACTTACTGACTTACTTTACCGGCACTACAACCCATTAAGGGTCTTGGCCTTCTCCAACATGCTTCTCCAACCGGGCCTATCTGCAGCTAACGTCTCCCAGCTGCTTACTCCCACAGTTCTTAAATTGGCAAAAGCAGCGTCGCTCCACTTGGACTTGGGTCGCCCTGCACTCCTTTTGCCTTCAGGTTTGGACTTCAGAATTTTTTTTGGAATACGATGTTCATTCATTCGTTGTACGTGACCGAGCCAACGTAGTCTATTTATTTTTGTTGTTCTGACTATGTCGGGCTCTCCAAAAAGCTCTATGAGCTCGTGATTATATCGTCTGCGCCATCGGTTCAGTTATCGGTCAAATACTGGTCCAAATATTGTACGCAGTACCTGTCGCTCGAACGTATGCAGAGATTGTTCATTTTTCTGTGTCAAGCACCACGACTCCGAACCGTACGTAACTACCGGTCTGATCACAATTTTATAAAGTGCGCATTTTGAATTTCGGCTTACTGACTTGGACTTTAGAATTTTCAGCAGGCTGTAATAACTCCGGTTGCCCAAAGTTACTCGCCTTTTTATTTCGTCCGCAATGTCGTTGTTTATGTTCAGCTCTGATCCAAGGTATACGAACTTATTGACCATTTTGACTGTGTGTGTGTCGATCGTTACGTTATCTTCCCGATATCGATTCGTAGGTGGGATGATCATGTATTCCGTTTTTCCGTCATTGACCTTCAACCCAAGGTCGGTACCTTTCCTCTCCAAGGCCATAAACTTATATTTAACAACATCCATACTTCGGCCAATAATGTCCAGGTCATCTGCAAAACCAAGCAACTGACTGGACTTGGAGAAAATGGTGCCGCTGGAGTCTATGTCCATGGTTTGAACAACTGCTTCGAGTGTTTAATTGAAAAGCAGCGTTGCAAGATCTCCTTGACGTAGGCCTTCCTCAATGTCGAAAGTCTCTGACATTTGATTGCGGATCCTTACTCGGCTGTTAGCTCCGTTTAGTGTTAGCTTCGTTAGCGAGATCAGTTTGTTGGGAATTCCGAACTCCTCCATGACTCTCCATAGCTTACTTCTTCTAACACTGTCATAGGCTGCCTTGAAGTCAACGAACAAATGGTGTGTGTCAATGTTGTACTCCTTGCACTTCTCCAAGATCTGTCTGATATTAAACAGCTGGTCCGATGTTGAACGACCTACACGAAAACCACTTTGGTATTCACCTATCGTAGATTCCGTGTATGGATGAAGGCGCTGATATAGAATATTTGCAAATATCTTGTAAGCAATATTCAGCAGAGCGATTCCTCGAAAATTGCCACACTACAATTTGTCACCTTTTTTTGTATATGGGACAAAGTATGCTGGTCTTCCAATCTTCCGGTAACTCCTCGTCATTCCAGATGCGTATGATGAGCTCGTGCATCGCCATACATAGCGCGTTGCCGCCGTTCTTGAAAAGTTCACCGGGTAGGTTGTCAGTCCCCGGGGCTTTGAAATTTTTGAGCTTTAAAATTTCAGCTTCAACTTCTTGCATCGTTGGTTCTTCTATGTATGGTTGCGCAGTCTGAAATGGCAATTCGTCGTTTTCGTCGTCTCGGTTGAGCGGTCTGTTCGGGTTAAGCAGTTCCTTAAGTACTCAGCCCATCTCGCAATGCACCTTTCCTCATCTGCTAAGACCAATCCATGCTTGTCCTTACACAGCAAAGGTTGTTGACTGTAACCGTTTCTGGATTCGTTCACTTTCCGGTAAAAGTTCCGAGTCTCCTTCCGATTGCCAAACTTCTCAATTTCGATCAAAACGTCCTTGTCACGCTGTCGCTTTTTCCGTCGGAAGAGTTTTCTCTCGAAATTTCTTTTAGAACGGTACTCTTCCTGGCCAGCTCGAGTGAATCTACTTAGAGTTTTCAGGCGAGCTGCGTTTTTGTCGTCCATGGCCTTCTGGCATTCATCGCCAAACCAGATATTTCTTTTATTTCCCGTTCTCGTTCCCACTGCCTCTGCTGCGGCGCTCTCTACATTCCGTCTAATTTGATTCCACGCATCGTCTACGCTTCGTTGTTCGCTGACCATTCCGCCAATAATATTCGTCTCCAGCCTGTCAACATATTGACGTTTAATGTCTTCGTTCTATAGTTTTTCCACGTCCCACCTTTCCAATGCCGGTTGTCGATTGTGTTGAACCGATATTCGAGACCTAACTGCCGCTCTCACCAGGTAGTGATCGGAATCTACATTCGGTCCTCTACAGCTTCTGACATTCAACATATTTGAACAGTGACGTGCATCTATCAAAATATGGTCAATCTGGTTTTTGGTTCGTTTATCCGGTGATACCCATGTCGTTTTGTGGATGTCTTTATGTTGGAAATAGGTACTGCTGACAACCATGTTTCTTGATGCTGCAAAATCAACCACCCGCGTTCCATTTTCGTTCGAGTTTCCGTGAAGGCTATGTTTACCGATTGTGGGACGATAAAATACTTCGCGGCCTATTTTAGCATTAAAATCTCCAAGCACAATTTTAATGTATCGTTTCGGCGCTCCATCATATACATCCACCAGTTTCTCGTAGAATAGCTCCTTCACCTCGTTGTCGCTTTCCTCCGTAGGCGCATAAACGTTTATAAGAGTGTAATTGAAAAATTTTCCTCTTATCCGTAGAGAGCACAATCGCTCGTCAGCAGGACTGAAACCAATCATCGCGTTTCTAGCTCTGCCGAGAACCATGAAGCCTGTTCCATACTCTCTTGGACTGTCGTTACTCTTCCCACTATAGTAGAACTTATAGTCGCTACTGGTCATGGTGTCCTTTCCAGGCCATCTCGTTCCTTGCACAGCTGTTATGTCAATTTTTGCCGCTCTTAGCGCACTTGTGAGAGATCTCAATCCTCCTGGCCGCAACAAAGATCTTACATTCCATGTTCCTAATTGTAAATCGTTGTCCTTTTTCCGATGCTTGAGTCGTTGCCGTTTATCCTGTCCGATCCGAGGCTGTGTTGGGGAATTCATAACAAGACTGTTTTTACGGTGTCTGGGAGTTAGCCACGCGCCCAACCTACTTTCCTTCTCCCGATGACCCGTAGGAAAGTCACCAGGTGGTGATGGTAGCCCATCTGACTAGGGCTGTGTATGCTGCCGTTGTCTCCTGCTGTTGAGATCATCCGCCACCATACTAAGTCGCCATCCCATCTTGATAGCGCCTAGCTGCCTTCGGCCCTCCCTATACGTGCCGTTTAGGTACTACCCGAAGCAGCCCCCCTCATCCTTATGCTAAGTGACCCACACTACTACACCAGGGTTGGTTACCTGATCGTTCATGCGGGTTGCTCACTATAACAGGTGTCACCACGGGTAGGATAGGATGTAGGAGTAGGTGGACAGAGGCTAAGGTACATAAAGGAGTAATATATTACGCTTAACACACCATTTGACACCTCAAAAACCTGCGCAGAAGTAAAAAGTCCATAAAAATATTGAAACGGGCTTAGATTTTAGCTGATATTTTTCTCAAAACTTTTTTTAGTGGAAGATAGATGCTTAGCGTCAAAGGGAAAGTTGTTGGGTTTGGTATATTGTGTGTCGGGACACCGAACAAAATGACGGATATGCGTAAGCAGAAAGAAAGCTCAATTTTTATTTTCTAGAATATTTTCTAGAAGTATCTGCGAAGATAAATGATAGACCGTTGGTTTATTCGACAAAGTCTCAGAGTTTTGTGTGTAGAAGTGACCAACATACATGAAAAATGTCAGGTAGTTGGAAAAGTGGTCAATTTTTAGGGTCTTACACTTATGTTATAAGTTACAGAAGATGGAGGTAGTAGCAAGAGGGGAGTACAGGGGAAGTACACTTCGGGGGAAGAAGAATAGGTAGGAAGCGGAATACGGGGGAACCCCGAAAGGCCATCCCGGAATGCGATGCAAAAATTGCACTTTCAAAACCAAAGTCGGCAGTGTAAGAAACTAATTGGCCGTCGCACTCAGAACAATTAATCATTACCCGCGTCAAGTTGCTCAACTCCGAAAGGACACCCGGACTGCGAACGAGGAGATTAATTTTTCGAAATTACGATCAATGTGAAGTGAATTTTGATAAATTGTCAAGTGATTGTGTGTGATTGAATTTTATTGTAGTCTAACTCATACGATAAATAAATAACGCAGGTAGTGGAATACGGGGAAAGTGGAGTAAAGATTTCGATTTGATATATTACGTACAACATTCATCGATTCATATCTCATCTTAATTTTACGAAAAAGAAAATACTCTAATTTATAGTGCCTCTCGCTCCCACTTCTCTTTTTACATTTTGTGCGGTAAGATCAACGAAGAGATATAACGGCCTTCAGCATTATACACCACTTAATTTAAAACCGAAAATAATTTGCTTTGGCTCTCTGAATGGAAATCCTCCAGACAACAACCGAGAATACTTTTAAGCCTACGTAGCCCTTAGGAACGGAGGATTCAACTAGTTGACGTCCCAATTAATAGGTCAAACACAGAGAAATGACAAGTTGGCACCACTGTAGAATGCGCAAATAAGAGTTTCGAAAGAGCGGAAGTTCTCTCAATTTTGCATGGGTTTTTCATGTCCATCCTATTCTTTCTTTTATACGTACCATCGAAGAATGAGATGGTCATGTTAGTCCACTTTCATATGAAAATCCGCTGCATATTTTTAACGCGTTCGTGCGGATCGAATGCAGCCAATGAGCCAATAATCATTATTGCCAACTTATCATTTCTCTGGTTAGTTCTGATCGTTTAAAAAACAATTCTTAACTTTCTGAAAATTTTACTCTGCCGGTAGCGCCTTCATCCATACACGGAATCTACGATAGGTGAATACCAAAGTGGTTTTCGTGTAGGTCGTTCAACATCGGACCAGCTGTTTAATATCAGACAGATCTTGGAGAAGTGCAAGGAGTACAACATTGAAACACACCATTTGTTCGTTGACTTCAAGGGAGCCTATGACAGTGTTAGAAGAAGTAAGCTATGGAGAGTCATGGAGGAGTTCGGAATTCCCAACAAACTGATCTCGCTAACGAAGCTAACACTAAACGGAGCTAACAGCCGAGTAAGGATCCGCAATCAAATGTCAGAGACTTTCGCCATTGAGGAAGGCCTACGTCAAGGAGATCCTCTTGCAACGCTGCTTTTCAATTTAACACTCGAAGCAGCTGTTCAAACCATGGACATAGACTCCAGCGGCACCATTTTCTCCAAGTCCAGTCAATTGCTTGGTTTTGCAGATGACCTGGACATTATTGGCCGAAATATGGATGTTGTTAAAGATAAGTTGATGGAGAGGAAAGGTACCGACCTTGGGTTGAAGGTCAACGACGGAAAAACGGAATACAGGATCATCCCACCTTAGAATCGATATCGGGAAGATAACGTAACGATCGACACACACACATTCAAAATGGTCAATAAGTTCGTATACCTTGGATCAGAGCTGAACATAAACAACGACATTGCGGACGAAATAAAAAGACGAGTAGCTTTGGGCAACCGGAGTTATTACAGCCTGCTGAAAATTCTAAAGTCCAAGTCAGTAAGCCGAAATTCAAAATGCGCACTTTATGAAATTGGGATCAGACCGGTAGTTACGTACGGTTCGGAGTTGTGGTGCTTGACACAGAAAAATGAACAATCTCTGCATACGTTCGAGCGAAAGGTACTGCGTACAATATTTGGACCAGTATTTGACCGAAAACTGAACCGATGGCGCAGACGATATAATCACGAGCTCATAGAGCTTTTTGGAGAGCCCGACATAGTCAGAACAACAAAAATAAATAGACTACGTTGGCTCGGTCACGTACAACGAATGAATGAACATCGTATTCCAAAAAAAATTCTGAAGTCCAAACCTGAAGGCAAAAGGAGTGCAGGGCGACCCAAGTCCAGGTGGAGCGACGCTGCTTTTGCCAACTTAAGAACTGTGGGAGTAACCAGCTGGGAGACGTAAGCTGCAGATAGGCCCGGTTGGAGAAGCATGTTGGAGAAGGCCAAGACCCTTAATGGGTTGTAGTGCCGGTAAAGTAAGTAAGTAGCTCGCTGTCATCGATAGTGATTCGGAATGTCGGAAGATAACCTTATTAGCGTTAATTCAACTGATTAACTTTTAATTGTGACGTCGTGAGTTTCTCTAATGATATTTGATTCGATCCATGCTTTCAGAGGAAATCAGTGTAAATATTTCTACATAAAAAAGGGGTGGAATGGAAACTTACGTGCTGGTATACATGACATATACATATAAATTTGCCTGGCTCACAGTTTCTTTTCATTTCACCAATCAGCTTTTCTCTGAAAGCGAAACTTCGGATATCAAGAGACAAGTTGGTGATATGGAGGCTGTAAATCAAAATTGTTTGCTTACTTCAAATCCACATAATCTTTTTATATAAATGAATTGCAGAAGAAAACTTTTTCTTTTTTGTATTTTTCAAACTAAATAAAGTTTTAAGTAAAAAAGGATGCTTCTGCCTGCCCTGCCCATACAAAGAGAGTAATGTAGTGTTCTTTGCTGGTTTCATTTTTGATAGAGGAGTGCATCTTTATGTTTCATTAACAAAATGTCTGTTTTATACTCAAAAATAGTAATTTGCTGTATAAGCGATAGTATATTGGTGTGTGTAATCGCATTACTAGGTAGCGAAAGCTTACTTTCGCGGCATGTGCACCAACACACTCTCGCACATACAGCAAAATATCTTTCAATTATAACCCAATACGCACTCGATTGGGGAATATTGAAATAATACACTATTGCAAATATAATAATAAATAATGCACTATTGTAATACACTAACTTTTTACTTTACTTTTTATTACTAAATGTGAAATTTTCGAACGAGTTACGTGACCTGTATCCAGCTAGCATTTTAAATGAAAAACCTCAAAATCTCATTCCACTTCGTAAATCCTTTTCCTGTCGAGCAGAAAAACGGTAATAGGTAATATACAGCTTTGCAGAGCTGATACTTCTCATAAGTATTAATAATTTCTCAGCTCACACAAAATGAAATTTTCGAATAATGTCAAACGGAGTAAATTTAGAATTAATAATAATATTTGTAAGTCACTCTTCATTCAAATAAATGTTAAGCAAAAATTTCAATTTTACATTGGGATAAAAGTTGCTGGGAAGTTTTCACTGCAAGATGAACTGGGCTTTATGAGTGCTTTGAAAGGAGACACCCTTAACATTATTGTATTACGCATATACTTTTTTCAAAGCCATAAATATGGCATACGATGATGTATTTCGAAATATCTTTTCAGAAAGAGCCTTTAAAATTCTCTAAAAATCGATTCGTTTTTCTATTCAATTTCTTACTTTTTATCCTTCGTATTTATCCTAAATTCAATATCGCGTTGCTATAAATACATTCTGTGTGTGTTGTACCTACAATAGACAAGCTATAAAACGCACATAGTTGCTTTGATGAACTTTCGAAAATTGATGGAGTAAAACAATACACTTGATTGGTTCCTAAATCGAAAATGGTTTAACGAAAATGTTTAAATCACTACTACAAATTGATTTGTTTGGAAGAATAATCCAACGGTGAATTTGTTTGAAGATTTCTATATAATGAGAAAACTTGACGAGATTAAAGTTAAAATTCACCAGATGAGAGGGAAAACTTAATTGATTTTCCTTTTCAAGAAGGTAATTTAAAGGAAAAGTATCTTTACTAAAGTAAAAAAAAAACTTAATTCAACTACGATGAAACAAAATTAATTTACAAATAAAACTAAAATTAATTCGATACTCGCCATGCAAGATTTGCAAAAAGTAAACGACGACACTATCGAAAACATCTTATTCTACTTGATCTGAACTACTTAAAAGCATAGAACTTAACGAAACCGAAACTCCTACTTTTTCAAAGTTTAGTTCGATAACTTTTTACCATAGGAATTCGAAACTAGGAAGGTAAAACCTCCGACAACTTCGGAGAAACAAAAACTACGACTGAAAAACGAAAAAATATAATCGTCTCTACTGTCTTACTCTCTTTTGAAGGGTAATAAGCTGCTACATTCCTTTGTGAGTAATTCACCCAGTCTTTGTGGTTTGCTAGCTGTGCCGTCCTTTCATTGCTTGAATGCAAACACACAGATTTCTTGTTGTTGAAGTTGTCGTTGTCGGAGTTTTCTATTCCGAGTTTTTGGCGTCCGCGTTTTTATGTGAAATCGTCCGGAATTGTGTTTGATTCGAGGCTGTGTTCAAATGGAACGACATTATTTTCTTCACATAGTACCATTTTTAGGATTAGAATACATGCGCGAGACGACAAATGTTTGGATAAGTGCCTTCTATAGGGACCGTCTCTAAATTACGTAACGCTTAAAGGGGGTGGGTATGAGGCTAGCGCTACGGAGTGTTTCGATGGGGCAAAGGGGGTCTAGCCGAAGCGCTACATAACGCTCGCGTCCTAAAATTTTTCTTAAAATGTGAAAATGTCGAAGAGAAAACTGTTAGAGTTTCATTTTTTCTTTGCATCGCTCACAATGATAATAATTTCTGTTTCAAAAAATTTTCATTCTTATTTTTTCTTTTATTTGTATTTTGTGAATGAAAATAGTATTGTGCATTGATTGAATTGGCGGAACGAATGCCGAATAAAGAATGGAATCAATGAGTTAATGGAATGTCAAGGTCAGAATGTTAAATTTTCCAATTTTTTGGCAGTAAAAAACTTACAATCTTTGTTTTTTCTTTTGTTTCGCTTAACGAATTTTCGAATTTTCATTTAAATTATAATAGTACTCCTCTTGAAGAAGTTGATTCCTTTAAATATCTGGGTATAATTCTTGACAAATACGTTACTTGGCGAAATCATATAAATTATCTTTGTTCAAAATTATCAGTTAGAGTGGGAATTTTAAAAAAGCTCTCTCATTTTTTGCCAAAAAAATATTGTTGTTATTGTATTATTCAATGATTCATTGTCACCTCATTTATCTATGTATATCGTGGGGCTCAGCGGCGATTTCACACCTGAAACCTCTATCATCATCATCAGAATAGAGTCCTTAAATCAATATATAGCCTACCGATGATGTACCCAACACGTGAGCTGTATAATTTGACAGGTATTCTCCCTATCAGAGGTCTATATTGTTACCAAGTTTGCTTGTTTGTGAAATCTTGCATTTTGGGTAGGATTTATTCAACGATTCAGTTTTTAAATAACGAACATACACACGACACACGTTCAAAGAATACTTTATATTATAAAAGTACGAAGACGAATATTGGGAAAGCGGGAATTAGTTTTATTGGTCCTCAAGAGCAACTTAATAAATTATCCAAACTATATTTATTAATATGAAGTGATGAAAGGGAAAAAAATCCAACAGATTATTCTTTGTTTTCTTTTTCGTTGTTTAAAAAAAAAAAAAAATATTTTGAAATTTTTATTATATTATAAACCAA
>CM055403.1:5850623-5957623 GCA_029228625.1 Pseudolycoriella hygida | reverse complement strand
TGCGGATGGCGATACTGTTCTTATATGGGAGACTGTGCCCATGATAAGAGCGCTTTATTTTTGTTGGGCTGCTTCATTGCGGTCCCAGTACTTTAACAAAAGGAACGTCTCTCGTTCTCTGCCTCTTGTGGTTTTCTCTTCCCCTTCGAAGTTAGGTTTGCATTGTTTTTTTGGGTTAAAAAAGGCAATGCAAAAGGGTTTAGTTCCTCGGAACTCTTCAAGCAGGTCGGACGTAGATAGATTCGCATGGGAATCTTCTTTTGCATTGCCTTTTTTTGAATCATAGAAGGCAATTCAAAGGAATCTACTATTGCGTTGCCTTTTCTTTGGCTTTCGGCTTATAAAAGGCAATGCCAAACGACTTTTTGCTTTAGTTCCTCGGAACTCTTCAAGCAGGTCGGACGTATGTTGGTTCACGCTGGAAATTTGTGACCGACAATTTACAGACAGACAAACAGACAAACTTTTGCCATTTATAATTAGTAATTTCATTACATTTCTCGTCTAGAATTTTGTAAAGGCAACATTTTACTCTAAGCCTGGGCAATAAAACTCATCATATCCTCAGAAAATCTCAACTCCATTCCCCACTTCAAACAAATTTCTGTTATTCACATTAGATACATCAAACGATATAAATCCAGGCATTAAAATTCATCATATTCTCAAAAATCAGCTAATAATCATTCCCCCGAAATAAGTCCCGAAAACACTACTGAAGTGAATGAACTACATTAACAAGGATCTAGCTCAAGACAACGAACGAAGCGAATTGCTTTTCGCTTCCAATGCGTCGCGTAAAGCGATACAAAGAGAATGAACTCATGAGTTTAATGAGTTCAAATCGGTTCAGGAGGTCCGGAGATATGACCTTTAGAGAATGATCATTTTCAATGCAAACACTGCACTTTCATGGAACCCAAAGTTAATGAAAACATCCTACGTTAGTTGATTGATTGATATTACTTTCATGGTCTACTCTATTCTTGCCGACAGTTCGCCTTAGAATTTTCCGTCGAATCCGGGAAAAATACTTTCCGGAGCGTACGCCGCGTCGCCAGGGGGTAAGTGAAAACTTAGCTGTATTATGTGGTTTCGCGGTCAACGAAAAAAAGTTTCTCAATTTTTTGTTTGTATGTGGACTTGCGTCACTGGCGCATTGCTACGATTGTGCACCTTTGTTCTGCGCAGATCCCATCGTGTGCCGTGCCGTCCCCTCTCAACATTTTATCCACGCGCCAACCCGGCTGAACAGTCTGTTCAATTCCTAAAAATATGTCAACTGTCAATATGTCAAATGAATTTTGTTGATCAATTAATATTTAAGAGAGATATTTTAATACGAATCAAAGACTCTGAATTGGGGACTCCAATAAATAACAAACATCATCTTGGTCGCATTTCAAGCTCCTACAAACGTACTAATCTGCGTAGCTTACGTTTTGTATACCTGAAACAGCCTTTCAAACTGAAAGTATAAAGGAATTCGTCATATGACGTGACAGCGCAGCGTCAAATACTTGAAAAATGTCACACTTTTTGTGGACTTTTGATGATTGTGGTTGAAAATAGAAAATGCATAGAAACAAGTTGTTACACAAAGATATGAAGGAAACAAAAGAATTAAATTGATGTTTGTTGTATTGCTTGCATGTAGACCGGTTGAATGAAAAACTTGTTTATTTTTCTTTTTTTCAGAGCTTTATTCCCCTTGCATTCGGTCAGTGTGAGTGACCATAATCATGGCTAGAACAAAGCTTAACAAGTTAATTCGTACAAATTAATTTTTTAGACTTACGTTTAACGGGTATCAGTCACAACTTAATGTGACAAATTGTTTTTATGAAATTAAATTGAGTTTAAGCGATCTCAAATTATATCTGGTTCGCGTAGATCGATCTGTTCGCGTAGATCGAAACTTTAAAACAGATGTTACGTATGTACAAGCTCCATTGGTAACAACACCGTCCACGTAGTTGATGGGAACGATGAGGCCTACACAATGATAAGCAGAAGTGATCCAGGCGCTAACTTAAAATTGCTCAAGGAGCCGAAAAGGTATGTGGGTATGACATACATTGAAGGGATCTCTGACAGAATCTCCAAAGCCATTAAGCGATTAGCACCCAACTTGACTATTGCTCCACGTCCAATGGCGAAAGTGGTTGGATTCTTCTCGGATATGAAGCAAAAACTTGCAATTGACCAACAGTCGCTAGATGTTTATAGGATACAATGTAAAACACATGAAAGTGATGTACGCAACAAGCACACCAATCCGAAGAAAACGGTTTTTTTCAAACACATTGTTGACACTAACCATGAGTTTGACTTTAGCAGAAAAGAAATCCTGAAGAAAATTCGGAAAAAAGAAATGCTCAAAATCCATGATAACAATACAATGATGTGAAGTCTGACCTATTCCATATGAAAAACCCAGTTGCAGTGTTGAGAACTATGGAAGTCATGAACACATCACTCAGGTATTAATTCTCTGAAATCTTTTGAAATACATATGTGTTTGTTTATTTTGAAGTTGCAAATATTTGGACACGTTGTATAGTTAAATCCCTTCTTTCTGTTGTAAATTCTAGATGACATATTTCATGCTATTCACGATGAGATAGGGTTATTGCATCGTTATATATTCTTGTGAAAATTCCATTTTCAATTTCATATATCTTGTTGTGTTACAACAGCCCACCCTTTCCGGAAAAAATAACCTTTATACCTTCTTCCATATTGAAACCTTTCAAAATTTATTAAAACATAACAAGCATGTCTCATGTGTGTGAATATTCGAGGGGTAGCGTTTTCGGGTTCTTATTATACCAGAAGCTTTACTCGTACAATATTTTCATAATATTATTAAAAGAGAATGTTTCGCGCAAGGCGCAAAGATATCTCTATGTCTATCTTTGGTTGCCTTTCTTACCGTAAACACGTTTATTTCATATAATTTATAGAAAATAAGAACGGATTAAAGTGTCATAAATAGTCACGCACAATGAAATATTTTTGCAATATAAATATGGATACACACCTTAATCATTTCGGCTGAGCTGTCGTTTATACCACCCTCACATGACATAAATTCCTCAGATTATCAATATGGGGTAATTCAAAGTACACGTACGATCTATTAAATATGGTATGTGATCATGTGTGATGGATTTCTCTTTGGTCGTGAGAATAATTTGAAGCTCGAAAACCAGACAAAAATTGTTGAGATAAGCTTTCTGTAATTTCGTCATTTTAATTTCGAAAGTACTTAGTGAAATGGAAGGGTTTTCATTGAAATGACTATAAATCACATTCAAATAACACTCACATTGGATATGGTTATAAAAGGATTCAATTTTTCAATGTTAAAAGATGTTAATTAAAACATAAAGGTTTACCTCTTTCTGTGGGAGTAAAATCGCGCGAAGTAAAGTGAATTATGAGGGGCTCTTCACATACCGAGATGATAGTTAAGCTGTTATGATCCTAGTGTTATTTGAGGTGAGCGTAAAGTAACGCTAAGACAAAGATTTCGGTAAACCAAATTTTGTTAGTCATTCTGTTCGTGGTTTTTTGTTTGTTTACACTTGAAAATTTTCATAATATTCTCATCTCATCCCAGACCCATTGGTTTTTAATCCAACGTTTATATTCGGTGTAATGCATGCCATTCTATACGTTCAAGGAATTTGGACATTTCTGTTAGAAGCAGCGGAAAAAGGCGTAATAAAGACGAGTTCAAAAAAATTTATTTAAAAAACATATGCAGAGGACCCGTACGTATCAGAATAGATGTGCCAAACAGAATAGATGTTGCAAAAAGATTCGAAACATATCTAACTGAATGTCGTCTTAACTCTTAAGTGTTTGAAATTGCGTCGACATCAAATTGGATTAGAAATTGCCGAAAGGGCAATATTGAAAAACCCGTCCGAAGAAATGGTGCAAAAATCATCACTAATCCTTAAAAAAGCCCTAAATTAAAAAAAAATGGAAACAATTTGAAAAAAAATTGCATTAGACCCGATCTCTGAACCGACCTAGACCACTTAGGAGAGACATCTGATCCAAAAAAGTTTGCCTCTTTTTTCTCTGCAACACTGCACAAAAAACCTCTTCATTAAAGAAATATTCACAAAAAACCACCAAGGATTGCGTAGCGTGAGTTGGGCCCCTACTGAAGACTCTACAGCCCGAACCACTCAACAGATTTTGAATAATTTAATTCTCTTGATTTTCTGATGTCCATATCTTTTATGTTAAATCTTCAAGAGTGATTTCCTTTCTAATTTCACAGAGATATAAGTGAAAAAGTACCACCAACCTTCAAAAAACCACGTTTTTACCACCTTTTCGACCATAACTTCGAAAGTTTTCGACCGATTTTGCCCAGAAAGGAGTCTTATGCGTTTACAACGACGTTTGTAACCAGTCGAATTTTGACCCGGGAGTTGGGGGGATGGGGGATTTTTCGATTACTTTTCAGGGAAAAAAAGATCATCATGATCGAAGCTCCCCCTACTCCCGGGTCGAAACTGGGGTGGTTACAAACGTCGTGGTAAACGCATAAGACCCCTTTTCGAAGAACTTCGTCTAAAAATCAATTTATAAATATGTGTTTGAAAAATAAAATGTCCGATTTCGTATCTTAGTTCAGTACCTTTCAACTTAACGTATGGACTCTGAAATACGAAAATCGACTAAATCCAACGAAGTAGGTGATGGGATTTAAGGTCCACTAGACTAGACTGTCACTTCTTACATTTTGATGAAGTAAAACTACTTTCAAATCCTTAAAATCAAGCAATTTAAATTAAAACATTTTTTGGTAGATGTTCGAGATCTAGCTAAACAAAATATTATCGAACAAACAAAGTGCTATAAAAGTAGAAATACCGTGGCAATTCTTCTACGTGTGCTGCTGATATACGCATTGCCTTGCAGCATTAGGTATACTAGATAGGTATGGTAGATTGTCCATCATTGTAACATGTTTGTACAAAAGTTGTTTTTAATTTATTTTTCAAGTTAAATTAAAATTATTGGTCAAAGCAATACAAAAGTGATTTAGAAATTTAATTTCGTTGACCAGCAATATAACAAAAGTATTAAAAAATATTCTTTTACGAAAAATTCGGACAATAAAAATTCTCCCTTTTACAGAAACCGACAGACCAACAAGATTCGTCCTTTTACAAAAAGTTTCCTACTCTAATTATTCGATACTTGATTAAGACTCATTATCTTTCGAAATATCAGCGCTAACCTGCAAGGACATTAGAGGCTGTTCACATATTACGTCATGCTATTTTTTCGATTTTTTGACACCCCCTCCCCTTTGTCACACTGCATCACGCTAGCAATACACCCCCCCCCCCCTTAAAAAAATACGTCCCATTTTTTTAAAGAGACATCTGTTTCGGGCCTACCCTTTTCAAATTTTTTCTTGCCTCCTAAAAGCAGACGTCGTTATTGAACACGTTTTAGCATGGGAACAGTAAAAGTAATAGAGCGTGCATAATTTGAGAAAGCGGATTTTCAATTCAGTGTGTATGATTCTTACAGCCAAAGAAATTTATCTTTGCAGTCTAGTCGTACAAACGTTTTCTTCGTTTCCCTTGTTTCTATCATTCTTCATGCTATCACGAATGGCAAATCAAATAAAGAGAGAACGAGAGAAAAAATAGAAATGTAGAGAACGACTGCAAAGTTTCTCTTTGGCTGTATCCTTTCATGCAAATAATTTGCTATAATAATCTAAACGGCGTGGCGTGAAAATTTGATGGGTGACTGACTACATCATTAAGTATTATGTAACATTATTTCAGGAAAATATACAGGTACCGAATCCTTAGATTGCGCGACCAGCTCGTCTACTAATGCATTGAAAATGAGAAACGTCATAACCATAAAAAAATATTCTTTCATTTTTAAAAAAACCGTGGGTGATTCGAAATTCGAACCATACACTCGAATCATACAAAGCCAATTTAATTCCTCTGCGCTAAACAGTCAAATCGACAAAATTAAAAAAGAAGATGACGAAGGCCCAGTTTTTGTTTTGATTAAAGAAAAAATTTTAAGTGACGAAAAGTGTAGATCAACAAACTTGTGAGTTTGAGTTTTAATGAAAAATGTTGGGTTTACGAAATTGACTACAGATCGGTATATTTGGATTGAAACACTTTTTAGATATGTTTTAAATGTCACATTACATAAGATGTATGCACAAGAAAGAGACGCAAGGTGCACGTACAAACCAAGTATCTCAATGTAAAAGAAATGTGATTTGACGTTAATGACATTTAAAACTCTGACAAACTTAAAACTGTTTAAATCGAAAGTACCTCACTGTACGAAAATAATAGAGCCGGTATATTTTGAAGGAAAAGGAAATTTGTGAACGTCTCAATAAATAAGTTTTATAGCGCTTTGATATCCAACGGTTTACATAAAAATTTCAAGTACTGAGTAGCTCAGCGGTTAAGTCAAGGATCGGAGATCTGGAGGTCATGGGTTCAAAACCAGCCGGGATAAAAAACTTTCATAGTTATGCGTTTTAATGTAATAAAATTTTATACCGAAGTCAAAGTGTGCTTAGGTTGCTGCAAAATTTATAAAATTATTTTAATTTTCGCCGGGATTTTCAATGTACATTTAAAACGTACATTGTACGAATCAGACGAATAACCAACAAAGTATGTACATTTTAAACGTACAATATACATTTGAGTAAACCATTGGTCTTCTCACCGATTTTACATTTAATCCGTAGTCGATATACTGTACATTTAAAACGTCGAACTTTTTTTCAGTGTATGCTCGTCTACAAAGCTTGTAAAATGAAAAGTTGCACAATCTCAGGATTGCGTCCATGTGAGAGATATTTAAAAATTTACTTTACTGATGAAGTAAAATTATAAACAAAACACATCGAACCTACCCGAGGCGTCCGTGCGGGTCCTATTTAAAATATAACTGCTATTTTTATTAAAAAAGGCAATGACAAGTAAAGCTAATTTGATTCATCGCCTCTAGACAGAATAACTGAACTACAATTTTCAGAAACTTCTCATTTTTCGTTTGCATTGTAAAATTAGCATATGTTTCTAAAAACCTAATTTTATCCTGACAACCAGATTTGACTATCTATTTTATCTTCAGACCCATACGAAATAGAAATGGGTTTCATGGATTCACTGCTGAGTTTTAAGATAAGTTAGATCGACACCGAAATTAGAGGGATGCATCGATTGTAGTTCGTTCATGTAATTTTGCAAATATAGACATACATATCTAAGAAAAGTGATTTTTTTTTTTTGAAAATTATCGGTACGAACTCTAGCCATATACGATAATCAGTGTTTTTGTGTTACTGTTTCGTTAATTGACATACTAAGTAGAAACTGGCATTATTTAGAGGCTGTTCATAAATGACGTCACGCTTGCTATGAAATCTATAAAATCAATTACTCCAAACTGGTTAGATATTTTTTCTTTAGTACTCGGGCTAGACAGAGTTCTATAAACAGGATTTTGCTGTCCTGACTGAGTTATGACCTTTGTATTCATACTCATTGCTTATAGCAAGCGCGACGTCATCCATGAAGGTCCATTAACAAAAAGCAAATCTAATTGAAGTAAACATAAGATGCGAAGTGTAAATTAGTGTCCGTCAGTGTGTGATGTGCACTACACAAAAATTACGTATTTTAATGTTTGCTTCAGCTGATGGTTACGTAAAGCCAGTTCTATGTGTGTATTATGCCATTGATACTGAGATATATAGTAGTCACTTCCAAAGTCAAAGTTATAATAATATAGTGCGTTGAGTAGAATACTTTTTCCGATGAAACCATTGGCTGAACAAATTTTTTCTCCAAAAGTTGACCTCTAAATAGACCTCTAAGTTGATAGACCTCTAAATATTTTTTTTTTCGAAGAAAATTTGTTCAACCGCACCGTCTCTCTGAATTCATGGTTGTGTCCTAAAGTCGACAACATTATCTTGGGTTACTTCCATAGGTCGTTCGGATAAATAAGGTTTAATCTAGAATTTGGTACGGGAATGTACGGGTCTTTGCTTTTGTTGTCATTTATGTTAACTATATAAATTGGGTAAAAGTTGTTCACACTGTGGATTGTTAAATATTCTCTCGATTTGAATTGCCAACTCTGTCGCATTCAACTTATTCATATTTATATCTTTTCCTTTTTTACCGTTTTTTTGCGTTTTTATTTAAATCAAAACCTTTTTTTTAATATTTTTGAATATTCAATTTATTATGTTTAGCCACATAGCCCAATTTTGTTTTTATTATTTGAATAGGTCTTTTAATTTGATTTATTATTCACCGTTATAATACACCGAAATCTCACTCAAATTTTACAAGTGTTTACATTGGGGGATATTCATATTTTTTTTATAGTCACCCTTAACAGTAATTTATAAAATAATGAATTGTTATAGTAAAGCGATAATATTGTTCCGGGTATTTCGATAATAATTTAATCGAATATATAACTCGATGACTGTGTGTATGTAAAGGACACAGGCGTGTTTCAATATAATTTATCGGAAATTCCATGTTATTAATTTTATTATGCATAGTTTATGTTTTTGTATAACTTTTTTTTCCTTGTAATTTCGTGAGTTCGTGTGAATTATTGTAGCGTAAAGTTGGTAGTTTTATTATATCTGTTGTCATATAATTTACCATACAATTAAATGTTGCAATAATAATAATCAAATATTTAACAACATTCCTCATGATCTATTTCAGGTCCTTTGTCAGAGGTTCAAACAGCTGTTGGGCTTGAAGTGTCACTGCCATGTGATCTTATTCCAGCGAGTGCAACATTAATTCAAGATAAAGTGACGTTAGTGATTTGGTATAAGGAGGGAAATCTCAAGCCAATCTACACGTAAGTTCATTGATTTAATTCCTAGTTTTTGCACTTAACATAATATGATTGCTGTAAATAAAATTGGACTGCCGCAACGATATTGGTTTCAAAGACAAGTATCTGTATTGTCTAACAAAATTTAATTGTTGCAAACATATTGTGATTGCATTAAAAATATTATCTTTGTGATGATCATATTTTTCATTCATTAAAATCAGTTGAGTGGAATCGGAGATATGACCTTTAGAAAATGATCATTTTCAATGCAAAAAGTCCATTTTCATAGATTCCCATAGATTCAGTACAGTTAAGGACATAAATCAAGGAAATATAAGCCGATAACTTTGGCACAGTTCTACTAACATTAACCTGTCGACTTGGAGAGGGAGAGAAATCAAAATAATTAGACTATGATCACTGTTGTTCCTCTTTAACCAAAATAAGACCACAATAAGATTTACATCAAAAAACATTTTCAAAAATTGTATAAAATTTGTTATAATTGTAGCAAATATCTACAAGTAGCTCAAAAGTAAAGTTAAAAGAACCAACAAGGAACCAAACTAAATGTCTTGACAGTCGAATTAAAAAACGTGAAAACCTTAACGAAATAAAATTGGACATGTCGTGTTTACCCTAAAGTATCTAAAGGCATCGTTTCGTCCCGCTGGTCTCAAAACTCACTAGTTAGGTTACTTAAAAATACAAGAAATTTTTAGTAGGAAATTCAAAGAGAACGTTTTCAAAAAACAAAACCAGAAACAAAAAATCAGCAGAATTTTTATTTCGACAGCATATATGGTCCGACTGATGTTATTTATTTATTCTGCGACTTGATCCCTCCATGAATCGTTCATCCTGCAAATCGTTTCCCCGCCGAATCCCTCGTGAAGCATTTAAGCGTAGGGTTGCCAGGTCAGAAGCAACACTTTTTCACTAGTGATCAAATTATTTTAGACTCTCTCATTTCCCAACTACGTGCGTGCCAGAGCACACCCACATCCGCAGATGATCGAGCATTTTTGAAACGATAAAATTTTAAATTAATTATCCAAATGTTGAACCAAACAGCTCGATTACTTTTCTTGAAATTTTCCGCCATTTGTGACGCATTTTTTTAATCGAATGTGAAAATGTTTCCACCCAAGTTGATATCAGTTGTTTTGGAAGAAGGGACAATGACTAGCGTCACATTTCCCTTTTAAAAGAGGCTTTTGTTTTGATAGTACATTACATTGGACCCTGCGAAATTAATTAGATAAATTACAAACATATAATGATTGTTCCAAACATGACGTTTATGATAAATACACCAAAAAATGGATCACCTAACGGCCTCTGATTTGGTGAACAATAACAAATTGATGTAAATGATATGGTTCGCTACATTATAACACGTTAACCTTGAAAACTTTATAAATCATGAGCTTACATTATTTTAATTTCAATGTGGAAGGTTGGTTTTTCATGTATTAAGGTGAACAAAAACAAAGTGATGTAAACTAAAACGGTTTAAGCGAAGAAAAAATGTTAATTTTTCATTACAATATCTCTCAGTTTGTATTTTGCATAAGCCTGGGAGCATGAACAAAAACAACATATGTCTGTCCAAACATTTGGCTCGGCTTATCCACGCTATTAGTACACTGAAAAAAAAAAAAAATTTAAAACCGGCACCGTATAAAAAGGCTGTGTGATGTATAAAAAGGATGTTTGCATCATGCTCGGAGCGGTAGCGGAGAGCGTGACGCAGTCCCCACACCCAAAAAAAAACGTCCACAAACCCAAAAAACTCCATATAAAAACCTTTGGGACAAGACACGATGTATAACCGAACTTTTGAGTTTTTTCCCCTCGCCCCCTCCCCCTCCAAATTATTAAAAAAAAAACTACGTCGCAGCTGCTTTCCAACAAGCCCATACTCATCAAAATCGGTTGAAAACGAGCCTAGATATCGTCAATCAAAGATGACCAATTTCCATGTAAAAATGGTAAAATTATCTTTGAAAGTAATAACAATTTTATTCCTGTGTTGTGTGTCAACGATCTATGTACCTATGTATGTATATATCTACTTTTTTTTCTCGAGAACCGCTCGAGCGATTTCCTTAAAATTTTCAGGGAACGTCAGTCTCGTCCCCAAATGAAAAATTTCATATGCCGCTTTTCCAGGAAAATTCTGGAAAAGCCGTGGCATGTGGAAAAATGGTCAAAGTGGTAATGCTCGGAGTTTTTGAATTTTAGCTCCGAAGTGACGATAGCTAGAGAGTTTGGTTTCTTCGGGAAAGTTATAGAGTTTGGTTAGGAGAATTTTTTGGGATCTTAAGAAAATGGCTGCCAGCGGTCAAACTGGCACCATCTTGAATTTTCCCAAGCAATAAATTAGTTTTTTTTTTGTTTTCGAATTTTAGCTTCGGAATTACAATACTTAGAGAGTTGGTTTCTTCGGGAAAGTTATAGAGTTTGATCAGCTGAATTTTTTGGGGTTTTTCAGAAATCTGCCAAAGTGTCGTATAGGTATAAATTATGCTTCTTTGGGTTTTCGAATTTTAGCTCTGGAATGATAACACTTGCAGAGTTGGTTTCTTCTAGAAAATTATAGAGTTTCATCAGAAGAATTTTTTGGGATCATAAGAAAATGGCTGCCAGCTGTCATAGCAGCGCCATCTTGGATTTTCGTTTATGCTTTTACGGTTTTCGAATTTTAGCTCCGGAATGACACTGCTTAGAAAGATGGTTTCTTCTAGAAAGTTATAGAGTTTGGTCAGGAAAACTCTTTGTATCTTTAGAAAATGGCTGCCAACTGTCAAATTGACACCATCTTGGATTTTTTGCTAAATTCTGAATAAGAATACCTAGATAGTTAATTTTTTCAGGAAAGTTATTTAAATCACTGAGAAGAATTGGTGACATGAAGTGTTCCGAAGGCAGCCGAAGGTGACACGAAGTGTTCCGAAGGTAGCTGAAGGTAGCCGAAAGTGACACAAAGTATTCGGAAAGTAGTCGAAGGTGATACGAAGTGTTCCGATGGTAGCCGAAGGTGTTGGAGAACAATTTTTTTCGGAGAAAAATTTTTTGGAGAAAATTTTTTTTGTAGAAAAATTTTTTTCGGATAAAGTTTTTTTTATGGAGAACATTTTCGGAGAAAATTTTTTTTGGAGAAAAAAAGAAAATTTTTTTTGTAGAAAAATTTTTTTGAGAAAATTTTTTTGGAGAAAAATTTTTGGAGAAAATTTTTGGAGAAAGTTTTTTTAGGAGACATTTTTTTCGGAGAATTTTTTTCTAAGAAAAAAAATTTTTTTTGAGAAAATTTTTTTCAAAAAGTAGAAATTTTTCCAAAGTTTTAATTTCCTGAAAAATTTTTCCGCTGGTGGGTCCGGCATTTGTGACGCAATTTTTTTAACACAACGGAATTTTGTTTTGAAAACAGCGCTGTAATTTTTCAGGAAATTAAAACTTTGAACACAAGGTTCTATTCAAATAAACTTTTGCGTATTATCAGCGATAGCGTCACCTCAAGCGATATCATTAATTTTGGAAGCAGACTCACGGACTGCGTCACACTCTACCTTTTAAGAGGTAATATATATCTCACAATCACATTATTCAGTACATGTCCTTTTTATACGGCACCCAACCTTGTTCCAAATTAAACAGAAAGTGCATACAAAATTTCATTATCTGTAAAGCGTTGAAAAATAGTGTGCTTGTCAGATCGTGAACTTCCTCATGAAATTTCGTATACTTTCTGTCTCTTAACGATTGCCAATTGTGGCTACCTATTATTTATTGGTTGAAAAGTCGTTGGCCAGGCTTGGGGACGTCAACCATCAATCTATAACGAAAACAAAATTAATTATGGAAGGGTGACTAGTAAGGGTAAACCGCGTCTTCTGCGTTTAAATTCTGGCTGTATTCTCATCTGTGAATCTCTCTACACCTGCCCGACCACAAAAATAAAAATGCAAACTAAAGTACAATTTTGTAAATGCAAGCTTTTTCAACTAACTGGTTTCTTCAATTTTTAACAGATCAAATCATAAATTTGATCTCTTTTTCGTATACATACACGATATGCAGACAAATAAAATAAACGCGCAAGAAAATTCCAGCTAACTTGCTTTGGCAAGGTCAGGATATTTTGATTTAGCTGCTTTAAAAAATGTGTTAAAGAATTCAGATGAAACCGTTATTTCACCTTACTACCCTCAAAGCCAACGAATGTTTCTAACCTTTCCATCTTAATTGAACGTTTTGCCAGACATGGGCGTTGTGGCAGAATCGTCGCGTCTGCGGCGGGGTCTAGACGAAGAAAGTTGTCGGCGGCGGCTAAAACGTCGGCTTAAAACCGCAGCCGATGTATCAAAAAATTCAGGATAGTTCTGAGACTTAAAATTTTTTTGCGAAGAGTAAGAAAATTATTCGGTTGTAAAATTGTTCAAACTTTTATCATTGAAACACACACTGTGCCCCAACCATGTACCCTAACGTAACCTAAAGTGACATCAAATAGCCTTAGTAACTTTCTCAATCTTAAGGTGTTGCAAGAACACGGCCTCATATTTTTATACCGAATGATACTTTCTGCTACTTTCACAACTCAATGGCGTAATGGTTAGCTCGTTTGCTTTCCAATATTCGATTGAGTTGCCAGTGTGATGGTTCGAAACTCACCCGCAACAGAAAAAGAAATCGGTTGTCAGACGTGTACACAAATACACAGCTGGCTGAATCGGTTCAAATCTGGTGTAGTTGTGTGTGAAGAGCTGTCACACGGCTTACCGGTCAATACATTGTTGGAAGCTGCCGGTATTCTACTCCTACTGCGCTTTAGTGGGCTAAGCACTGCTATAGATACTAAGGCGCAACATTCAAAATACCTTCAGAGTGTCAAAATACTTAGAAGGCGTGGTTCGGAATTCACATTAAGCATGTGGTCCCTAGTGCTAGGTCATTACAATACCATGTAAAAGTACTTTCACTAGCTATAGCAGCAATGGTAGCCGAATCTGTCACTTAAAAAGTGTCCTCCCGGCTGAACAATACCATACGCTATTATTATTATTATATACGGCTAGAGCGAAAAGTATCGGCGACGGCTTAAAACGGTGGCACCCATGTCTGATTTTTGCGTCGATTTACAGTTCATTGTGAATTTAATTTCTATGTGACGACATTTCGTTCAAATAAAATGTAAAGGAAAAGTGTTCAGATAAAGTTTGCGGAAATGATCCATTATCGTCCGTGATTTCGATAAGGGTAATGTCAGCTTCCGTTCGAGAACGCTACAAGCATTTTAATTTATGTAGCGGTTAACAATCTGGGGTATAGCTTGGAGCGAAAAATGTAAGATTTTTTAAGAAACACCGGACACGTCTCTCCGTTATGTAGGTTTTTCTGTAATTTTGAAAATGAAGAAAAATTCTCCGGCAAATGGCTAAATCCACAAATGTTAAATTTATCAAATGAACCATATTCATGATATCTGAATGCCCTTTTTGCCCTTTATCGTGAATAATATAAAAAATAAATGAATTCCAATTTCCGATCCGTTTGCAAACTATCCGTTTTATTATTTTAGAAAATGTGCAAGTCATCTGAACGAATTCCCACAGACCCATAAAATGGAATCTACCGAAATAAATTTAATAATACAATCATTTCTTCAAATAATACAGATTTCCCAATCTTAAGTCGTATACATTGGAATATCACATTCTAACTAAAATTTTATCTATGTCTCTCTCTCTCCTGTCCATAAACTTACACATAAAAACAATAAAACTGTCAGCTAAGTTAAACTTTTGCTCAGTTAAAGTTTTAAAGAAATGTCTAAATCAACAAAACTGTCACAGCTAGCAAAAATATAGATTTCCTGTGTGGGTGTTCAAATGTTTGAAATTTGTTTTTATACGACCCCATCCTTTTGATGTTGTTGCTGATGGAAATACAGATATGTATCCCCGATGTAAGTTAGGTAATTCTCGAGAAATTTATAAAGTTTGATATCTGTGTACGATTTCGACAAATAGAGTGTTGTGCCAGTGCATAATGAATATATCACGTTTCGGGTGTTGTATGTCCTATTCTGTGTATATTGGGAATGTGGCAAATGTGCCGCAAAAAATGCAATTCACTTGAAGTTTGTGGTATGTTTTTTCTTTACATTCAAATAGTTTTCTCAACCTTTTAGTGGCGACGGGATTCTTGTGTTATATTGCCGTTAGTAAAAATTTCAATAAAAAATACCGGAAATACCCCAATCGTATGTATGTATTTTTAAGATTTTACACTTCAATAATTTTATATGTGTCGACGTTTATACTTTGGTGTTTTTTTTAATTAATAATTTTTCTAGGAAGGTGTATAATAGTATTTCATCATGAAATTTATCAAGTTGAGTATAGTGATGAATCGACAGTAAGTTGTGGTTGAATATGGAGATAGAAAGAGCGCTAAACGTTATATTTAGGAGGAGTTTATGAAATCGGACTCAGTTCGACGGAAAGTATCCGAGAAGTAATGGAAATTCTACTGAGCACTGAGTACGTCCAAAATTAACACACAAATCAATAAAGTAGTCGCTAAAATGTCTGCTTGCATATGAGATTAACTTCCAAGTTCGTAGGTTTAAAACTCTCAACCTAAGATCTCAGACAAATTTGTTCCGCTCAATTGATGAGACTTTGTTTTGCTTAATTTGTGGCCTCACTATATTTATAACAATTAAAGCCGAAAATGTCTGATTGTGACTTCAATGAATGGTTGTAATTCGTTGGCGACACGACGGTCTTAATTATATTTAATATTTGGAGGCTCTGCCCCCTCGCCCCCCAACTGCGGCGGGCTTAGTTACTAGATCTTGAATCCGAAGTACGTTGCTTTCAAAAAGTTGCAACAAGTGAAAGCCTTTTCGGCTAGGAAGCCTGGGATCAAAAAATTATGTAAGTCAATGCTAAAGTCAATAGCAAGTACTACTTGGAAAAATAATTTTCAATTTGACACCAGGCTGCGTACTTTATCATGGTTCGACGGCACAGAGTAAGCAGCCTGGTGCCAAAAATTTAAGCATGTCACTAGGACGGCATTGACGAATGATTCACAACGCATCAATTTTTATCTTGGCACCAGGCTGCCTTCTTGAGCTATGCTCGTTTAAATGTAGAAGGTAGCGGCAGCCCGGTTTCCAAGATGAAAATAGATGCGTTGTGAAGCATTCGTCAATGCCGTCATAGTGATATTCTTCAATTTTTGGCACCAGGCTGCCTCCTATTTCATTGTTCAAGGTCACATAAAGGCAGCCTGGTGCTAAATCAAAAAGTTTTGCGCCGTAATGTACTGGATACTAGATTCAAACTTCCCCAATATAATTTTTTGGCACCAGCCTGCCTTCCCCGACTTGGCAACTGCAACACCACCATTCGGTGATACATTTACACGAATCGTATAGACTTATTTGACTACTACAACGTGTAAAACGTGTTTCCAGCAATAGAGTGATTCATTTTTTTGGTTAACCGACATGAGGCCCACTTGAGCCTGTGCTTAAGAGGCAAAAGTTTCTTTTATAAAGTGTCGATCATGCCCAGATCTTTCAAACAAAAAAATTTTGAAAATCGGAAAAGATTTACTCGAGTTATGTACAAAAGACCAAAAACCACTTAAACGGCCCTAACTCGGCGGCCCTTGGGCCGACAGTGCCCAAATTCAACCAAGATTTTTGGATTACCTTTCAGGGAAAAAAAAGTTTTTGAAAGTCGGTTGAGTTTTACTCGAGTTATCGTGTTGACGGACGGACATTTTTTTATTGGTGATTCGTCATCTAAGGACCATGATCGATCCTCCCCCCACCCTAACTTCAGGGTCGAAATTCGACTGGTTACAAACGTCGTGGTAAACGCAATAGACCCCTTTTCGAAGCACTACGGACGGACGGACGGACAGAAAGGGTGAAAATATAAAGTAGCTACCGCTACTTAACAAAGATAGAAAATCATAGGGTCAGTAGGACCACGCCGTAAATGGGATATGAGTTCGATTGAAAAATACGTCCGATTTCGAGAGGCGAGGTTTCAAAATAGTCCCTCATATATATTTCAAGGCTACAATTAGTTCTGTCGGTCGATAGTGTCAGAAATAATCGTAAAATGTCCCTTTATTGAATTTCAGTCAAAGTTATACGTGCCACGTGCCTGTATGTTTTTTTAAATATTGATAACCGGGCTCGCCTGTGCTCTGCTATGCGTCCTCGGAGGAAGTTTAAAAAAGTCGAAAAACAGCCTTGTCTGCACACCTCTACCTCACACGAAAAAGCACGAACAGTCTAAATTAATTCAACAACCTGGCCCATTTGACAGCGCGGATTTCAGGAAAAAAGGTAAAAATTCAAATGATTATTAGCGACGCAATGCCAATAGCAAAGGGTATTATAACAATAACTTTTCTAAAGTTTTTGTCTTATTTTCTTTCATTGAAACACTATTCTCAATTCTCATAGCATTCAAAAAACATTGATATGTTAAAATCAGTGTATCAAGTATACAACACAAAAGTATGAAAGGAATACCCAAGATGTTATTATAAAAAGTGATACTTGAAAATCATCATACAAATTCTGGAGTTATAGTTTCGTATAATATTTTGTCTAGACTGCAATAAATCCATATGTTTAGGTCACGTTAACCTTTATTGACCCATGAATAGTATGGGGATTTTTAGTCATGTTTCTGTTTGTATTTGTCAAAAAAGTAGGTCATTCCGTTTAGGTAATAATATATTATGGAGGATTCCTCCGTAGCCGCAGCGAAAATCTATTGGGGTGGCGGCGCTTCACTTAGTTTATTAGAAGAATATATAACAACGATAAACTGATTCTCTCGAATAAGTGGTGTGTATAATACAAATAATTGTATTTTTTCCACCATGCGCGCCGCGAGCTGCGAGAGTTGGATGATTTCAAATAGCATAATCAACGTATTCAATCATCTGCCCCGTCAATCTTATTGAAATGTTTCTTTTTTACTAAGCTACAGTTGTGAATAATAGATAAAGTTTTCTCTTGGTAAACTGCTTCTCATGGCGATAATGAGTATCCCCGCACACGAGAAGACTTTTTTCCTAAATGTAGTCGTATCAGAATGCAAAGACATTTTTGTAACACTAACTTTCTAGCGCTAACACTATCGTATCACTATCCAAATCTATTACCAGTGAGCAAGATGTTTAAAAATGCAGTTTGTAATTTTTTTTTTCATCGAAAAGGGGCCTAGGTCACCATACAGTGAGTTTTCGTAGACCGGCACATAATTATCCTACTCGAGGATCTGAGCTTTTGTTTGTCCCATACTCAAGATCGTGCACTGGTTCATCTAGGATCGGTGTTATTGTACCGAGATTGTTCAACTCCAACCAAGGGACATTCAGAGATCGCGAACTCAAACTCAATTTTGTCACTTATTGAAAATATTGAAAATTGAACTTATTGAAAATTTGTTGGGGAATTGACGTAATTGTGATATGTTGTTCCTTGTTTTAGTTAATATTGTCGATACTAGCAATTACTCCTGACACCAAATGTGTTTGAGTTTTCTTCTCATATGCTGCAGTTCCATGATCTCCAACGCACCTATGCTTCAGCCTCTGGCTCGTATATGACATGATCTTAGCAATGTTCCTAGTTTTTAGTTTTTTTTCTTTGTTTCTTTGATATTTTTCTAATGACTTTGCCATACTGATTTTTTTTTGTTAATCATTTGATATTTTATGTCCCTTTGAAATGTACACAAAATGGGACTAAGCTGATGTAGCAAATTATATTACATATGAATACATGAATTTGAATTGAATAACACTGTAATTAAAAATATTTGTGGATTTCTTCGTTCATTTTAAAATTGGTTTTTGAGAGTTTCGATGAGCTTAGAGAGATCTGTCCCATTCTTCTCTTTCGAAATTTTCGGTGACAGTCTTAAGAAAGTTTTTACGGCTGCCGCCGAATAGTTGACAGTCCCTTACTTCTAGCATTTCTCAAAGTATAGTGATGCAACGATAAGCACAACATCATCTCGAACATAACCCAATGGTCCATGCCGAAAAATGCACCGATTTTTTTAGAAAATTAATTAAAGTAATAAATAAAAGGATCACTTCAGTTAGTACAGCCGCCGAAATCGAAAAAAAACGAGCGATGGCGGACACTTAAATTAAATTTCAAATCACAATGTAACTCTTTATAACCCTAAAAATTGTACAGTTTTTGACTCCCAGTGTAAAGACCGCTCATAACATAGTAAATACTATTCGGTAGTAGATTCGGCCTCCGTCAGTTCGTTTGCGGCTGTCAAATGGGGCTAAAATTTTGTAATTTTTTTCAAGAAAAACAACAAAATAAAAAAACGGTACGTTTTGAAGGTATGCCCTAGAATAATTTATTGCTTACAATAACGTTTTACGTCTGTTAAAATTAACTTGTCAAAATAGCCATGGACCATTTAGCATTTCGCACCCTAATTGTGTATTCTCGTAAGATAAAAAATGTAAAACACAACATTATGCGGTGATGCAAGGTGAAAATCACACGATACAACACTTCACTACACACACTGCGTTACATCGTGTGATTCAATTTGCCGTAGTCTAATGTGCAGCGAATGTAGTCTTCATACCATTCTGTTTGAATAACAATTCAGCTTCATATTTGGCATAAGACGTCTATCCCGTAAGTCACTGCAAAATTTCTCATATGTTGTCACTGCTACATAGTGTCTATTGTAAACTACTGAATATAACTTTTATCTACCAGGATTCGGCGATCGATAGATTTCTTCCTTTTCCTGAGGCTAGACAAAATATTCAATTTCGGTGCACCACATACTCTTCAGTACAAGGACGAAGAATACGGAAAACATATCAAATAAAATTTTATTGTGATTTCTATTGTTCTAGTTCAGATTGTATAAAAGTATTTTGAGCTGAATGTACACATAGCTTTTAATTATTTTTGGTAGAAGCTGGCCATCTGGTAGTCACATGCATGTCTGGATCTTAGCGGCGTTTAATTTTCTGATTCAGTCAATTGTATACGAAAACATAACCGAAGACCCGTACGCATCACAATAGATGTAGCAAATAGAATAGATGTTGCAAAAAGATTCGAACGTATCTAAATAAAAATGAGCAAAGAGTTCAATATTTTATGTTCTTTTAGAACTGTAAAAATGTACAGAAATTATCCTAGGTAATGTCAAAGGCCCTTCCGGCCCTTCCGAAGTAAGCCTTATGTCATCTAAGACCATTGATTTCGTTGGCCGAAATGTTCTCCCCTGAAAGCTGCGGTAATTCGGTAAAAATCAATTTTCAATGAAAACTTTGTAACAAAATAGTCTGATCTTATCACTGTCAACTACTAAATCTATTTTGTTGGGTTTAAAACTATTTTTTGGCATGTCAAATGCCAGACCCATCGACGAAATAATTTATCCGTACTTCCAGTTTTTACGCTGCAAAAATTTAAGTTTGCTTTCGACGAAAATTGTTATTTACATTTTTGGGTGTGAAAACTGAGAAATTTATACGCTGGTGGGTATGGCATTTGTAACGCGAACACATCGCAATTTTGCTTTAAAAAAACCGGTGCAGATTTTCTTGAAAGAATAAAACACAAGAAACATTCTATTTCAAGCAAATACTTGCGTATTATAAGTATAAGTGCAAGCTTCACCTCAAACGATTTCATTGATTATGGAAGCGGACTTACGACCCATCGTAAAGAATACAGTGCTAAATTTTATGAAAAGTTCTGTCATACAGTGGTGCACGCTTGTTGATATTTTCTCGTTTTCTAAATCCACATTATCTGAACCATTTTACTATTTTGTTTAGAAACATATGAAGGGACCCGTACATATCAAAATTGATGCGGCAAACTGAGTTGATTTTACGAAAAGATTCGAACGTATTTAAGTAAATATTGTCTTACGTCCACATTAAATTGTATTGGAAATTGCCGATAGGGCAATATTGAAAAACCCGTCCGAAGAAACGGTGTAAAAAAATTCTCCAAACGCACAAAATTGACCTCCAAATACAGAAAAATGTTCTCCTCAATTTTGTCTACAACATAGTAAAAAACCATTTTTTGGGCTTATATTGGGCTTATAATTATTATTATTATTATTTTTTCGAAAAAATTGATGAAAAGAGGAAATAATATTCTTGAAATACATTTTGGTAGTTGAGTTTAGAACAGCCCTTGATTTAGATCATTGTTAAACACTAAATTGAATTAAAAATTGCCGAAAGGGCAATATTGAAAAATCCCTCTGAGAAACCTCTCCAAATCCCTACAACATTTAAAAAAAATTTTACTAGGGCCGATCCGCACAATGTGCAAACAGCCGCAGTATAATAAAGTGACTATGATGACATGACTATGACTGGAGTGTTGCAGCGGTTAAAATAAATCGACGCCGACGAAAGCAATTTTTCGATTTTTTCGGCGGTGGCGAAAATCGGTGCAGGGGGTCTCGCCAGCGGCGGACGTCAAAAAAAAGTTCGGCGGCGGCGGCGAACTTTTTTCCAGCTTTTTCGGCTGGCGCCGGCCGGCGTGGCGCAAAAATTTCAACCGACTGTACTAGGTTGTGTTTATTTTTAAAGATTTCTTTTATGAAGACAAAGTCGCCACTATACCGATTCATTGAGTCAGATAGATAATTTTTGGACCATTTACATATCTTTTTCATAGCTCAGAACTAGTTTTTACTAAAATTTAAGCTTTTTCAAATATTCATCACTAAGTCAATTCGCACGAAGAGGAATTCGACTAAATTACTTTAAATCTTGTTTACATATAAACATTAGAGTCTGTAGAAGAAAATAAAACTGATTCGTAGCTCAATCTGAGTGAAATAAATAAAAATCTGTGATGTAAAGTTTCACACGGGTCGATTTTCTTTAAAATTTTGGTATGAACGTCGCTTTCAAGCCTTTGCAACACTTGACTCAAAAAAAAATATCTTGAAAAAAGAGTTTAATTTACTGAAGCTGTTGAGGGTGAAAGTTGAGAGTACAGTTTTTGCTATGAATGACGATTCAACTATTAATGACACAAGAGTATGTTAATTTTCTGCTCGAGGTGGCCAGCTGGCCTTTAAACACAGGTCTTATGTACAGTGATTATTTTTGGGAATTTAATTCCCGAGAATTCTCGAAAAACTCCTACAAATTCCCGAAAATTTCCGAAATGAATTTTTTGGAATTTTGTGCAATTTTAATTCTCGAAAATTCCTTAAAATACCAGAAAATTCAAAAGAATTAATTTCGGAAATTTTTGTGAGTATTTGGGAATTTTCAGGACTTAAAATTCCCAAAAATAGGCCCTGCTTATGACCCCTGGCTCCTTCTCCGTTACTCCTCTATCATTCCACCTAGTTATATATTATCACATTACGTTCCCATTCACAACATACACATGATACACCGTTTAGCCAAACGAACATCGTCGTATGTTCATACATGCTACGATACATCTTCTGACCCACTAGCCACATACTTATTCTAAACGAGCCCGTGAATGCGGTGTATCACACAAACGAGATACCTTTTTCTAGGGCATTTGTATGAGAAACAATTAATCTGTTTCGCCATTCTCAAACAAACAAATTTCCACATTGTAATTCTTTGGTTCTTTGCTGAAGTAAATGATTTGGCCTCACTAAGACCAGGAATTGTGATGCTCACAACTGGCTGTTGGTTAAATTCTCTAGATGAGATCCAAAAAAATTGAGTTGTCTTTGTGGTAACAACACGAAATCTGCTTCACCCAGAAACACCATTCAGCGGCCTGCCATCACCCAGCTACCCGTCGGCAACATGTGGTTCTAAGATCCTCAATACCGAACTAGGCCCGTTCGAACTTCTGTGGGTATGATGGTGGTGAACTAGCTCCATCCAAGAGAAGGCCCTCTGTCCCACTAAAGAAGTGACAGAATGTCCGGGCAATGATACGCGAAGGAATAGCGTAACAACCCAACGAGGAAACCATGTTGTTGTTTCTCAAAATGTATCTAATAATATAATATATAATATCAAACTCCAATCAAATACAAGTACGACCGATTCCACATGTAAAAATGCGGTCCAGTACATAATTAATTGATTTACTTCGGACATTCATCTACAGTGATTACACCACTGCTATTGTATATGCATACAACATGCTCTTTGAAAACAATCGACTCGCCATTGTTCTGCCATTCTTAGTGGAAAGCCAGTACGTAACCACTGAACTAGCTCGTTCAACTTAAGAGTCTTAAGAGTCTGAATAGTTTTATCAGAAACGATGAAAGGATTACATTTTTTAGTTTCCAAACGAATTATTCCTTATTACTTACTTCATTTATAAGACAAACGTCTTAAGGTTTCTATGTTTGACTTCTTGATCTTCCATTTTTTGTCAACTTACACCCTCAGTAGCTTCTGGAAGTTTTCAAGCAATTTTTTCCTGAGTATTGCAAGAGTTTTCAAATGAGCTATAGCTTGAAAGATTTTATTTCCGGTCTTTATTTATCTTTTGAATTAAATAATTATCAACTATGAAGATTTCAATTCATTTTTTACAAAAATCTTAGGCGGCGGCAACGCGACAATTTTTTAGCTTTCGGCGGCGAGGCAAATCGGCGCACGTCTAAAAAATCTTCGGCGGCGCACTTTTTTGACACCTTTTTCTGCGGCGTTTTCGACGGGTCTAACTATGGCAACGTGCAAAAAGTGCTTTCCAAAATTCTATCGGTGCTCCCTTAAGTGTGTAATAATCTTCCAAGGATTTTCGGCCCAGGCTGCGTTTGATATTACCCCAAAACATTTCAATTTCAATCCATTATTAAACATCCTTTCGAAAAATAATTAATATTCGCGTAAGCGGCTTTGAACAACATATGCAATAATCTTATAAATGATACGAGTACCACCAGAAAAAGACTATTTAACAAATAATTATTCAATATTTCCCCTCATCGAAAATTTGATGTGAAACACAATATTTGAGATTTTCATTAATTTCATATAACATTTCTCAGTATATTTTCGTTGAATTATTTATTTGCACATACTTGCACATACGTTCAGTTACAATTTAGATGATGTGTATTCTGTCATTGTAAATAAACTTCAATTTTGCCTGAACGTTATATTGCAAAATTCGCTATCTAATGAAATTACAGAATTCCGCCTTATTATATAGGTAACAGTAATTGAACTACAAATACATTTCCTGGAGTTTTTGCTTTGCAATTTTCTTCTTTGTTCATCCATAGCAATGAATTCTTTCATGCAGCAATTTTCCAATTTTTTATCTTCGGTGATGTGTTATATGAAAAATAAAATAAAGCATAAAGAAAAGTGCGCCCATCCTTCAACATTTTAAAACAGGAATCATTTATTAAGTTTCCGTATAAAACAATCCTTTGAATTTCGTTCATAAAAACAATTTAACATTTCTATGTTGCCATAATGCCGCGCCGAAACAAAAATATTTTTGGGAATGAAATATTACTGAATAGCTTCATTCTCAAGGGCTCATTTGTCACTTTACAATATTTTCGATAAGATAAATAAATAGAAACGCATTTACATTTTCAAGATAAACAACCTACCACACAGAAAATTGAAAAATTGAGTTTTGTCGGGGTTGAAATGGATTTTTGTGTTTGTTTGATGTGATATTTTTTTAGAATCTAGCTGGTGTATGTTTTATGTTATTTTATATATTATTTTATTGACGGTGCTGTTTTTATGTATACCTAACCTATGTGTATACTACCAGAGAAAAGATAAGCAAAGTTGAGTTGTACTTGAATACTTGAATTATATAACATGAATCGGAATAGAAAGATCAATGAAGTAAATTTTCAAACTGAAATGAAGACGTAATGAGCCTATCTCGATTTGATCACTTTATTGTGCTGTTAAAGAAATTTCTTAATGTCATTTGGATATTTTACGGATCGAAAGACTTCAATCAAACCATTGGGTTAGGCGAGAAATTATAGATAAAGAGGGTTCTATTACATGTTCATCACGATAATCCTGATCGTTTTAGGTCTTGAACGTGTAAAAACAGTTATTTGATTTCGAAATAATCCGTAAAGATAAAGATATGTGAATATGACCAATGCCGCGTCACATATGAGCAAAATTGTAAATTCGAACTTTTGTTAGTTCTCTCTTCATTGAAACAAAAAGAATTATAAAACTGACCTCTCTACCGAAGTATATCTTAACAGCTGTACAGTTTCTTAACACGAATCGAAATGACATTTCTTTGCAATCGGAGTGAAATTTCAAAAGAATAATTTTATTCTTTTTGAATGTGTTTGGGGTGAAAAGTACTCGGCCTCACATAGAGATAGCGTGAATTTTTCAAAATCTTTGTTAATATAGTAGCGCCGCCCTTTAGTAGCTTCCAACCAATCACGACATTTGTTTTATTAAATTTCAAGTTACTGTCAATAGAAAGTCGCAGTGTTTTGTAGTTCCTAAAAAAGGAAAAACAAAGAATTCACATCGTTTCGCTGAAATACAGAAGAAGCTCAAAGCTCTCAAAAGTTTTTTATTAGCAAAGACACAAATGCGTTACATTGTTTTTGTTTAACATGACATTTTTGATCCATTTGTACTTTGCAAATTTTGTACTCTAAGCCATGCAGTAGATTTCATCACGACGGACGACGTATAAGTACAACGAGTTATGTATTATGTTGTTTTGAAGGTTATTTTACTGTAGATAGCGAGATTGTTTTGTAAACAGGTACAATTCATAAATTAATGACGCAAAATTTTGTGTTCCGAAGCTTTAAGGGTCACCCAAATTGATGTCAGTTGTTTTGGAAGGGGTTTTTGATGTGGTAACTATATCTATCTGGGAGGGTATGGGAGATAGAGCATCGGTTTCTTCGGCAAGGTCTTAGCCGTTTGTGAGTGGAAGAGCCCAGCGTTGGTGAAAAGTGACGGGCAGTACGGAGAAAAGTGAAGTACGGTGGGAAAGAGGAGTAGGGGGAAAGGGGTGTAGTTCTAAAGGGTAGTACGAGGAAAGGTTAGTACGGGTGAAGGGGAAGTACGGGCAAGCGAGCGGCACAAAGGAGAGGGGAGTACGGGGGAAATAGGAGTAGTGGAAAATGGTAGTAAGGAGGAAAAAGGAGTAGGAGGAAGGTGTAGTACGGGGTAAAAGACAGTACTGGATAAATAAGAGTACAAGGAAAGGAGAAAACGGGAGAAAGGGGAGCACGGAAGAAATAGCAGCGTGTAGGGAAGGAGAGCGAGGAGGAAAGCGGAGCACGGGTGAAAGTGAACTCAAAAGTTTATTGTGTTTGAATTCCGCTTGATGCTGGACTACGTCGAAATCTTGATCGAAATTCCAATTATACTTTTCTACCAAAATTGTTACACAATTTGAGTCATATATTCTCTATTCTTATCCTTCTAAATCTAAACAGATTTGTCATTCAATTCGGTGGACTGGGTGTCGAAATATCTACTGGAAAGTAACTACTAACATCGTAACTTTTACAGAAGTAACTTCTGACAAAAGCAGCTAAATTGCAAAATGACATACGAATAGTAGAGATGTTGTTTTGCTTTTTCATAAAACCATCTGCCCAAGAAACCCTGCGCCCGTGGTTTCTTTTTACACACCTTCCACTTGGATTGTCATGCTTACCCTTGCTATATGTTGGGGAAGTTATTTTTTTAAGTATTTTTTTTTCAGTAGTAATTTCGACCGAACGCCGGATTTAGGAAACTCACATATGCTTAACGGCATTAAAAAATCTTACAGTTGAAAAAAAAATGATTAAGGCGATGAAACAGTCAGATTAGAATAAGTTCCTCGCCGGGCCTCGCATGTAATAACCATGATCGTGTCTCGCTTGTAATGTGTACTAATAACAATGGGAAATGGTCTCGTAGAATCTTTCACAAAAAAGCTTGAAAGTTGTTAAATTGATAAAACTTTTAATAAGTTTTCCACCAAATGTTTTCAACAAAGTACCATTATAAATTTGTAATAACTTTGATTTTTATTAAAAATCTTGTACAAAGCGATAATTTTGTGTGATTCACACATTGCTTGGGAAGGTCAGGAAGTTATTTAGATACTTTAGATTGAAAGTACGGCAAGAAATATGTTTCCTTTTAACCTTTTTTTGTATTTTCAGGTTTGACGCTAGAGGCAAAACACTTCAACAAGCGGTTCACTGGGCTGATCACGAAGTCCTCAAATCCAAAGCACATTTTTATTATGACAGTCATCCACCAGCACTACGAATACGGCAAACCCGTCGTGATGATGCTGGGTTGTATAGATGTCGGGTGGATTTCCAAAAGTCGCCTACTCGAAACTGGCGTATTAATTTAACTGTATTGGGTGAGTTGTCCTTAATTTACAAATGAATTCCTAAATTTGCTTTTGCGATTTATTTTATTGTAACTTTGTTACAAGCTCCTTCTAGGTCCAAAAAGGTTGCCAGAGTTTTTTCACCGAATTTCATTGATTTTTCTACATTGAAAACCATCTGATGTAGAGCTGAGTCTACTGATTTGCCTGAATGATAGGCATGCTGGTTCTTGTGTAACGGCCTTGACTTAAAAATGAGGTTTGGCACGTATCTATCGCACATTCTTTCGAGAGTTTTCATCACGAAAGACGAGAGGCTTGTCGGTCTAGACGAACTCACTTTGTCGTACGCAGCACGACCTGGCTTCGGTATAAGCTTAACTAAAACCTCCTCTCCTTCCAAGTCTCTGGTATGTAGCCCATAGCCAGAACTTCTTTCAGAAAATCTTTTTCATCGTCTTCATTATCAAACTTGAAGCTTTCTGCATCACTATCAGAGAGATACCGTCCCTCCCGTGTGACTTATACGGCTTGAACGAGTTGAGTGCCCATTCAAGCCTCTTGTTCGTGACGATCGTTTCCGCTAGATTCCAATCGGTCGCGCTCGGTGTCATTAGGCGGTACATCGAACATACGTTACACTCTCAGAATTTTGAATTGAAATTCCAGGAATTTCAATGTGTGTAACGAATACGTAACTGGAATGCGTAAGAGTGAATTCGCGAATTCTTTGACCAAATTGTATGAGAGTCAAATGCATGCCCTCTCCAATCCCCCAAAGTTTCATGTCAATCGATTCCTTGGACCGTTAGGAGAAAATTATGGAATATATTTTTTTTTTCTAAAAAATTATGGGCGCCATAGAGCCTCGAGTCGTGAAAAACGTTTTTCTCAAACCATTTCCCAACGAATGATCGAATATCGGTGAAATTCGCACCAATAAAATACATTAATAGGGGCGAACCGTTTGAAAACACCTTCGGGATGTGCTTTCGCTTAATTTTGTATTTTGCAATATCACAAAATTAAGCGGAAGCACATTCCTAGACTTTAATGAAAAAAGTTTGAGTGTATGTCGTATATATAATGGGCGCGCGGTAGTGATGCGCCCGTGACGCAAGTCCCCATACGAACAAAAAATTCGGAAAAATTTTTTTCGTAGACTTCGGAACCATATATACAGCTAGGTTTTGACTCCCCCCCCCCTTGCGACGTACCCCCCGGAAAATATTTTTCCTTAATTTCTACGGAAAATTCTAAGGCGAAGTGTCTTTTCACTCATTAAAATCGGTTCGGTGGATCCGTAGATACGACCATTAGAAAATGATCATTTCCTATACAAACAGTGCTGTTTCATAGAAGCCAAAGTTAATGCAAACATCCTACGTTAGTTAGTTAGTGGGTTAGTTAGTTAGTTAGTTAGTTAGTTAGTTAGTTAGTTAGTTAGTTAGTTAGTTAGTCCCAGGGCCATTTGTATGAAAAACCACTTTTTTGGCTCGTGCTCCAAAACGGTACCGATAACTTTTCTTGAAATTTTGCAGGGACCTTCGGGTGGGCATTCTACGTCATATTAGTTTTTAAAAAAGGGGAGGTACCGGCCTCGTTTGGGCGCCAGGGCTCTTAGAAGGCGCCATATAAAGCCCATATGTATGTGTGTGTGTGTGTGTAGTGTGTATGATAGCACATTTTATATGAGGCAATGGTTGTGTGTTCGAGATAGAGGTTTGGTGTCAAAGGGAAAGTTGTTGGGTTGGGTGTGTAGTGTATCAGGGTGACCGCCAAAATGGTGGAAAATAGGCGGGGACTCAAGAAAAAAACTTTTGATATGTTGTAGAGGAAGTTGAAGGGATCATTTTCGCTCATGGGAGTAGTAGCCGCCGCGCTTCGGTTTGGCGGCGGCGGCTCAAAAAAAAACTTTTGATATGTTGTAGAGGAAGTTGAGGGGATCATTTTCGCCCATGGAAGTTGGTGCCGCCGCGCTTCGGTTTGTCGGCGGCGGCGGCTAAAAAAAACTTGATATTTTATACAGAAAGTTGAGGGGGTCATTTTCGCCCATGGAAGTAGTAGCCGCCGCGCTTCGGTTTGGCGGGGGCGGCGGCTAAAAAAAAACTTTTGATATGTTCTGGAGGTGGTTGAGTGGATCATTCTCGCCAATGTAAGTGCTAGCCGCCGTGCTTTGGTTCGGCGGCAGCGGCGGCTCAAAATTACAAAAAAAAACCTTTTTAAAAGGGAAACGTGACGCAAGTCCTCGTCCCTTCTTCCAAAACAACTGATATCAATTTTTGTGACGCTTGCAGCTTCGGAACGCAAAAAAATTCTTTTGAAATATTTTCACTTTTGATTAAGAAAATGTGTCGGTGTGTTCCGGTTGTAAGTTACAGGCAACTTCCGGTTTAGGTGGCAGCCATTTTGTATTTTGCAACATCCTAAAATTAAGCGGAACCACATTCCGTGAAGACAATATGTGTCTAAGTGGCTTACTTTCGAAGGTATTTGCTACTTCCGGTCGAGGAAGTCGCCATTTTGAAATTCGAGTTGGGCTCAATATGAAGTAATATATTCTCCACAACTTTGTAGAATATTGTTTTCCAAAATTTTCAACAATTTACGAGATATTAATTTTGTAAAATTTTCGACTAAACCAATCACACAGGAAGCCCGGAAACGTCCCACTCGAAGCAATTGCCAATCCAAGCGATGAAGAACGAGAAAGCCCGGACTATTTAGTAAGGGCGCAATACGTCCGATCCCTCCAACGGACGAAACGAAACTCTAATTCCCTCTGTTTGCATATGGCTGACAACTGTCAAGCCTCGCACGAACTATGTCCAAAGTGAACCATATCCCAAATAGAAGGCTCTAGCACCATTCCGAAAATTAGACCACGTCGATGTGATTGATTGAAAAATCTACTGGCATGACGAAATCGTAAAAATAAAAAAAATGTTCTTCTACAAAATTTTCCAGTGACCATAACGGTCACTAAAAACCCTGTCGAAATTGAATAAAAATACAAAAATTTTGAACCGATCCACCCTGGTAGACGAGTTAATGAAATAATAATAATTATTTCCAACTACGTGGGTTGTGAAGATGTGGAATGGGTAGAAGAACAAGAAATAGATATACTCCAAGCGTGCTCGGAGTTGCATATGTCGTGAGAGAAACGCAGATTTCAGCCTTCGTCTTCCTTTTAGTTTCCTTGAAAGATCAATTCGATAGTGTAGTATTGGGTAGAAATGTAATAAAACGCGTCTTAATTGTATTGCTCTATCATAAGAACTGACTTTGTTTATTTGACATCCTACGATACTACAGATACTACAGATGATATAGCTGCAAGACGTTCAGTTCCCGTAGGCTATCGTCATGACTTACGCTATTGCGAATCGCATCGCAGACATACAAGGCGAAAAAGAGACGGATAAGGCATCTCTTGTATTTCAGAGAATCGCGAATTCCTAAATACCCCCATAGAAAGTCTGCCACCTACGACAGAAAGGTGTGACTACATTCGACTTTTTAAGGAATGTTTATTAGCTGCATGTGCAATATTGACTGCATCGACAATAGTTCAAGTTGACGCAGTTAATGCAGCAAATATTAGCGTTGCTTTCCATTAATTATAATTCATTACTCGATTAAATCTATTTGGTTTTTTATTTCTGCCGTCAAACATTAAAAAATGGTTTTATTAATTACAATGGCAAACCTCGTGAAGAACATAGAATTCTGGAATGGTGTAGGAGTTCAAATTGGTGAAACATTTTAACACGTTTGTCAAACGAAAATTAAATGTTGCATTGAATATACTAAACCACCATTCAAATTTCATTTCCACCTACAAAATTAAATTTTAATTTAAATATTCATTTGCAGTGCCACCCACAGAACTAATTATTCTCGACAACCAAGGTGCCACAGTGACTGAAAATACCATTGGGCCGTATCGTGAGGGTGTTAGCATAAATGTCACATGCATGTCAAGCGGTGGCATTCCCGTAAGTAGAGAATGCAAATGAATTTTCATTTCAAAAATTTGCAGTTGTTCAAATATATTCCTTACAGCCACCAAGAGTATCATGGTGGAAAGAGCATGCTTTGTTGGATGACTCTTTCGAAATTCTTCCAGACGGTAGTGTTAAAAACGTATTGCATTTACCAAAGCTTCAACGCAGAGACTTACATAATGTGAGTACTTTTTTTTAAATGAAAAATAGAAAACATTTTTGTATGTATTATGCAGATATTACCATCACCATTTGTAGACACTAAATAACATAATTTTATATGTTCTGAACATTAGGAAATCATTTATTTTGAAGGATTATCGCTGTAACAAGCATTTCACTAACAACAATCTTCTGTAACACACTCAAAATCAAATAAATTATCCATCAAAAACATGTTTCTCCCAACGAAAATCTTATAAATCCCATCGGAAAGCCTTCCGAAATAATAATTTCGTCTATACATGCTTTCTTAACCATTTTTTTTTTCTCTTACTTTTTGAATTTGGTTTTTATTGATCATAAATAGCAAAAACAAAAAAAAAATTCAACCGAACGCCACAGAAAATAAATTCCTTTTCTTAATTAGATAATTTACTGCGGCGAGTGTTTATGGCTTCTAATTTGAATAATCCTAACTGATGATGATAGCACCAACATTAAATAAATCAATAACATTTTGATAGTAAAATTTAATTAAATTAATGTTTTATTATCGTATTGAGGAACATTTATATGGTTTTATTCATAAGTAGGTCTGTGGCTAGGAGTTGTTTCGGTTGGAAATTTAAGTCACCGGGGAAAACACTTTGTTTTGAATTTTTTCTGTATTAGTAGTTATTACTGGATACACCTCCGCGTTCAAATGGAAAATTACGTTATTATAAGTGGTGCTTATCACTTAGTGTGATATGAATTGTAGTGTGACGCAAGTGCTCGCTGTTGTCTTTTTAAATGAACGTTTTTCTAAATTTATCAATGTTAGGTTCGAAACGAATCACTCATTCTGACCTGGAACACCCCACAGATAGAAAACAGATAGAGCTTGCTATAGTGTTATCTCTTATCATAAGCTTATCATAAGCAAAGCATCTTCATTTTTTATGCACATACGACTTCCGTCACGCCACCGCAACTACGTGGCCATCATTTACTCCATTTGTACATTCATTTAAATAGAAAAAGTGCACACGAATGACGACCGTTTGCTGAAAGCATTAACTTCGTGATAGATTAGAATGGGAATTAAATTAAGCCAATAACACGAATTGAAATGGAAAATGCATCTTTATTATTCAACAATTTCAACAAGCGAAAAGTGTACTTGATTATTATTGGTTTTCGATTTTATGCTTAATGTTGATTTATTTCTCTTAATGGCAGTCATTGTTGCAGGTTGATTTACTGAAGGAAAATGTCGCGTGCAATGCGAAATTGATTTAGCCGAATAATTGTGAGGACTCCTGTGTACTTAAGTGTAGTTCGGAAAATTATCAATAATTGCTCAATTTATGGGTAAAAAGCGGTTTTCGACTAAAAGTAGGTTTCGTTATATTAGGTTACTATGCGTCCTAAGACAATGAGTGGCTACTTACGAGTGAGAACGAAAAGCGGAAGTTAAAAAGTATTAGAGATTTTTCCTAAAATAGTCTGCCTTTCTCACATAAGAACATTACTTTAAGGGTTATAATTATCCATTATTTATCAAATAGAAGAAAACAGAAAGGTGAACGAACGACCTTTTAATTTTAATGCAAAGTTGACGCGAAATTAGAGTATCTTGGGGGTACCCTACTTTCACAAAAATAGTTCTCTCTTCCTGCAAAAAAATATATCCAAGGAAGTCTTTCCTGTGAATGGTAGCAGGGATAGTCCTCTATCATTCCATTGCCGTAGTTTTTCAGTTTAGCAGTTTACCTGTGCTAAATAAATACAGAAAGAGCTCACTTCGCTCGCAACTTTTTTACCATAGTAGCCAACAATATAGACTTATTAATGATTAATGTTAAAGGGTTATGGCGGCGATAGTGTCGAATCAAATTGGAAAATGAAAGCTCGTGCTCTTAGAGAAGATGTTCAAAATTTTCCATTTGTAAATTCTTTTTCACTGCATGAACAGTTACACCAATTCGACATTAGTTTTATTGCTTAACTGAGCAAGACAAAAGAAAGTTTAAACGTTCGACTTACAGATTAAGAATTTGAGTATATACTTAGCAAAAGCTACATGATTCCATGTGGAACGTCGTTCCTCTTACCCCCAGAAGTCGGCGCGTGCGACAGGAAATGAAAGCTTGTTACGCATTCTCGTGCGTTTTGGTCCTAATTGTTGTAGAACAGAAGCGACTTCGTCTTGGTTTAAACTTTCTTGTACTTCGGAAGATACTTGGGCTGGATGGGGCCTTTTCTGTTAGTCAGAACGGGTTGCTGGGTCTGATGTGCTCCTCTCCTGTACGACTGCTGCATCTGATACATCCTCATTTTGATTGTGAGTCATAGAAGACAATTCATAAAATGAATATGTCATAGATCGGTCGCTTGGTGCCAATGGAGTAGCTGAAGGCACGATGACATTTCAACAAATGTTTTTATACTGAAAAAAGGTACAAGTTTAGCGATCGAGAAAGCAAACCAAGCAAGGCACGATGACATTTCAACAAATGTTTTTATACTGAAAAAAGGTACAAGTTTAGCGATCGAGAAAGCAAACCAAGCAATTTCTGCTTCGATTCCAGACTGTTATCGCGTGCTGAGCCATTTTCGACCATTGGAACATCATTCGCGACAGCTTCTGAAGCCTTGCTGGTGGCGACCCCAACAGCCGAAGATGTAGGAACAAGGTTTTTCTCACTTGGTACTACAATCCTACCAAAAACCAATATTTTCGCCCACTTCTTCATCAATTTATTTCCAAAAAATTCTTTCGGGTGCTTCTGGTAGACTCCACCCTTTAGCTCCAAAAACCAGACATTTTTGAAAATTTAAAAAAAAAAATAAAAAATACGTGTCGACTTATTTAAACATGGAGTAAAATTGCAACAGACGGAGGCCTCCTTTAACTAAAATAGTTCGAAAACTTGAAAAAAAAGCAGACGTCATTTATGGACAGTCCCTAATTTAATTTTCAAGATTTTCTGATGTCCCTATATTTCATTCAAAACCTTGAAGAGCGATTTCCGTTCTAATTTCACAAAGATATAAGTCAAAAAGTTTCACCGACTTTCAAAAAACCACGTTTTTCACCACTTTTTCGGCAGTAGCTTCAAAAGTTTTCGACCGATTTTGTCCAAATTCATCGTGTAATCAATTTTTCGATTATCTTTCAGTAAAAATAAAGGTTTTGAAAATCGGATAAGATTTACTTGATTTATGTAGGAAAAACACGTTGGGCCCTAGTAGACACTCTGTTTTGAGACGCTAGCTGAGTCCAAACGCTCAAAATCAAAAAAGTTTCTTCCATAATCTGTCAGGTATACCCAGACCATTCAAACAAAGAAAAATCGGTAAAGATTCACTCTGTTTTAATTTCATTTATTTATTTACTCCATCAATGGCCAAAGCCTCCTGACTAGTTACAATTAATGATGATAATAACAATAAGTAGTTTCACATAAACCTGCTCTTGTCCGAAAGTGAGTTCCCGACCCAGTCGATCCGTCAGAGTCAACAGTCACCCCTGCCCATCGTCAAAATTTATTTATTTGTAGTTATACAATTCAAACGGCATCAATTGAAATTAGACGAAAATAGAAAATTGGGAATGAAAATAGCTCGTCGTTCCATCAGGCACCGCCATCTCGTGTAGCCACCTGAAATAAAAAGGATTAGCGAAAACTAGTCGTCTAGACTAGCTGTTTTTGCACAAGTCGACGTGACTTAGAGTTACATTTGAGAGTCGTGAGACCCAATTGACTAATCAGCTTTTGATTAGATTGAGAACCCAAGGTTCAGTTTATGAAATTCTGATCTTACCATTCAGTTTATATGTAATTTTTAATTTCCTAATAGTCGTCTTGAACGATTCACGTGTTATGTTTTGACTTCACAGTAATGAAAAGCGATTAAATGCCATGAACATGTTATTGATAGGCTCTTAAAGACCATATTTAGCCCTGTGTTTGTCCACTACGAGGGAATCATCAGCACAAGTGGGTCTGGAATTTCGCATGATCTTGCTTTTGATTTTAGGTGCGTCGATGGTTCCATTCATCAGATCGGATACAAAAAGTGCGCAGGCATTGATTCTGCTTGATTGGAAGCTCGAGTTTTGTACAAAAGACTGAAAACCACTTAAACGGCCTAGATTCAATATATCACCTTTCAGGGAAAAAAAGTTAAAATCGTTTAATTTTTACTCGAGTTATCGTGTTGACTGACAGACGGACAGACGGACAGAATTTTTTTGCAGATTCGGCATCTAAGGATCATTATCGATGCTCACCCCTTCAAATCGATTGGTTACAAACTTCCTGGCAAGTGCAATAGACCCAATTTTGAAGCACTCGTTCTTCTCAAAAACATTTGAAAATTTGGAAAAGATTTGCTCGATTTATGTACAAAAGACCTGAAACCTGTTAAGCGGCTCTAGCTCGACTGTCCTTGGCCCGACAATGTCCAAATTAAATCTCATAAAAATGTGTCGATTATCTTTCAGGAAAGAGATTCTGAAAATCGGTCAAGTTTTACTCGAGTTTCCGCGGTGACAGACAGATTTGCGGCATCTAAGGACCATGATCGATGCTCCCCACCTACTTACACTATTCAAATCGACTGGGTACAAACGTCGTGGTAAACGCAATGGACCTTTTCGAAGAACTTCGGAACAGGAGTCTAAACAAACAATTGATGCAAAGGAGAGTCGACGGTTATGGGACACGTTTCTTGTTCCGATCACTACTCTCGATTGGTAAAACATTTTATGGAAATAAATATATCGTTGGAAATCTTATTTTATCGGCTTACTTTTTTGCTCGGAAAGTATGTTGATATCATGCACAGTTGTAACGATAAAATAATATTTTTTTTTTAAATTTCTGCAATTTGCTACTGAGTTTTCTTTGCATAGCGACGTTTGCACCTTATCGCCTTTTGATAGGGATTCCCATTTCGACGCTGTGCTGACTTCCCTTTCTTTCAAAAGTCTCTCTATTTTCCACCAGAAGTCAACAACCACTTTTTCTTCGGCCTATTGCTACGTTTTACCAGTGACATGTAGCCATGCTACATAGGAGTAGGATTAGAGGTAGGTAGGGTTTGTCATTTCGATATCCATACCTCTTCTTTGAAACAGTCATACAGAGGTGCACAATAAGAATGTCCCGCTTATTGGTACTTTCTCGTTCTCCACATTACTATCCACATTGGTTGCGTACGATGTAGCTTGACAACTTTTTTTTTGAACTGATTGTTCAAGGAGTTCGAATATGCGGTAGGTCGCTTCGGTTAAGATTCACGGGTGTAACAACACTATTATTGTTAACTTATTAACTAAAAGCACTAAAAGCGGGTTGATCATAGGACTAAGCAATCAAAACATTTGTGAAAAATTTATACTTTACTATAAGATTGTAGTGTTCACTTATTTTTCTAAGTTTTCTTTCGGAAAGTCCTTTCCCATTCTCTAATAAAACACAGCAATTTTCCACTTGTTTCTGGTTAGTGTGACTTCTTAAACAAAAACAATGAGAGCAACGTTTCACACAATTTATAATTCAACTTTACAATCCGTTTCAGTTGTAGTTGAATTAACTAATAATATGAAAAATAATGAAAATCTAAGGTGAGAAAATTTTTGTAAAGTTTCCTTCCGCATTGTTCAAAATACAATAAACATTTGAGTGAAATTCAAAGTTTCAAATACAAAAATATTACTTTTAAGGAGTGGGTAAAGTGTGCAGCTATTTACAGTTCACACTTTGTGTTTATTTTTGAATTGGAAAACAACATTTTTTAGACAATTTTGGTGTTTCCATTCATATAAAATAAAGTTAGGCGAGGCTAATCTTATAGCATACGTACGAATAGCATTTCATGTATCATGAACTGGTAGCTGGTTGCAACTATTTAAGGTGGCTGCCTTAGGAGGGTGAATCCAATCGCTGTCTACGTTCCTATCGACTCAATAAATTTTGTGACACACGTGTCCTCTAATTTGTCCTCTAAGACGAATGTAATTAGAGAAAGAAATTAATTTAAAATGTTCAAGCTTAAACATTTTCATCACAAAAAATTGGTAATAATAACAATCGAGGTTACAAATTATGATTTAAATCAATCTCTGAAAGATTGATTCCTAAATATACATCCTATTTTCGTATGCATACTGCCTTCCCACGTACCATTTTCCGATTCATTTGACTGAAGAAATTGAAAAAATGGGAAATTTATATTTTTCGAAGGGTTTTCCGACTTTGTCACATTCTCATCTTACTGTGTATTGCATCCAATTTATATGTTTTATCGCTTTTACGATGAAACACGAGTTCACACTTTCAGATGCCTTAGAAGTAACCCTGTAATTTTGTTTAAAAATAAAAAGAACAAGAGAATTTGATGGTCGAATAAAACAAAATTGGTGTACCGTTAGAGATAGCGGGTGTCGTTGATGAATAATTTCTTTTGTTTAAGAAAAGTCATAAATAACGTCTTTATTCGGAAGGATGCAATGCTATACATACTTAGAGAAATGATGAGATGTTGGGATGGAAGGTATTTCACTGTATTTGTGCCATCTGTAGTGCTAAATAGTGCTATTACATGCCGGCATTGATAAGGCTATTTGGAAAATTTCTGAGCAGCTACATCATAAATTGTGGATGGGATAAGTTAGGCTAGAATGGGAATTCAAAATGTGTGATGCCGAAAATCGTGGCGCTTAAGAGGAATTGACCCTTGTGAAATTTGCAGCCTACATTTTGGCGTAAAACATTCGTTTTCTGATGATTTCTCTGAACTAAAACTTTTTTTTTTAAAGTAAGACAACCGGTAACCGACAGCGCTCCTAAGTCCGACAGTACCACAGTTGTATGGAAAGTTACTACAGTAGGACATGCAATTATAAAAAGGATACGGCTGGCATTGCCCCATCCTACTTTAATCTATTGCTAAAACATGTTGGCAAAGACAACCGAGTAGTCCGAAATTATGCAACCGATCAACTACCATAACTGATCCAACCTATCTTGACTGATCCTACTAACTAGTATAATTGATCATTGCGCCCAAAACTTGTCTAATTAGCGAAAAATCATACAAAGCATCAATTAGTAATAAGACGTATACCATCACAAAACTTTGCTCGTCCATTTTGTTTAGTTTCTAAAAATTATCTTGATTAAAAGTCTCTTATGTTTGTTGTTGTGAATCGATATCTAAGATAAGATCCAAGGTAAAAAATACGTTATATATATAAGACAATAAGATTGTTAAAAAATTCTTCTCTTTGAATAAAGATATCTCCCGATGATGACCTGGAATAGGTCGAAACGTCGAGAAACAAAAATTCTAATTTTTTGTTATTAAAATCGAAACATTATAAATGGCACATCAACCCCAGCAATACAAAATAATTAGCTAAATTTGACTATATATGCCAGCAATACAAAAATCCTCAAGGAATAATATTATTAATTTAAAATATTTTTTGGTAGTTTTGTGGATTTACTTTTTCATCTATGTTTATGTTATTTATGTTAGCTAAATATTATAACGAGAGCTATGATGTAACAGTCAAAGATACTCTTTTTCCTTGTCAGCTAGTAAATAGTAGACAATAAAATTATTATCAATCAATCAATCAGCTGCAAACATACCGACTACAACCCTCAACATACCGAGAAGAAATCAAACTTACATTAATTACAATAATTTATAGTTTCCAAAAAATTTTGTTATGGAAATTATTAACCTAAAGAACCTACCGAATCGCATAAAAAATAAAACAATTACAGGCGTCCTGTCAATTTCTTCTATTGAACGAGTTTTAACGAATTTGTCAAACAGAAAGTTCGACACCACATTTCATTTCAGCATTTCAGAAAATTTGAAAAAAAAAAACATATGCAAGAGACCCGTACGCATCAGAATAGATGTTGGAAAAACACTCGCATCGATACGTTCGAGTAAATACTGCCTTAACTTACAATCAAGGATGTATTAGCGTCGCTAATCTTTGATTTCTTTGCTAACAGCAACTATCGTTTCGCTAACATCCGAATTAGCAAAGCCTAAATTTCGCTACCCGCTAATCGCAAAAATTTTAGTTCATGTGCAGTATTTTTTCCACTATGCCTTACCATCCTCTAATCGTCAACATTTCATTTCGTCTGAAACTGAAATTTATATCATAAACTTTCTCCAAACGTACGGTTCGACAACTCATCCCACTACGGTACAGTTCATTCCTAAAGCCCTTATACGTAAATTGTCGGCGCGCCTGGGTCTAACATTTCCTATTCATAGTTTATTGTTTATTATGTAGCTGCTCAGAAACTTTCCGAATAGTCTTTTGAAAAGTTATGAATTTATTTTTACTTTTCGTTAATTAAATAAAAAAAGCATTACCAGCCCAGCAGACTGATAAATCACGTGACCGTATTAATTTTAAAACAAAGTTTCAACGTAAATTTTGTACTAAGTTGAGGTTGAAAATAGTCTGAAGAAAAGTTTTCATTGCAACATTTTCCCCTTACAAATAAGTTTAAAGCTTGTAGCAGCGTTGTAACACCATTTTTGTGATCGATTTTTTAATTAAATGTACACTCGATGAAGTTTTCTTTATAAACACGTACGAAAAAGTTGCACGTAAAGCGCTTAATTTTATTGCTACTAGATTTCGAGACTAAATGAGAAATTTAATTGCTAAATGCAAAGTACGATGCATTTCACTTAAATTAAGTATTTGTTTGCGTTTCACGTCATTTAAACATCATGCCTTGTAATTTTTATAGCAAGTTGCTCAATGAATAATTCAACATGCGACTACCTTGATTTAAACTTAAGTTTAACAGAAAGCTGTTGACACAATCCTCATTCATTCGCCAGACCGAGTCAATACGAATCAAGAACATGTTCTAAAAAGCCGAATTTTCTTTCTCTGAGGTCATCTAGTACGATAGATTATTCATATCAATATTAAGATGATTCTGTTTGCCACCCCGCACGTACGAGTCTCTCGTTATTTTCGACATGCTATTCGCACAATGTGTGAATAGTCGCATTATAATAGAGTGATTATTCGCACAATATGCGAATAGCCGTAGAATAAAAGAGTGACCTATCAGGAAGTTGAACATTACGTATAAACTGGTAAGACCAGAATTTCATAATTGATCTCAATATCATTTCATCTATATTTATACTGAACCTTTGGTTCCCACTCTAATCAGAAGCTGATTAGTCACATTCGGGTCTCACGACTCTCAAATGAAACTCCAAATCACGTCGACTCATTTTTCGTAATTCTTGAATCTAATGAAGAAAAGGGATGCAAGATAATTTTGACATTTGTGGCTTAGCCTGCTTTTGTAAAACTTCGTTCGCTATTCTAGACGACTAGTTTCCGCTAATAATTTTGTTTCATGTGTGCTACGTAAAACGTTAGTGCTTGCTGTTTTCATTTTCATTGTAAATTAATAAATCATCATTTTCATACAATGAAAAATTTTATAATTTGCACATTCCACACATTCACACGTTTCATCACTTTCAGCTGTTTTGTCATTATTATAACAATAGCAAAACATCTAAAAGAGAGAAAAATAGAAAAAGAAATGAATGAGCAAATTATAAATTTCTTCATTTTATACAGGACCTATTCATATGAAACTGGACAAGCTACTATGTTTGTCATTTTCACACTCACATTGAATGACTGAGAGAATCATATAAGGCGTCCAGTTTCGAAACTGGACAAGCTACTATGTTTGTCATTTTCACACTCACATTGAATGACTGAGAGAATCATATAAGGCGTCCAGTTTCGAAACTGGACAAGCTACTATGTTTGTCATTTTCACACTCACATTGAATGACTGAGAGAATACTATGTTTGTCATTTTCACACTCACATTGAATGACTGAGAGAATCATATAAGGCGTCCAGTTTCGAAACTGGACAAGCTACTATGTTTGTCATTTTCACACTCACATTGAATGACTGAGAGAATCATATAAGGCGTCCAGTTTCGAAACTGGACAAGCTACTATGTTTGTCATTTTCACACTCACATTGAATGACTGAGAGAATCATATAAGGCGTCCAGTTTCTTATGAAAGGCCTGGCGTCCAGTTTCTTATGAAAGGCCTTGTATAAATAAAGAATGACGATGAGCAGGGTGACTATCGGCTCCGGCGGCGGCGGGTCGACTGGGTCGGCAGCTCACTATCAGATCTGCTCATAATTTTATATTTGTTTTTATTTTTTTCTTTTGTTTTTATTATAAATTGTAATTGTAATCAGGAGGCTTCGGCCATTGATGATAATAAATTAATTAATTAATTTCAATACGTCAGAAACTTCAAAAGCATTCATTTAAAAAAAAGGAAATTTTCAATGAATTGAAGTTTTACCTTACAATAGTGGGCTTTCAGTTTCAAGAACTATGCAACACTTTCACTGAAAAGGTCTTTTAGACGTAAGAAAAATCACTTTTGTGGGTTGCTCTTATACAGTTGCCCTTCCCTGATAGTTGGGAACTGAGTCCATTTAGTTGTTGTTGTTACGAGGCGATAAAAGTTGTTTGGCTAATAAACGAATTTTTTATGTGCTTGATATTTGATACGTTAACCGATTTCCATAATTACAATCCATTAACCGAAAGTAATATTCGAGTATATTTAATTACTATTTCGACCCAACACCTTATTCGTAATTGAAAATCCATTTAATAAATGATAGCTAAAGCTACTAGCTCCTTTGAAACCTATTGAACTGAACCACAAAGTGGATATTATATTGTCATGAAATGATTATTAATTGTTTTCAAACTTCCTTAATTATTAATACAACAATTTTCCATATATTTTAGCCATGCAGTAGTAAATGTTATTTTACTTTGTTGATGAAATTTACAAATTAATAAAACGAAAATATATTCCATTTCGAACATTACGCTATAATTACTCAAGATATACTTCTATTCAAACCATGGGTGGAGCATCTTCTTACTAATGAACCGGAGTATACCGCACCGATTAGCTTAAAGAGCGATGGCGATGTTTAAGTTGATTTGACGAAATTTCATTTAAAGACTAACAAAAACTAAATATTAGTCTTGACAGCTGAATCGTTGGTAGCGTCTTCATGATTTTAACATACCCCTCAATAAGGAAAGTTTTCAACAGAAATCTTTGCATTTGAATCAGACCAGTCCTGCTCTGCCGTACAACCGAGGGGTGACGCACTTCTGTGGTTCATGCAATAAATGGAATAAATGGGAATAAATGGAATAAATGGGAATAAACGGAATAAATGAAATAAATGGGAATAAATGGAATAAATATTGGAATAAATGGAATAAATATTGGAATAAATGAAATAAATGATAATTTTTTCAAATTCGTCAAAACCTCAAATAGACTTGATTTTGATGGCAACGCACACAACAAACCATACTAATGTGTCAAAAAGTGAAAAACCCACTTTTGAAAACTTAAAAGAATTTTTGTTGAAAAATGAAATAAATGGAATAAATAAATTTATTCCATTTATTCCAAAAAAAATAAGATTTAATCTCAAGATGGTTTAAATGCTTTATAATTTGTGCAAACCTTTTTTTGAACTTATTTGTCTAACTTGTGATGTGTTTGGTTCAGATATTTTGCAAAAACAACAAAAAAATTTTGGGAATAAATGGAATAAATGAAGTGCGTCACCCCTCGCGTACAACGCATAAAAAACTTAGCGACGAGAATTTGTGAGAGAAAATATATGAAAATCTCTCATCCGATAACGTCGCTAGGTTTTTTATGCGTTGATTGTAGGGCAGAGCTGCTCTACAATGCATAAAAAACTTAGCGACATTATCAGATGAGAGACTTTCATATATTTTCTCTCACAAATTCTCCTCGCTGAGTTTTTTATGCTTTGTGTGGCAGAGTCTGAATAGAATGTGAATGGAGGTGCTCCATGCAATACATATACATGTGGTAATACTAACCCGCTCTATGTATGTTTGTTTCGTTTCTATAGACTATTTTAATTTAGACAGCAAATCATCCATGGTGGCAATACATATACGAAAAACTGTACGCATATGTATGTACGTGCTTTTCTTTTGTCATACCACCAGCAATACATGAAAAATGGCTCTCTTAAAACAGCCGACATGCAAAATTTGGTAAATTATTCGGAATTATTATTCCTCAGTAAGGGAGGTTTCATCAAAATTCGCAAAAAAATTATTCGGTTGAAAATCCCTCAGGTCCCTGTCTGCTTCATATGCGAGGATATCATCAGATGATCTTTGTCTCCTGGATAATATAACTTCATCTGCGAATTCATTTATCTGTCTAAAAATTCTATCTTCGGATTGGAGTTTCAACATTACTTTACATTACTTTAGTTTAATTGGAGGTAATACAAAAAGAAGTCGAATTAGTGAAGAAATTTTAAAATACTCTGCTTCTTCACTCGTCCTGATTTCTTCCTCTTCGTCCATTTGCATTCAATGCTGAGAGAAAAATCGTCTTCTTTGAAAATATTGATTTAAGGTTCTTTTTATGTACATAAAATATAGAAAAGAGTGTGACTTTAAACAGAAGCAAAGTGTTGAAGTTGGAGTTGGCAGTCACCCAAATGTTCTACACACAATGCTATGAAGTTGCCATGTAACCTTCACGCAATATGCGGAAGAAGTGAGAATAGAATAGTGATGAGGAATCCTATGCAGTCAATTGCGGTTAAAACATATGCTACGCGTACCCGTGCGATTCACTATAAAGAACACCCCGTCGCGATGAAGATGAATATAATAAAATTTGTATTGGAAATTGCCCAAAAGGTAATATTGAATAAACCACCCGAAGCAGCGGAAAAACTCTATACCAACCCATACTTCCATTTTAACAAATTTTCGTCTCACATTTCTCTACAGAATAACAAAGCATGACCGTAGGACCACCGACTTAAGGATCTAATGGGCAAAATGTTCCAACACAAAATATTTTTTTGTTAGAGCCGACATTAGAATCGAACTTGGGCTTGAAGGAGAGGCCTAGTACCAATACAAATATACTCCCCTCAATTTTCTCTGCAACACAGCTAAAACCCTACAAAGCTAATTGCTATATAATTTAGTTTGAAGATAAACTAAAACAACTCCGTTATATACATTATAATTTATTTGTCGAGCTGAGAATGAATGTTCATCATTCATACTTCATCAGCTGATGATATATGAACGTGAAGTCAGCGTTGCCGTCGGCCGACTGAGCAACATATAAGTTTGCGATGTTCTGTGTTAGGGGTCGTGCCACGGTTACGGGTCAGTATAACCCTTTATCTTTTAAAGAAATATTGATGAAAAACCACCGTTTGTACATGTGTATACGGTTGAGTAGCGCGACTTAGGCGCACTGGGAATACTCTTTCAACCGTACAACCCGAACAACTCGAAAGATTTTCCGACGCACTACTTTTCAACTTGACACCAGGCTGTTGATGCCATCTTCATATTTCCATGAGCATGAGCATAGTTCTAGATGAAATTTAGTGCGATGGAAAGCATTCGTCAATGCCATAACAGCGGTATGCTTCAATTTTACACCAGACTTCCGTTGAATCGCGTGCGCCCTAAATACACATTCGCCTTTTTGATTTTTACCGGTATCCTGAAATATAAGACAAAATTTCCCCGTGACCAAAACCTCGTGGTTAAAGATCATTTCCCGGTGACAAAACTCCATCGAAGCAATAACTATGGAACGCTGATGAACGCTGTTTTATATGAGAATTCATTTTCAAAGTACTTTTTTCTTCGTTATTGTAAATAACTCTTCAAAATTCATGGCAATCAATCAAACTGCGAATATTTATTTCAAAAAATTATATTTACAAAGTATAGGACGTGTTGAAATTTATTGGTGGTTAAAATGTACCAATTTGGTGAGTTTTTTACGCACGAATTTTTCTGTATTCGAAGTATTGGCCTGTTTCGCCAAATGATAACAACGAATTTTTACATAGTAATCTGCAACGCATTTTATGAGAAGATACTTGTGATCAACATTTAGATTGTAATCAGAATGCTTCAAATCTCAGAAAATGTGACAACTGAGGATCGCTGCTTGGCATTTCTTGGAAATCTGCGAAAGTGACCGAAAACATAACGTTGTACCGCTTGTTCGAAATTTACTCTATTCTAAACAGTAAATTACCCATGAAATATTATATTTTCTGTCAATCTCTTTTTGGACATGGAGCTGCCACACGTTTTATTCACACATTTGCGAGGCGTAGCAGAAAAAATAAAGAAAAACATATGCAGAGGACTCGTACGAATCAGAATAGATTTGCCAAACAAAATAGACGTTGCAAAAAGATTCGAACGTATCTAAGTAAATGTCGTCTTAACTCCTAAGTGTATGAAATTGCGTTGACATCAAATTGGATTAGAAATTGCCGAAAGGGCAATATTGAAATACCCGTCCGAAGAAACGGCGCAAAAAACATTTTCAATCCTAAAAAAAAGCCCAAAATTAAAAAAAAAGAAAAAAAAATTGCACCAGACCCGATCTTAGAACCGACCTAGACCACTTAGGAAAGGCCTCCGATCCATACTTCCACGAACAAAAAAGTTCGCCTCTTTTTTCTCTTCAACACTGCACAAAATTAAAGAAATATTCGAAAAAAAACCAACAAATATCGTGTAGGATCACGTAACGGGAGTTGGACCCACACTGAGGACTCTAGAGCCCGAACCACTCAACACATTTTGAGTAATGGAATTATCGTGATGTTTCTGATGTCCACATCTTTTATTTTAAATCTTCAAGAGTGATTTCCGTTCTAATTTTGGAGAGATATAGGTGAAAAAGTTTCACAAACCTTCAAAAAACCACGTTTTTTACCACTTTTTCGACCATAACTTCGGAAGTTTTCGACCGATTCCGCCCAAATACATTCTATAATTCAAATTTCTTATTCTCTTTCAGGAAAAAAAAGTTTGTGAAAATCGGATAACAAAAAAAATTTATGATAATCTGAAAATATTTACTCGAGTTATGTACAAAAGACCAAAAACCACTTAAACGGCCCTTACTCGCCGGCTCTTGGGTCGACAGTGCTCAGATTCAATCCCATAAAACATTTTAAGATTATCTTCCAGGGAAAAGGAAGCTTTTGAAAATCGGTTGAGTTTTACTCGTGTTATCGTGTTGCCGGACGGACATTTTATTTATTGTTGATTCGTCATCTAAGGACCGAAGCTACCCCCTACTCCCGGGTCGAAATTGGGGTGGGTACAAACGTCGTGGTAAACGCATAATACACCTTTTCGAAGAACTTCGCTCTTCGTACGGGTCTAAACATCAACACGCGATACTATGATCACAATTTTTCATTGAAGTTATTGTTTACTCAAATGCAATTTGAGCATTGTTTTCGCGCGTTCTTCAAATTTAAAACGCAGTTTATCATAAAATCGGGCCTGCGTCCACTGATCTTTCTATGTTGGAACATAAAAAAATCGTTCATTGGCGTTCTATAGTTATTACTTCAATGCAAAACTCAAATTTTTTGCTGAATTAAATATATATTTGTTATGAAGCTTGTGGCACGCTTCTATAATCACAAGCGGAGCGAGGGAGTCTTTGTTTAATCTTTTTTAAGCGAATACGTTAAAATCTCAATAAAAATATTTCTAAGATTCTTTTCAATGGAGTTTTTATTTTTAAAAAATATCCACGAAATGCAATTAATCAATCATTAACGGAGTTGTAAATATTGATACAGATTTTATCAAAAATCGCGGGCGGAGCGAGCTAGATTTTTTACAAATTATTTCAACAAAGTCGTTGAAATTTCGACTAAAATCACAACCATCTCGGTTTTTTAATCATTTCAACTTCAAATCATGTCCCATTTTCTAATCACTATTTAACATTTTTTAGTTTGAAGTCATTTCCCATTTCAGGCCATTTCCTATTTTCAAGTTATTTCCCACATTTATCAGAACAGAAAGTCTATGATACCGATGATACCTACATTACTTACACACGGCGATGACCTAAAGTTCCCGATTAGCTATATTTACCGGCTAGCTGTACTTCCCGTTAGCTATACTTCCCGGTCAACTGTCAACTTTATTTCCTGGTCGGATATACTTTCCGGTCAGTTATATTTCCCAATACCGACCATTTACGAACCCTCTTTGAACCATGACAAAGTGTGGTGTTAAATTGACAAATATTTTTCCGTTAAGCTCTCTCTCTCTATTTGCTCTAGCATCACTGTTTGACTCCAGGCTCCAAAGCCGAAAATACACTACACCACGATGTTTCGATGATTTTCAGAAAAATGGTAACCAAATACGCCGTGAAATGAAAAACCACCTACACTGATAATAGTACGCCCCTGCTCTTTACTGAGAATGAAACATTTTGATGGTATAATATGAGTAGACTACCTACTCATGTCGTCGGAGAGAAAACACCCATATGTGAGAAGGTTAAATTAATCATTTTCATAAACATAATCCATTTTCATGCAGCGGTACTTTCTAACATTTTTATACGTAATACAAAAAAAAGTTGTGGAAAAGTTTTTCATTTTCACCTAACATATTATCTTCTTTTTTCAAATTTCGTTCGAAAAGGCAGTCAGTCAGAAATATATAAGAATTAATATCCGGCATGCCACAGATTTATACAAAATTGACAAATGAGCTACTCCACGGGCGTCAATGGGGATGTTGTGCGTAATTATAAGGCTGTAAGGTTTTTTTACAAGTAATAAAAGTGGGTTCCAGCCTAGGTTTATGAGTTAGCCATTTATCACGGTATATGCTAAGCTTAAATTATCTCGATCGTATATTCACGTCACATACTGTTTCATTATATAATTTTCATTTTTATGATTTTATGATTTAGATGAATTAATGTGTAGGCGAAAAAATATAAAGAAACTTTGTACATTATTGGATACATCGCCAACATTTATAACTCAACATATTAACATTTGCTTGCAAAGTATTTCCATTTCCACGTAACGGCACTAATTATATTTCCAATTTATACATCATGAACATGAAAGGTGGTAAAGTCAGTGAAAAATTCCTGAAAAGTTTCTTTATTGTAAGTCAGAGAGTCAATAAATATTAAGGAAAAAGAAAACCATTCGCTCATTTAGACTTATTGCTTTGCGTAATTAATCTAATGAGGTACAAATGAATGTAGACCGGTGTAGACGCGAAAACGTTGTAAATGTATTCAAGTTGAACACCACAACAACTGAAATATCTCATTTTTGAATTCAATTAAAGTCTTGTAACTTTTAGACATTGGCTAAAAGAACTCGTTTATTTATTTTCGAACAATGTTATAAAAGTAAACACTTGGTTTTCGATAAGACTTTAAGGATTTGCTTTTATCCTGTGTCTCTGCGAAAATACTTGTGAAGAGAAACAAAAAGTGCTTATTTTGCAAATATAAACCAAATTGATTTTCCTACACAAGACGCTGCCAAGATGATTTACGAAACCCCTCTACACAATTTACAAGTGACTTTAGAAAAATATACGTTGGATCTTTTGTTATATCTTGAAGGATCATGAAATCGTAGGGAGATTTCAGGAAATTGTCGCATTTGCTTCCTTGCAGTCTGGAAAGTTATCAAAAAATATTTAAAGATGACCCCCAAACATTTACAAATTACTCACTAATCTACAGGAATGACTTACTTACTCACACAAGTTACGCATTCGATTCTGACAAACATTTGACAGTTCAAATAAGTGAAATTCTAAAGATATTATTTCTCATTCCGTTCGTTTGTATGAGCGAATGCGTTAAATTTCAAATTTCGTTAAGTCTCTGAGATGACAGTAATCAGGGGCGCACAGTAGGCTTATCCGTTATATTCATGTTCAAAAATCTATATCTCGTGAAATATTCACAATTTAAATCTAAGAATTCTTAAAACGTGATTTAAGAATGTTCAACTAGTACTTTTACCCGCGAGGTCAGACTTTTTTCCCCGCTATCAGACGATTAAGCAGCCAAGGCTACATGAAAAATCCTAGTTTTCTTACCAAAATTCGGGTGATAACGCAGAAAATTGTTACCTTATCAGAATAAGTAGAGATAAGAGGGTATTTTTTATTTACCAGGGGGCGCTTTTTTCCCGCCTGCAGCGTGCCGCCCCATACGGACAACCCCCGCCTGCAGCGTGCCGCCCCATACGGACATTGCCCGCTTACACGCGTATTACTGTTTGTTTGTGTGTGTGTATGTGTGTGTGTGTGTGTGTGTGTTTGTGTTTGTGTGTTTGTGTGTGGCTTTTTGAGTAAGTGTATGTGATTTATGTATGTGTATTTTATTTTCTATAACTCGTTTTGTGACATTTTGTAAAAGGACTGACTACAGAAAACATTTCCTATAACTCGTTGCGTGCCACTTTGTAAAAGAAGTCATCATTTAAAAACTTTCCTTTAACCCATTTCGTGACATTTTGTAAAAGGACGCATCAGTTATTGTATTTTCTATAACTCGTTTTGTAACATTTTGTAAAAGAACTCAACACCATAAACAATTCTTGTGACTCGTTTCGTGACATTTTGTAAAATGACTTAATTGAAAAAAAATCCTTTTAGCCCGTTCAATGTCATTTTGTAAAAGGACGCATCATTCAAAACATTGCTTCAACCCGTTCCATGGCGTTGTGTAAAAGGACGCATCAATGATTGCGTTTCCTATAACTCGTTTCGGGGTATTTTTGAAAGGACGCATCATTCATTGCATTTCCCATAACTCTTCAGTAACATTTTCTAAAACGCCGCATCATTTGCTTTAAAACATTTGCTTTAATCCCTTTTGGGGCATTTGTTGAAATTTCGTATCATTGAAAACATTTCCTTCAACCCGTTGCGTGGCATTTTGTAAAACCCACCTATTACTAAAAAGATGTCCTTTAACCCATTCCGTTGTATTTTGTAAAAATACACCACATCATTTAAAAAATGTCGTACAACCCGTTTCATGAAAATTTGGGAAAAAACAGCTTTATTTCATAATTCCTTTCTAATTCCAATTACTAACAAACAGAAAATACAAAGAAAAAATAATTTCTAAAGAAAACTCAAAATTCTTCCAAATTCATCAATTCGCGCAAAAAATGTCTGTATTTCTTAACTTACAAAAGTTCATATTCAGCACGTGGCGCTAAAAATAATTTTAAAAATAGCTAATTTTATCCATTTTCGATTTCGTCAAAAACTTGTCGTTTTTGATTTCAATGTCTGGTATAAAATGGCGCTGATTCATAACTCTTGTACAAAAGAATGCAAAAAGGGAACGTAATTTAACGATTGAAAATGTAATTAATACGTATTGTTTACATTTTCTTGTAGTATAGTTCTAAGAAAATTATCATTTAGCATTTTAGTTAATTAAGTAAGTTTTTTAACCCGTTTACGTATGTAGCCTCCGGCGGTGAGATTGTCAGTAGTGAAGTAGATTTGTTAGGTGGGGGTTCCACCCCCACACCCCCGGTTAGATTGTGAGTAAAGCCCGTTGGAGGTAGCATCCGGCGGTGAGATTGTCAGTAGTGAAGTGTTAGGTGGGGGTTCCACCCCCACACCCCCGGTTAGATTGTGAGTAAAGCCCGTTGGAGGTAGCATCCGGCGGTGAGATTGTCAGTAGTGAAGTAGATTTGTTAGGTGGGGGTTCCACCCCCACACCCCCGGTTAGATTGTAAATTGACTAATTTAAACCATTTACAGATCATATATGACCGAATTGTATTGAAAAAATGATGAAAAAATGGTATGAAAATTTTTCACTTTTGTCGGTCAATTTCTCGAAAACGGCTCCTATTTTTTTTTAATTTACGCATCACCGATAGTACTCTTTAATACCTTTTCAACGATACCTAACTCGTAAAAATCTATGGAGCCGTTTTTGAGTAATGTCTATTTTCCTTAGCGGCGTCGTAGCCCAAAAAACCAACTTTGAACACTCACCACACCGAAAGTAGACATCGTAACTCAACAAATGAGGTGTCGTTGGAAAAAGCACGTTAAGCGCTTCAAGCCTCATGAGATAGTTGATGTTTCTGAGGCGCTGAATTGAAACAGTAATTGAAAAGGTTTAAGCGACGTGACTTTATCACTCACCACAACTGTGAAACATTATGTATTTTCCAAAAACCAATTTTATTGAATAGTTTCCATTGTAATACAACTTTGTAATTCAAAACCCATTGATAAATGATGCTTTACCACAACTTTTTCATACAAAATGTATGAGAAGTTTGAAAAAAATAAAGTTTTTGTTCTACGAAAATTTTCAAAACTTAAAAAATCAACTCCCCGACCACTGCAAACATGTTTTCTCGTCTCTACAAACATTTCCCAATCATTGGTTAAAAAAAAAATTGAAAATTTGACCCCCCCCCCCTGGAGGGGTGGGACCCCCCTCAGAAATTTTATGTCACCCTTGCATTTCAGAATATATATAGATGTTATACCTCGACCCCCCCCCATGTATAAAATATTTGCTTTAGAAATTACTAACTCATACACCTTTTAAGTACCAAGGTAAAAATGTCGGGAAAAATATTTGTGCATGTAGGCCGCATATTAATAGTCGTATGGTTGTTAGACAAAGTGACAGGTTTGATTTCTCCCCATACGAAAAAAAGATGAATTTCTTGGTTGGTTCTTTGATTTTGATACTGACTGTCTTTGGGTCTCAGAGCGCTGAACAACAATTCGCTTCAAAACCACTGGGAAATTCATCCCTTTTTCGTCGGACTAGGCTCGTTTCGACTTATTATGAATTACTTTACGTTTAAAACTGATTTCGACAAGATTCTGACGAAAATATGGAAAATATATTGTTTTGAGGTTATGTATGGGGAGAAATCAAACCTGTCACTTTGTCTAACAACTATACGACTATTAATCTGCGGCCTACATGCACAAATATTTTTCCCGACATTTTTGAACATTCTCAAATCACGTTTTAAGAATTCCTACATTTAAATTGTGAATATTTCACGAGATATAGATTTTTGAACATGAATATAACGGATTCGCCTACTGTGGGGCGCCGGAAACGGTCTTGCCTCGAGGCTCGGTCAACACTACGATTAAATTTGTCGAGGCTGAGCAACACTACGACTCGTCGGTGCAACGACAAACATTTTTTTCTCAATATTTAACATGTCTATCTAAAAAACATACTATTGCCCCTTCTGAATCAGAAGTTCTGATGTAATGAAAAATGTTGAAAATCTTTTTTTATGTGATTGGAATATTGTGTTTTGGCATACAGTCCGGGAAATAACGTCATACCTCCTAAGGAGTTTAAAAGATATCATTAAAGGGGTCGAAGTTTCCGTACTAAATTTCTTTCGTGGACCTCATACCTCAGAAAATACTGAACGAAGTACTTCTCATTCTTGAGTTCTAACAATCGGAATAAAATGTGCCAAGGGGCGATTAAATTCTAGGAATTAACCTTTAGAGACATCAATCTCTATCTAAGTCTCAAAGAGAGATCAAAAAACAGAGGAAAGTACTTCTCTTCCCAGAGTTCTAGCACTGGGACCTTGTGGAGATATGGAATTTTAGGAACTGACCTCTACGGACCTTTCACCTATCCTCACCTATCTATAGATATTCAGAAATTTCAGTACTCGTTCCCACACTGCCGACCACCAGTGCAACCATTTGGTGAGCTTCAGAAGATTCTGACAGTGCTGACACACCTATTACCTAATAAATCGTATTCTCGAGTTCATTCTGATCGAAAATGACCAAACTTGTCCTAACATTTAATTTCAAGATCAAACAGAAGAATTCATTTTGGAAAACTTAAAATTTTGCACCACCCTAAACGCTATGCCCCAAAATTTTTTTAGAGACTACACCTACAGCTACCATTTTCGGGCAGGATGTAGTCCCAGTTAATGTAGAAATTTTCCATATGTAGATGATGGGATAGATGTTCAGAAATTTTCGGCCTGGTTCCCACACTGCCGACCACCAGTTCTACCATTTGGTGAGCTTCAGAAGGTTTTGGACGCGTAGAAGCACCTATCTACTAAAAAATCGTGTTCTCGGGATATTTCTGATCCAAAATAACCAAACTTGCCTTAACATTTTTTTTCTGGGTCGACCAGAATAATTAATTTTGTCAGAAATTGACAAAACTCAAATTTACACCAATTTTAACAATTTTTTTCAATTTTTCGATTTGAGCACCGCCTAAATCGCTTCAGATTTCATCGGCCCCATAGAGACTTTATATCAAGAGACTATTTAGGACCGTTTTCTTGACGGGCCCCCAAACTTTTCGACAACGTTGTATTTTGGACAGGTCCACTGGACAGGTAGGGAAGCCTAGTTCAATTTTTTAGGGTACGAAATACGAGGTAATATGCGCTAACCACTACGTCTGTAGCCAGTCGATTTCAGTAGGGGAAGCATCAATCAGGGACCACAGATGCCGAATCTGCTAAAAAATTGTCCGTATTTTCACTCACTACTTCATCGACTTACATCAGAAAAACTGTTTCGATCGCTTCTGGTAGACTCCCCTTGAGCTTCAAAAACCCCACATTTTTGAAAATAAAAAATGGAAAAATACATGTCTCCTAGAATTAAATGACGAATGAATTGAATAAGCCATCATTTGTTAAAATCAAAAAGGCGATGTAAACAATATTGGTCGAAGTTTAAATCTTAATAAAATCAACTGTTTCTATCTAAATCAAGGTCCCTTACTTGACGTACGAAAAATCAGCCGGTCCTGACAGATTTGTCTACGTTGTGGTTCTCCTCTCTAATCTCAATATTTGCATTTGTTTACAAACGACTTCTACCCAACTTATTTGTTATGCACGAAACATCCGCAGATTCTGACTGTCGTACAAAATCGATGGTCTTACCTGTATCTCTGTCCGAAGCATGCAACTCATGCAACTATTTCGACTTCTTAATCTTGTGTTTTTGTGTACCCATCAAGTGTGTGTTACATTAGTTGAACATTATCGTGCCTTCTTTTTTGTTGTTTTTGTGACCAAAATATTGACAAATTTTAAATTAACCGTAAATAAAAACCGTAATCTGATCAACAAAGCATCGAAAAATTAAGCCTACAAGCCTTTTTTGCAACATCAAGATGAAAAAATGCTAAAAATGAACTTCGATAAGATTATTGACGCAGTTCAATTTTCAGGAACCCTATAATTTATAATTTAAACGAAACAGTGTTTTCCTTTCACAAGGTTAAACTGGTTTCCTCATCCTTTTCATTACGTAAATTGATTGCTGTCAAATAAGCAGATAGGTCTTTCACCTTTCTATATTACCAACCTTATCAATGTCAAAAAATGTTAGCTCTGGAAATTGTGTGGCTCTTCCAAAAAGTATAATTCAATAGTAAAAATGAACAACCAAGTCATCGATTCATTACATAATCGATATTTTCGGAAAACCATCAAAAGAATTACAAATATTTCTTCGCGGGTTCTTTATTCATCTTTAACTACATTCTCTTGTATTTTGATTTGAAATATGTAGTATTTTTCAGGTATACACCTGCCAAGCAAGTAATGGTCATGTGGTGCCGCCATTGTCAAGTACAGTCAAACTGGAAATGAGGTGTAAGTATCTTTTTTTGAATTCACGATTAATATTCGTTTCTACACAAAAGACTGATAAATCTTATTGATTTTAAATGAACTGAGCATGAAAATGCTGCTGAAGTGATTGTTGAAAAGTTAGAACAGATGGTGATTTGAATAGGAAAGTTAATTTATTTCAGAGAACTGTCTTTAAAAATTATGTCAACATAGTTTGTTGGACTCAAAAGTATAGTTACTATGACTATACACTAAGTACAATTTCCCCATTCATATGGAACGATAAACACTAATATTATTATAAACTCAAGAAATGGACCGTATACGTATCAGATTATATAATTGCAAAGAGACTGTGTACGTATCACAATACATTTATTGTAAAAGTATGATAAAAAATTCAATGTTTCGAGTTTTGACAGTATTAGATGTTGTATGACCAACAGAAAGTACCCAAGGTAATGTTGAAAGCTTCCCGAAGTACGCCTTACAATAAAACGTCGAAAAAAATGTTGGTCAAAGAATTTTTGGCAAAAAAAAATTTTTTTGGTTGAAAAAGAATTTTGGTTGTCAAAAAAAAATTGATCTAACAAAATTTTGGTCAAAAAAAATTAATTCTAGCTACAACTTTGAATTTGGAATTAACTTTCCAAAAGCAACGTTCCTGGAGATATTATATTCATCCGTCTAGAAATGTCTATATCCCGAAGTTGTGTTATTCTTTAGAAAAACACTAAATAATAATGCAGGTATAGGGCAGGCAATAAAACATTATCATTGAACACTGCTACATAATTCATTACTGCGGAAACATTTCTGAGAACTGCAAACTCACTCGTTTATTTTGAGCAACTCGCACATGAAACTGTCATTTTGAATCTCGTAATTGCATACCTCGCCTTCGGCTCGGATATGCAAACTCTACTCATTTAAACAACAGTTTCCAAAGCTCGTTGCTCGTAACAACACTCGTGAGTTTGGCTCTTATCGAATTCTGTCCTCGTGTAATGAATTACTTTCGCAAGGTGCAATGTATAATGTTTTATTGTTTCCTATGTGAAAGTTTAATTTTACATAAAAAATCACAATGTAATAGATCATTTTTGTAAGGGGCATATTCTTCGTTTTTGAACACTTCACTATAAAAAGCTGTTAGGTCAAAACAAACAAACATCATAGATTGGGTTTACCTTTGAAGATATTTGAGAGAAATCTCTCAGAATTTTTACTTGATCGTGGAATATCAGATTGTACTGATGGGTATTACTTTATTTATCGATCATGTATAGAGCTGTAACAGAAAAACTACAGAATTTCTTATTTTTGGATTATTTTGTCATTGTAATGACGCTCAGATTAAACTCAACTAGAACAGTTGCGTTTGTGAACATGTTAGAAGCATCAACATTTCGGCATCTAGTGCCAATCATCAGTCAAGTCATGCAACTTGATATGGTGATGTGGGTGAGATACCGACAATTTGCTGTTCTATATGAACAATCTGCCGGAAACCCGGGGTTAGTGAATAGTAACTGAGGATAAAGAATAACTCCATCTATCTCAAAACTCCAAAAGTTAATCCTTAACTCAAAATTCGAAAGTCTTGTCTGTGTCATAGATGAACCATAGATGAACCACTATACTCCTATTATTGTTGTTATCAAGGCACTATTTTTTATAATTCTGTGCTCAAATTATATGGAACTACAGCGAACCGAATATAAGAAGGGACAAGTCAAATTTTGAACAATGAAATTCCATTGTTTAAAATTCGACATGTCCGTTTTTATATACGGTTCGCTGTACAAATATGATGTTAGGAACCATATGGATTTTGATTGAACATACATTCATCCATGGATGTTCTTGATGAGTTTATTATCATCGTGATTGAAGATATTCCACGATCAAGTAAAAATTCTGAGACTAGAGATTTCTCTCAAAAATTCCACGATCAAGTAAAAATTCTGAGAGATTTCTCTCAAATATCTTTAAAAAGAGAGGTCCCCAGCCGCGTTTGGGCGCAAGAGCTCCTGCATCTTTTGTATGTGTTTGTGTGTGAGTGTATTCGAGATATGGGTGACTGAAGTATTCAACTTCCTGAGGTTTTTTTTAAAACTCTTTTAAAAGGGCAATGTGACGCAGATCTTTCTGTCAAAACTGAAAGTATAAAAATATTATTTCGTCGTTTAGTCTAGCATTTGCGACACAATTTTTTGAACGCAATGTAGATTTTTTTTTAGATTTATCAGGTTTGGGACGGCTCAGAGCCAAGAAACACAGATCTGCTGATCCTTTGTTCCTATATCCCGTTCATCACGCAAATGATTTAAACCTACCTTTGCTCGCTAGGAACTTGTTCAGGACAACTGGTCCCAGTTTCAGCACATCTAGCGATCTGATCACATGATCACCTAGAATCCTATGTCTTTAGAGCCAAGCTTCGCCAGCTCATCTGCCCTTTCACTTCCATCTATTTCATCTATCTCAGACCTAGTTCGTTGAGGGTCTGCTTGAACTCTTTCATTAGCTTGGACGTTGTGACCGGCGACATAATCGCCTTGATAATCGCTTCGCTATCAGAAACTACCGTAATCATCTCATTCTCCAATTACGGTCGTAAAGAGCACCACAGTCCTTTGATCTCTGCAAACATTTCAAGCTGAAACACAGTGGCGTAATTTCCTAGATAGAATTCTCTTCCGTTCTGGGTTCCAGAGTGATTACTCCGGCCTCCATTCCTTCAGAGTTTTTTGAGCCGTCAGTGAAATTTATGAGTCCATCTTCGGGTATACAATCTGGCCAATTGTTTAGCCATTCTTGTCTACTCGGTACGATAGCCTCATAGCGTCTCTCAAAGTTAATTTCTGCTTTAATACGGAATGCAACGTTGTTTCCAATTTTTTTTGTACATCAAAGCTGAATGCATAGTGTGACGAAATTCTTAGACCCTGACGAAGATACGAAGTTCTTAAAAAACGGGTCCTATGCGTTTGTAACCAGTTTAATTTCAACCTGGAGGAAGCGTCGATCATGGTCCTTAGATGACGAATCAGCAATAAAAAAAATGTTCGTCCGTCTGTCTGTTTGTCAAGACGATAACTCGAGTAAAACTCTACCGATTTTCAAAACCTTTTTTCCCCTGGAAGGTAATCAAAAAATCTTTATAAGATTGAATCTGGCCACTGTTGACTCAAGGGCCGCCGAGCTATAGGGTCGTTTGAATGCTGTTTTTGGTCTTTTGTACTCGAGTACATCTTTTCCGATGTTCAGAATTTTTTTTTTGTTTGAAAGGCCTGTGCATGCCTGACAATTTATGGTGATGATTTTGAGCTTTTGAACTCAGCCAGAGCTCTAAGGACCCAACACGGACGGGTTGGCATAGTGGTTAACATACTGGCCTTCCACCAAAACGATCGGGTTTCAAATCCCGTGTCGGAAAAATTCTACATGGAATTTTTCTAGCAAGTGTAGCGCATCTACAACGTCCTAAAGTTCACTCAATCTTCAAAAGTTGGGTAGTTGTGATGTGTTTGGTGCCCATAAAGACGTACAAACTAAATGAATCGTATGACGTAATCCATATACGACGAATTTGTGCACGAAATATCTAAGCCTACATTTAGGCGAGATAATAATCAAGCGCCTAACAATTCTTGGAGTAATTGCATAATAAGAAAGAAGCTAAATTCGTATTACTCTGAGACGTGGTTCGGAAGTCACATTAAGTCGGTGGTCCAGACAACACTTGTTATTGGCTATAAAAAGCTGTTAGTGTAGTCTCTAAAATACAAATACAACATGTTTTTCCTACATAAATCGAGTAAATCTTTTCCAATTTTCAAAATCTTTTTTACGGGCTTGAGTTTGGGCAAAATCGGTTGAGAATTTTCGAAGGCTCTCCTTAGGGCCTTAGATTGGCCTTAAGGTCGACACCAGCCCAAAATATGTCTTTTGCTATGTTGTGGAGTAAACTGAGGGAATTTTTTCTTAATATGAAATATGACCTTTTTTAAATTTTTTTGGAATACAATTTCTTATACAATTTAATGCCGACGTAATTTCATATACTCACGAGGCAAGACAATATTTATTTAGGTTTAGTTCGTGGTTACATCTGTTCTGTTTTCCACATCTCTTCTGATGAGTACGGGACCCTTGCTTATGTTTTTAATTCCAAATAATTTTTTGAGTATGGCAGATATCAGTTATTTTGGAAGAAGGAACAAGGACTTGCGTCACATTTCCCTTTTAGAAATGTTTCTGTTCTGATGATAATTTACTCGAAATTTGCATTTTGACAATATTTTTGAGTAATTAAAATTATGCCGACTTATCACGACTTATCAGTTTCTCTTATTCATTTGATTAAGGATAATTGCAAGTTACAATGATTTTGTGCCAAAAGTAGGTAGAAAAGAAATCTGAGAGTAATGACTCGTCGCATTTTAGCACAGTTTTAAGATCGCAAAATATTTTTCAAAAAATTCGAATTTCGGACTACTACCGCAAGCGTTCTGTTGGTAGTCATGTTGGAAAAATGCTATTTGGCGTGCAAAAAATCACTCCACGTAATTATGGCACTGCATTTAACTGATATTTTTGTTTATATTGACTGTTCACAGTTGACTACCAATAGCATCCAGACTATTCGCAGGTGACTGCCGATAACATTTTTATAGACAATTTGAAGTCAACTGCCAAGAATCCTCTTTGACTATTCCCTAATAACAAATAACAGACATTTCGTTTTTTGCGTACGAACCGTACGAACGTACAAAGCTTTGAGTTTGTTTCATTCATGAGAACATGTTGGAACTAAACGATAAGTGGAGGTTATGTTTCGACGTTACAACCATGATTGACGGCCGTTCGAATGTTCTCTCTGACTGTAGTTTCTATTCCCTCCTCGTATAATTTTATTTGGTTCTCTATCTAAAAAGCAGTTAAATTTCTTATAAAACAAAAATTACGAAAACGTGATAAAACAATTAGTTTTTATTTAACTGAAAGCTAAGCGCATTACAGAGTTATTTTTTTCATGAGAGCCGCTTCTGGAGACTGTAAATCAATTTTTATTTCGTGCAGCTGAAACGTCTTACCCTTTTTCAAAATTATTCATCATCCTCTTAGTGTACAGAATTATTTTCGCCCAAAATGTTGGTATGTACATACTTTCAGTTGGTCGATGTCGCCAATTACATTTCAGGCGACTTAACATCTTTAAAATAAGCGAATATATGTCTCCCGGTTAATTAAAACTTTTTCGCATATTTATGGGTTTAGGTTTAGGTTTACCAGGGTGGGATGGATCATTTCTGAATCCTAAAACACAGATCTGTTTATCCTTTGTTATTTTCCCGTTCATCATATAAATTATCAAAACCTTCCGGTCTTCACCAAGAACCTATCGCAAACAACAGGTTCTAGGCCTGGGACTTTAGAGGGTCGAATCACACAACCATCTAAGCCATGTTCCAAAAAGTTGGAACTTCGGGCATTCACCTCCTCTAATGGTCATTTTAGTCAAGTGCTTGTCCAACAATGACCCTCACAAGTTTCCACTACTCTCCTAATGCTATTGCCGTCCATTCTGAGAAGCTCCTTGGCTCACTTCTCGCCAGGCGCTAGAAAGAAGAGTTTCGACGTACGCGCGCCAACTCTTTCCGGACTCATCCCGTGTCTAACTAAAATGTTACTTGTAAGATGTTAGCTTTTGAAGGAACGAGGAAAAAAAATATTTCAATTTTATTTGAGATGATTGAGTAAATTATTCAATTTGGTTTGGAAAATATTGCCAAAACAAGTTTTAAGTATTGCTTGTTTACACCAAGTACACAAGCTTGCCGATAATTTTCCTCATATGATGATGCGCTATTTTATCGTATGAGCGAAAGCGAGACATCAGACAAAGGGGAAGGAGAAAAATTTGTTTGAAGTATGAGAATAATGTTTTAAAAGATATTTAGAGCCATAATTTTTTTATTATTATTATACATTTATTGTCAAACGGTTTCACAAAGAACAGAATTTACAAAATTTTGTTTAAAAAAAATTTATGAAACTATGCTGACAAGTAATAAAGTTAAGTATGTACATTGAAAATCATGCGGGAAACAAGCAACGCGGAAGTGGCAACAACCCAGTCGACCCGTCGGAGTCACTACCACACTCTGCTTCATATGACTTTTTCCATTAATTAATCGGAAAGACGACTGAAATGAAACGGCAAAAACGACCAGTTGTACGGCCTATGCAACCATCGTCAGTGACAAATTGATGATTTTACCCTGGAACGAAAGTTTTGGCGAGTAAGGCTGTTTTCATAGATATTAGTAAAACTTTCGAAATCTCTACAAATAGCGGCTATAGGCTCATTAAAACCGTAATCGGTTCTATGAGGAGGAGGCCGAAACATGCTCACGGCACGCATTCCATATGAATGGACTGGCACGTGACGATAAGATTCAAATTTGGCACATAGGTCAGGTGCATTAATCACTCCCTTTATCACGTCATAAATGAAGAACATCCGGCTAACCTTACGCCTGTCAGAGAGACGATCTAAGCCTAAAACCTTACGTCTTTCGTCGTACGGCGGGAGCTCGAAACGCGAATTTCTTTTAACAGTCCGCCGGAGCGCAAACAAAACAAATTTCTTCTGGATCGACTCGATGTCGTCGCTAAGCGATGCTGACAATGGACTCCATACTACTGAAGCATATTCTAAATGGGATCTGACATGGGCGTTATACAGAATTGACAGGCAACGCAAATCAACGAAATCAGCACAAATCCTCTTGAGAAACCCAAGCATAGAATAAGCTTTCGCTATCTTCTTGTCAACATTGGCTTTGAGGTTCAGTTGAGTATCCATAACGACACCAAGATCTGAGATCTCCATAACTCTCTCCAAGTCGACACCACCAATAGAATAGACAAAAACAGTCGGGTTCCTCACGCGATTAAAGGACATCGCTTTACACTTCGCGACATTGATCGACATGAAATTCTTTTGACACCACTCGGAAAAAGCGTCAATATCATGTTGAAGGTCTAGTGCGTCAGATACGCTGCTGATGGTGTGGAAGATCTTTAAGTCATCGGCAAACATGCTACATCTGGCCTTTTTGAAAACACTAGCCACGTCGTTAAAATATAGAACAAACAGCAAAGGACCAAGGTGACTTCCTTGGGAAGTCCGGATGGCACGACAAATGAACTTGACCTATAGTCAAGAACTTTCACGTACTGCTCTCTGCCCAATAAATAGGACCCGATCCAATCAACCATACACTGTTGAAACCCAAGTTCATAGAGCTTTTTCAACAGACAACTGTGACGAACCTGGTCGAAAGCCTTTCGAATGTCGGTGTATATCGAGTCTACCTGAGATCTGGACTCGATCACGTTCAGGGTGTGGTTAACAAATTCCATCAGGTTCGTTGAAGTAGAACGCCCTTTCAAGAAACCATGTTGCTTCCGGGAAAGTTTCCCATGCAGCATTTTACTCAATCGATTACAGACTAGTAGTTCGAAAATTTTACTAAGAGTCGGCAAAATCGCTATTCCCCTGTAGTTTCCAATGTCATTTCTGGAACCGGACTTGTGGATCGGCGTCAGATAAGATATTTTCCATCGACTCGGAAACGATCGATTACTCAATGATAAGTTAAAGATATGATGCAGCGGCGCAAGCAAAGATTCAGCACATTCTTTCACCAAGAGCGGATATATGTCATCAGGTCCATTACCTAGGCTTACATCGACTTCCTTTAGTGCTTTCAGCACTTCGATCTCAGAAAGTACAAAGCTACGGATGTCTGCCAACTTCTTCACTCCAAACGCTGAGCTCGGGCTGACGTCTTCAACATACACTGACTGGAAGAAGTCACTAAACAAACTGCAGATTTTCTCTGGGGTAGTAGCTTTCTCCTCCTTCAGATACATCGAGGCTGGATAGCCTTTCGTCTTCTTTTTTGATGCAACGTACTTCCAAAAGTTACGTGGATTGCAAGTTAAGTCATTCTGCAAGTCGCGCAGGTAACTTTCACAAGCTAATTTCTGCTTTGACTCGAACTCCTTGTTCAGGGCGGAATATTTTATCTTCTCAGTAAGACTCGGCGGTTTCGACATCGATTTGTACGCACGACTCTTCCTATTTTCAGGGTAAATCACCACGCGAATATTAGTATCTTATTGACGTTGGAGGGGAATATAGAGACTTGTCGAGATTTCCCCTCAAATGTAAATTACTATGCTTTATTGCATTAGCGAAAAAGAGAAAACGAACATAGAAGAATGACAAGTGTCGTTGTCGGCGGTCAACAATTTCTCTTTAACCTGCTAGATTTATGTAATGTAGAGGAGAGTTGTACCTGATCGGCCGACTTAAAATCGAACATTCGGCCGCGTTTGCCTGACAATCGATTTCAACTCAAATAAGTTGTTCCAGTGATATATAAGAGAAAAATTGTTTTTGAGAGCCGATTAAGTACAACTCTCCTCTACATTTTTGCTGAACATTGGACAAGTCTAGGATGTAGTCCAAAGGCTAGGGACGAAACGTCGGCGCACGGCTTTAGTTCTTATATTTTTCGTATATATTAATAACAATCCGCCGTTACAACCCGTCCGTCGGGTCAGAGGCTAGATCATTTTTGTTTTACTAGTTCCGCAATATTTGCGAGCTTTCGCTCATATGAATCCTTCTTAGCGATCCTTTCGTTACCGAAGTTTTTACAGTGTCAGTGGTAAATTGCACACAAACCTAGTGCCATCTATCTATCTATTTTTCGTATACCGCATGTATATATTGACAGTGTAACGTAAAAATTCCGCTAGTTGTGCATTAATATATATTCGGCGGTTCGAGCGGAAGGCGAGATTAGTCATGCCCACAAGTCAAGATAACACTTTTAGCAAGAGGTGCATACAATATTTTATCTACCGAGAACAGATATATCGAGATAAATGAAAATGTCCTAGACGGATCAATGCGACATTACTGTTCAAGGTAGATAAAAATTATAAAAGCCAAAAATTTGTCTTTTTGTCAATTTGTCACTTTGCCTAGTTGTGACTTAGTCTGTCACAAATTACCGACGTACAATATACGTTCTAACCGCTTGAAAAGCTCAGAGAAACTAAAGAAAAACGTAGTTTTGCATTACCTTTTATATCCCAAAAAAGCAATGCAAGCCTATGTCGATGTTGTCCTTAGCACAAGATCGTTTTTACCTTCCGCCTAGTAATCCATTAAGAATTATTGCCACCACCGAACTTAAATAATAAAAAAAGCAAAAGAAAAACTAATGAAGAAGAAAAAACCACACGGTCGTTCGTGTGCTTGAAGAGAGAATGAAAAGGTTCTTTTGCACTTTCTTTTATAGCAAAAAACTTTAATTGCTTTAATTAAGCTTTAATTGAAATTTTTATGGTTTTAGAATTTTCAGGGAAGGTATGACAGATAGACCATCGCTTTCTTTGGTGAAGTCTCAGAGTTTTATGAGTAGAAATTGAAAAATACCGTACAGTTGAAAAAGTGATTAATTTATAGGGTTTTTGGACCCGTACGAAGTATTATAAATTTTAATTTTAAATACGGCCGGACCATTTCAAATAAAATCGTTATTTTTCACTGAAGTACGCTGCCAAATATTCCCTTTTTTCGTATTTTTTTTTCAAATTTTTTGCCTTATTTAGCGCTATCAACAGTATAAATTTGAAAAAATTGGCTATGATTTGAATGAACCGATTCGTGAACAAATGAAGTGCGAAAGATATAACAACATAAAAGATTTTGTTAAATTGAAAAAGTACTGAGAACCGGTGAAACCGGTTTTCGGATAAAAGACCAATTCATTATCCATTAATCCTAATTTTTCGATATAAAAACTTAGACGACTGATTTTTAAAAGTAAAATGAGAAAAGAGATACAGAATTTCAAGAGAGCATATGTTTCCACGGATATGCGAGAAGGGATTTCCGTTATTAAGATGACAAATATTCTTCGTTCTTAATTCAAATGAATGTTGCCTGAGAAAAATTATCATTAAATAAGTACGGCTATCAATTACCTATTCAAAAAGTAAATTTAACATCATTAGATGAACACCTCCATCTCCATCAACTGAAAAACGACACACCGTTATTTTCCCCAATGCAAGCATCATCCAAATACATAACAGATCCTAAAATGTCGTGTCTTTAACCCTGATAAATTACTTCAGATCTAACGATGTTTGAGAAATAAGCCGCCTTCATTTCGACTTATTCGAGGGTATTTGAATCCCTTTTCGGAATCGTGTCATGTATTCAAACAAACGTTCCACGTTCAAAGAAAGTTCACCCGCGTTGTCAAATATTTTCTTTTCATTATCATACTTTGAATTATTTGGCCTTTTGCCCGTTTAATTGCATATTTTAGGTCTTTTGAGGAGAAATTCCCTTTTCCTTTATTCGGATATTCATCCACTTTTGATACTACGTTGTTGCTCGATACTAGAGCATGTCTAGCATCTGCAGAGAGGAAAATGTTTTCTTTAATGTTTTCCGTGTAAGTCTTCACCGTCTCTACGTTTCGTATTATACAATGTGAAATATTTTTCGTGATTTTTCCCATTGACACATCATTTCTTTTGATTTCTCATGACATTAGTAAATATATAATAGCTTATGTACAATGTATGCTGAGCGAATATTTGAATTGTGAGGCTTTTTAACACCAGCCCCCAGTAAATGAATAATTGAATTTTGAATTTAATAGTAAATTTCGGATTCATCGTGTTACTGTGTGCGTTCAATGGATTTTCATATATAAAGTTAACGTATATTTTGTTATTCAAATAAATATGATTTCGCTAGGTTTCCGTGTACAATCTACGATAATGTATGAAGCACATATCATAGAAGATTTTCATAAATATTGAAGGTGAGAATAATAAAGTTATTTACGATGAATAAATCACATGTGTAGTGTATGGTATGGTTGAGACCTGTTTGCTATAAGCATATTATACACTGAATGCGAATATTTACTCATGTTGATGTTACATATACGTCGTATAATTAAATTAATTAAAACATCTTTCTACTTTAGAACGCTGAAGTCTTTGATGTTTTAATATGTTACTGTGGCGACGATTACGATGTTTCATCAAAAACAAGACCCTAATTGACACGAGTTGACAATTTTGTAATTATTAATGCTTCTTATAAAAGAATTATCTTCTGCGATGATTTTGTAAACTGTATAACCTTCACCTTCACCCTCAACGGTGGAAAATTACGTTGGAGTGTTTTGGGCTCGATTTAAACCGCAAAGTTTCTACTTTTAAACACTCAGGAAAATGGTTAGCAATTTGACTGTTGGGTTTTGATCTTTACATATTTTTTCATCGAAGTGACAATATACACCTGTGCGAATAGTCTGCCTTAGTACATGCGTTCCAGTTGCCAAGACAAGGAATATGGTGGATAGGAATAGGTTTTAGAACAAAAAAACAAGTATTTACTTACAAATTTCTTTCATAAAATTCTTGTATCATTTCCCCCACTTTTGCCATAGTCAACCTGGCCTGGAGCGAATCATGGTGAAGTTTATTTACGATCGGCTTCCAATGGTTTGCTAAACAAAAATTGAGCAGGAAGTTAATGTAACATTTCTTAACAGAGGATTTTTTAGGCAATGGATAATGACCTCTTCCCTCCCAATGACAACTATTTATAGTTCCCTTACCCACACTAAATGTCATCAAGTTCACAAGACGCGGCAGTAAGTAACGTGTTTACAATTACATAAATAAAAATTAAACAACAATGGACGCTTCTCGCAATTGATTGAGTACCCAGTTAACACAACACACTTTCTCGATGTGTGCAAAAAATGTGAATTATTGAACGAATCACTTAAAATGGACATTTTTTACATAAAATGCATTCGCTAAATTTTCTTTCGAAGACCATGAAGTTTTCTTTTACAATGTCTACTCACCATATCGTTTCAAAATAAGGTAAAAGGCTTAATGTGTTCGTACAGCGGTTCTAGGAGACTTAACTGCTTTGAAGGACCGAACGTCCCAAATCTTGTTTGCAACTTGTATGGTGCAAACGTCAATCAACTTCTCTAGAACTTGAAATGTTCCCAGCCTCAATCTTTACTCTTCCTGATACCGAAAAGTTTTCTGGCTGAAAAAACTGAAAACTTAGATAACGACGAATCAATTATTTCAAAAGGACGGAAAATGCCAGATTTATTGAGGTAATTTATTTGAAATATGAAAGATGTTCTTTTTGAAGCAAACGTTTGGGACGACCGACGAGTGAAAATGAGGTATGGTGGTTCTTCATACATACATACTGCAATATTTCCTATTTTGCTTTAGAATTTTCTACTATTACATTTTTTATAGTTTAGAAAATTAAATTTCAAGTACTAAGTCCGGGAAATACAGAACGTCTTTCAGCATTATTCTAACACAACTTTTATTTATTAATTTTTTTTACTGCGAAATAATTCTCTTATACGTATTTAGAAGCCATTTTAAGAATACAGGAACGGAAAAGTGACAAGTTTCTGATTTGTATGGTAAATTCGTATGATAAATCAGAAACTTGTCTTCACTGTTTTCACTTTTCCGTTCCTGTACAAACAAATTTTTTGTCACAAAATGCAAAAAGCTTCGCTTAGTGGAGCAAAGTCCCCATTACCCACGTTGAATTGTATCGTTGTATCGCCAGTGAAAATTCTTTGATAGAGGTAGAGTTTAAACCTTTGGTTCCGGAGGTTGTGTTCAACCTGCATCCAATGTTGTTAAAAAGGTCCTTAGCTTCCTTTTCCCAAGGCCTTTGAGACTCGAACGCGACTGACTTGAAACAGTAGAGTTAGATGTTCCCTGCCACATGCAGTTTGCGTATTTTAACTTGCTTCTTGATTCTGCGGCTGCTCCAGCTTGGGCAAATTTCTTACAAACGTACGATTTTGCGAGTGCGTCAAGACTTCCGACACCAGGGGCTTTCCTCTCGACCATGAATTCATCGTAAGATTATCCGCTCGTTTGTCGTTCTTGCGATTCAGGCCTAACGGTTTTAGGGTAGATGTTTTGACGCTACTTCACCAATGGTGGCTGTTATCAACAACTATAGGACCACATTGGCCTGCATGAGAAAGACAAATTACAAACCAAACGAAGACCTATGCAGTTGCGAAGCGTATTGTTGTTGAGGAGTTTGCCTATTCCACATTGAACCATCTTCCGGATTCTGGAGCTTTAAAAGCATTACATCGGACCACCTCCTTTAAACTTTTGTGTCGTAAATTGCTGATCGAATCATGCGTTGCAATCGAATTTCGTACGATATATGCGTAATTACATACGGTTACGGTGTATGCGTAAAATCTGCACACAAACAATAGATTTTTATAGTGCCATCTTGTGTCAAATTATTCAAGTTTCAATTAAAATTCAAATGTTGAGCGGACTAAAAGGGTCTATTGTAGATACATTGATCATATCCCAGTTTTGGGGATTCTTTGCAAAATTAGAATTGTTTTTAGACTGCCAGGAATTCATTGATTCGATGATTGAATTGATCACGCGCACCAAGTGCTGAGCTAATGTAGAATCTAGTAGACTCTATTGACGATGATGAGGTCTATTGAGTGGTATCCAAATCAACGTTCAAAATTTTTTCGAGCCACAAATGAATTGGAGTAAGTGTATTCTTGAAGTAAAATGTATTAATTTCTATGATGTATATGTTCTAATGACCTGTTTCATTTGGGGATGGTGGTTTCGTAAAAGAATTGTGTTCACTTGACTGAAAGTCAGTGTCCTACGGCAGAAAATAGTAAAAAAAAATTTATAGGCATGAATGTATGATAAAATGTTATGAAAAAAGTTTAATGTCTGCAATGACTTTTTCGTTGTGGGTGAAATAACTTACGTAATTTTTGACCAATTTTGGAAAACTTTTTTTTTAATTTTTTAATTTTGTCCTTGGCAGAGGATAGAAGGGTATGGAGGGGGGTGGTCAATGACCACCGGGTTGCGGCTTAAAGACCCCACACCGGAAGGTATAAACGGTCTATAAAGTTTGATGATGATGATGATGATGATTAATTTTGTCAACTTTCATAATAAGGAGTAGTTATATTAGCGTTCGATGGGAATAAATAGCGTAAGCTTTATTTGAAAATTTAACTTAGCAAAATTATTTTTATTTCATTCAAGTTGAGCATTCAAGCAAATCTTACGCGGCTTATTCGCATCGTTCGCCAGGATATTAACTACTCCGTTGATCCCTTCCCTTCACGCTATGTTTTCATACCTATTTTTGTTTTTCTCTCGAATGGCGAAATTATTTACTTCCACGGCTAGTAATAATTATATAACTTTAATCTGGCCATCCTTAGCCTACCCCTATCAACGAAAAAAATATTCGAGTGAGAATCGATTTAATTGGAAATGCCACATTCTCCATATGAATTTTTAAATCTATCACTACTGTCAGTGCCAAATGATTCGGTCTAAAATTGAGGTCGTCCCAATTACAATCAATTACTAACAATTTTCCGCGCGTGTGAAAAATTGATGAATCACGAGATTAATCGTAACAAAAAACGTCTATGCATAGGTTTCCTTAGGTTTGGGTCACTTGACTTTTTCTTACAATACTAAGTAAGTAAAAATATGCAACTCATCCGACTCATTCAAGAGAAGACGCGGTGTTTATTAAGATTGCTTATTTTCATTGAAAAAGGTGATCCCCTTTCGTATCTATTCGTGGTAATTCGCCGATTTCCAATGTAAATGAAATATAGCAACAATTTTTTGCGTCATTGCAAAGGTCAATCGATTAAGATTTCCAGTAATTCGAAGTTGTTGTTTACAGTCGATCTCATTAGTAAATACTTGGAATACCGTACATACATGCAACGCAATACGAAAACAAAAAATTCAAATCATTTAAAGAGTAAGCAAATAAGTTCAGTTTTCTTAATAGATATTTACACTACAAGATTGTACTTGATGGTCCATAGTTTGTCATTGTTGAACAGAGTTTTATTAACTCGCAAAGGCTAACACTTTTCGTCGCTAACTACCAGAGCCGAAATTTAACTCATCAACAAATTTTTCCATTTTTTTCTGTCCTTAATATAAATACCCACTTCTCATACCTATAACGAATCCAGCTTGGAGTTATTGGAGCAATATAAAACTTAATCAATGCATAAAAAAAAATCAAGTTTCATGAGTTCAACATGTACAAACAATGTATAGCTGCCTTTTATTGTCCGAACGAGTTGACCAGTTGACCTTCACATCAAAAATTTTGTGTGATATTGGTAACGCTTCATTTACAAAACGAATTATGATGGGAAATCAACAACCTAATTTCTGGATATTTTATGTATGTAATTTCCGACAAATTCTTTCAAATGACTGGTTTTCGCGGGTCAAAAAAGTGCGCTGCATCCACCGAAAATTATATTGACTTACGCCTGAGAATCGACTTACAACTGAAAAACCTCGCGGCCGCCCGCCCGCGACCTAAAATTTTCCATCAGTGCGATTACTAGAAATTCAACAGCTTGAGTATATCAGCTGGCGCTGAAAAAATTGCGCTGACGTAGCCGAAAATAAATTTGACGTACGTCTATTTTCGCCGCCATCTGCGTCATCTGGAACAAGCAAAAAAATGCTTCGTCGCCGCCGAAATTTTTGACCAGTTATCAATAATGCTAAGTATTTGAAGAAAATCGTTTCGTTTCTAACTTATGCCGAAAGGTTTTTGTAGCGAATTCAATTTCAGGCCTGCGGTGGAAACCTCTAATTTGCTAAAAGCGCCTCTTAGCATGCTTAGGAAAACTACTGTTAAAGTAATATTTCCGGACCTTTGAACGCAAAATAAAAATAAACCATTAAAATTGTATAAGAGCGGAAGAGTAATTTTCTTGAAAAAACAAATGTCAAAGTGTCACTTTGACAGCTTTTTTATCAGGGTGAGGAAATCTTCATAGACACCCGGTCCTCCTGGACCAAGGTTTTGTTCGATTCCATTCTTCAATGACCTACCAACTAAAACCCCCTTCCTTATTCTCCATGATCTCTTCTCCCTGGAACCGCCTCACAGCATTACTTCGGGGTGGGGCTGTGCTTTCGCACTTACTATCTCAGATCAACTGGCAGTCTTCTTTGATTGTCTCTCCATGCGCTTAGCAGCTTCCCCATTATTTTAGCAACTAAATTATCCGCTACTTTCCACACCTCCTCATCGCGGCACATCTCCGATATTATGTTTTCCGTATTTACCTTTGACCTAATCACCGTCATCAGCTCACCTCGCTCTTGTTCGAAGCGAGGACAGACAAATAACACGTGATCCGCAGTATCTTCCTCCCTCTCGCAGAAACTGTGTCAGTTGGAAGTTAACCTCTCCATGTTTTCTCTGTACCCATGTCGTTATGTTTGGTATGAGTCTTTGGGTCCACCTTCCCTTGTCCGAGGAGTCCCACTCTTGCTGCCACTGTCTCATTGATTCGACTCTTAATTGCGTCCTAACTGTTTTGGTAGTTTGACACTCCCTTCTCTTCCTTTTATGATATTCGCTGTCATCCGTCAGCGTTATGCATATGGGCATCGTCCCGGCTATGACACATACCGCTTCACTTTAACAGCTGTCACTCACGACACTTTCAATTCTTGGCAATTAGTATTTTGCGACGAATTATGCCATACAAAAACAAAATATGCGACGAATAGAAGGCTTAATTGCTTAGAATAGACGGTGTCGTGAGTTTTTTACTTCCATATATTTTAATCGAAGTGACTATTCGCACCTGCGTGTGGATAGTAATTTAACTAGTCGCACGAGACTAAGAGTTAAATCAGATAAAAAGTAATTTTCCTTGTACAAATGGTGGCGTAAAGGCTTTACGTCGGATGTAAAATGAGATATTCCTTGTACAGAAGGTATTTCTTTCAAAAAGAAACTTTTAAAATTGCAATTTCTTCATTAAGTTATTTTATCGCGTGCGAATAGTCAAATTACTATTCGCACGCGCGTGCGATTAAATTCTGAAAAATTGTGTACGTAATTTGTGTACACAGCCCTACTATAAAAACCCGTTTGTCTGATATCACATCACCAGAAATGTAAAACCAAAATTCACTGTGGAAAGCTTGCCGATTTTAAGCTGAAAAATCGTTAAACCGTTTTACAAAGTATGGAATCGATTTTCATGGTTAAAAGTGGAATGATTTATTTGCATTTTATATTCCAACATTGGATTAATAAAACATAAAATCGATATCAATGAAAACAATTAACTCAAACATATTTCCTCTTTGCTGTACCGATTATTAAATATTTGTTAAACAATTATTAATGCCAACGAAATTCCGCACAACATTTTTTTTAAATAAGTCAGTTAACACACCGTGTGAATACTCTTTAATATTTTAGAAAGTAATTTTCGGTTGAATTTTTTCGAAGTTCATCAAACAAAGTAAATCTGTCGACTATAGAAGACATTTACGTAAATTGTTTTGGTTTGTATGGTTTTTCATTCTAAGTGTTATCTCGTTGTATAAAAGGTTATCGTACATTAAATGTGGGATTCAGTTTGCAACACACAGCACAGTTTAGTTCATTTAATTCCGTTAAGTCGTTGAAGTGAGTCAAATTGTGAATTGCATTCAGTGCTAATTGTTAAACCAAATAACTACGCAACAGCAAGCATTCAACATGAAAATAGCACTTAGCCTTGTGGTTATTTTGTGTCTGGGATTCGTCGGTAAGTGTCGTAGCTATTACAGAACTTCCAAAGCATACAAAGACAGCAACATAAACGGTAGCACCAAACTTGCAGGGTGCTTTGATGTTTTTGTTTGTTTGGGGTTTTTGTTGCTGTTTCTTTCGTCTAGCGTGAAGTTCCCAATTATGCTCGTTGATAAACGATAAAGAATTTAACAGACGCATTGATGAGAAATGGTTTTACAGAATTCTCCCATCAAGCGAAATCGGCAACGGCCATGACAATTGCTGAGTCTACAGCATTTTGTGAAAGGGAAGTTCCAAATTATTGCATTCAAACGACTTGCCCGTTGTTTTGCAATTCTTTAAGAACGAAACGCCAAAGGGACTTATGTAATTCCGGTTGCACCAAAACCAATCGATGCCAAAATCGTCCGATCGGCCTTACTGAAGCTGACAGAACAAATGTCGCCTTGGATGCTCAGAACCGAGAACAGCTTTTGGCGTGTATTGCAGAAAAACGAGATCCCAGCGGAAACACCACTGGCCGCAGAACAACTCCTTGGAAAGAAATAAGAACTCCAGCCTTCTTAAAAGCTACTCGCCCTTAATTTAGAAAAAACAAATTTCTACTTCAATCAATTAGACATGATGTCTTATTGTTCATAGAATTGAGCACAATATGATAATAAATTCCTCTTGGTTTTTCTATGCCTAATTCAACTTTTCAATTATTGTGTATTACGTAACATCAGCAAAATGCGAACGATGACGACAATCATTTATAATTCAAGCAAATAGAAAAGAACAACAAACTGGTCATTCATATCGATGGACTTAAGTGGCAGTCGTATTCTTGAATTCTTAGAATGACTTCCGCTTTTTATGTTTTTTTTTATGATTAATTTGCGATAAGAAGTTCTTAGCAAGTTTATGAAATGGAACGTAAAATGATTTTTACTTTGGTGATAGGACCCGAACATATGAAATAAAAAAAACATTTAGCCAACTTCTTCAAACCACCACTAAAGGTCTAGAATCGTAGACATAGAGGATAAAAAATCTAGTGATAATTTTCTTTGATTTAAATCCGCTTAACGCAAACTAAAGAAAAAGTGTCATGGTAATGTCGTACAATGTTAATGTTTGTTGCGCATTACAATGATTTCAATCCAAGCCACCTGGCGTCATATTCCACCTAGAGATGTATGTATGCCGGTTAATTTTTTCGACGGCGGCCAAAAAATGTCTTATTAAGAAAAATTTGCCGGCGCACACATCTAGGTGTAATGTACCTAATACCTTGTCGGTGTGGATTGAAATCTGTGGAATACGCTTAAATGTTAATATTGTACGCTATTACCGTGACACTTTCTTCACTTTAAAAATCAAAATTGTTACACGCTAAAGAGTTTAAAGTTCAACAGAAATCTGTTCATTCCCATGAAAATATCTATTTTTTTTTTTTAAATCAACAATCAAAATTGTGTTGATGCGATGTGATAATTACTCTATAAAGCAATAGTTATATTCGAGTACGATGCGAATAAATCGAGTAACGTTTGTTTGAAATATCAACTAGACAGAAATAAAATTAATTTTGCTAAGTTTAGCTTTCAAACAAACCTTACGCGATTTATTCGCATCTCATCCAAGTTATAAATCATATCAATTATTAGTGCAACGCACCAAATGACTTCATTCCAAATCATTCGATGGTAAGCCTGGTTCGAAATCCACATTAAGCTTGTGGTCACTAGTGTGGTTAGTACCACCATCTGGCAGTTAATCTGGGTAACACACTTAACAAGTGCTACTCGCGACAGAGCAATGCCATCAAAATTATTAATTCCACTAGTTGAATTCCTCCCTAAGGGCTACGCGGGCATAAGCATTCTTGGTTGCTATGTCGGAGGTTTTTGGCTTAAGCATACCTTACACCGAAATGTGCACAAAGTTTTGTAAAGTTTGATGTAGATAAAGAACAATTTAAATTTTTGTGTGTGTTTTAGAAGTAGGTGTCAGTTTATTCAACTTCGTTATGTATTTATTTATTATTACACATAGGAGCACTAAATGTCAAAAGATGCGAGAAACACTATAAATTGAAAAACGTTTGTGCTATGAAGCGTTCAATCTTTGTAGGTAATGTAACAAATCTACTTTCCCCCTCCACCATTTTTCCTGGGCTGCCCGACATTTTCACCAACACTGGTCACTTCTACTCACAAAACTAAAATGTAGGAATCACGTTGTTTTTTTTTTGCTACAAAAGAAAGTGCAAAACAACATTTTAATTAAGTTCCTGGGGACTCTTTAAGGGGTTAGGACGTATGTTGTTCACGCCGGTAACACTAGTCTACAGAGGTTTTGTTTCTTTCCTGTCTGTCATTGCCCAATGTTAGGCTTATTATGATGTTACAGAATATGGCCTATTTGAGTGTCCATCACCCCTGAAAGTAGAGTAATTGGGGTCCAAAGAAAAATGTAAGGACATTTTCATTTAGTCATTATTACATGTTACTCAAGTTATATGTAACGTTAGTATGTACGGGTTACTAGTGCATAGTTGGGCCTACAAACCTATAATAATATTGAGATAAATCTTACATCTCCCCATCGTACACAAAAAAGTACGAAAAAAAATCTTGTCATTATGTATGGCGTATTTTTGAACAGGAAATCAAATTTTTGCGTATGACAGCTGAAAGCGTAGAAAAATTATTACAGTGGTGGGTCCGGCATTTGTGACGCATTTTTTTAATCAAAAAATGAAAACATTCCAAAAGAATTTTTGCGTTTCAAAGCTTTAAGCGTCACCCCAAATTGATATCAGTTGTTTTGGAAGGAGGAAGAAGGACTTGCGTCACATTTCCCTTTTAAACGGGTTTTTGTTGTGATATCAGTACTTTTGGAAGTTTCGGCTACAACTTTCATGGGCAAAAATGATCCCCTCAACTTCCTCTACAACATATCAAAAGTTTTTTTTGAGCCGCCGCCGCCGCCAAACCGAGCCGCGGCGGCTACTACTTCCATGGGCGAAAATTATCACCTCAACTTCCTCTACAACATATCAAAATTTTTTTTTTAAAATTTTTTTTTTTAAATGATTCGAAACATTTTGTGGTTTTTCAATTTCCGAATTAATTTCAACCTACAACTAACCCTGAACCAAAAAAAGAAGATTAAAATATGAATTAAATCCTAAAACAAAATCTAAACTCCACATTTGGCCATAAAATAATCAAAAACTATCCTAAAACGAAAATAAAACAATTAAAAATTGTACCTAACATAAACATCCTTTATACAATTATATTTAAGATTACTTGTAATTGGGCGAGTGCCTGTTAGTGATCAATAAACAAACAAACAAACAAACAAACAAACGTAGGATGTTTCCATTAACTTTGGTTTCTATGAAAGTGCACATTTTGTATGGAAAATGACGATTTTCTAAAGGTCATATCTCCGGATCCATTGCACCGATTTTAATGAGTGAAAAGACATTTCGCCTTAGAATTTTCCGTAGAATCCAGGAAAAATATTTTCCGGTGGGTACGTCGCAAGGGGGGGGGGAAGTCAAAACTTAGCTGTATATATGGTTCCGAAGTCTACGAAAAAAAAATTTCCGAATTTTTTGCTCGTGGGGACTTGCGTCACGGGCGCATTGCTACCGCGCGCCCATGATTCGCAAAACTCGTTAACTGATTGAAGAAAAAAAAGTTAATGCATGAAACGGAAAATTACTTTAAATCTGCTATGCTATAGCTAATTGAATGTAAATTATGCACAACGAATCCGGTTAAAACTTTACGTTGTGACTATTTTAAGCTGCAGCTTTTTTCGGCATAAACTCACATTACGAAAAACCAATAATTTAATTTCTAGTCCATGTTCGTCTCAACCAAACATGCAGTTCGCTTCAATGATTAACTGTAAGTAACTGTAAGTGATAATGTTAATTGATTTCCGACTTAGTGTTCGAATCATTTATCGAAGTTTCATTCTGTTTTCGGAAAGTTTAAATCAAACTTTGACAATGAACATATTCATGCTACCTCTATATATGAGCAAAATGTAAGTATGCCTCGATGTACGCTTTATGCAAACAGTTTTATGTTAATTGTTACATAAATAGACTTCATTTGGAATGTAAGAGAAGGTAAATATAGTCGGTCGTTTTTATGAAATGTCCAAATTGTCTGTTTCTTTGAATTTGAACTTTTTACATTTACAAAATGGAAGAAATTGACATTTTATAAAAACGATCATGAACCGAAAAAAAGGTAGTTCTATTTGTGCATAACACTTTTCTTTAATTACTTTTATTTTTTTTTCTTCGAATCATTTGCAGAACTGTTTAGCTGTAATGCCAAGTTTCAAATTTCACACACCATGTCGATGTAATGTCATGAGAAGGCTCTTCAATGACCCAGAAGTGCTCCCCTTTATATAAAAATGTTTCTTCCAATAAGTTTTGGGCAATGACTTCCATTTAAAGATTCTTCTATGGAAGTTTTTACAAAATACACTTTGAGGAAAAATGTCCTAACTTTTTTTTGGACGTCATTCAACATTAGTTTTTCTATAAAAGTAGATAATACGAATATATAATGGCCTATCCATAAATGACATCTGCTATAAAGGGGAGGGGGCCGTCAAAAATAGACGAAGGGGGGATATGAGGCCTTTGAAAACGTCTGCGTCGCACATTAGACTATTTTACTTGAAAGAGAATTCGTCAATAGTGGTAAAGTGAGTTTAGTTTTTCGTATGAATTCGACAATATTTCCATTAAAAAAACTAACCTCATTTTACCACCATCGACAAATTCTCTCTCAAATGAAATAGTCTATACAAATATTGGTAATAGAGAACTTCAGTGATTTCATTGTATCACAAATTTTCGTTGTCTGCAGCTACGATCTAAAACTAATATCACTCCACTTGGGTGGCTCTGAATTTTTTGAATCAGATGCCATTTACGGACTCCTAAGAGCGGTCTTCCTTCTCCCAATTAAGGCGAATATAATTTCAGATTGACTTTACGTACAGCCGAAAGGCTATTACTATCCTTTATCTATTTGTCAATTTACGGTTTGATCTTACATCCTTGGTGATTTACTATCAACGTTTTGATCTGAGATAATAGTCTTATTTTTAGATCCACACATAACCTTATGAGAAAGCATGCCCTAAAAATCTTCGATTGGTCGAGGCTTAGGAACGTTTGGAGGGCTGAAGTTTTTCAATTTCGTTAAACAGTTCTCTTGATAGACGTCGGAAGCACCCTGCAGTGAAATAATCACTCACGTCAAAACCTTTGGTTTAACTTTTTTCAGCAAATCTCACTTCTATAGGCGTGTTATTGATGATGCTGTGTGGAAGCCGGCATTGCCGTATAAAGTACTGTTCGAGAAAGTAAGATAATTTTTATCGTCCATAAAAATGGCGTGTTGAGCTTCGGTGTACCTTGGCGCCTTTTGTCGTTTGAAACGTTTTATGTTCTGGATGAACGTCTTGGATACGCCGAATTTCTTCGCCAATTGTCGCTCTGACACGCCCGCAGAGCCGATTGATGAACATTTATCTCAAAATTTACTTTGACGACCAGATTTCGGGTTTTGTTGAATTCCTTTACCACACTCGGAATGTTTTCTCATGGAATAGATTGTTGATTTATTGGGCCCGTACGAATAACAAAGATCCCAAGCGCTTACTTCGAACAATTTTGTTGTAACATGGGGTAGCGAAAGCTACTTTATGTTTTCACCCTTCCTGTCTGTCCGTCCGTCTGTGCACCGTCATAAAAATGACGTCTAAAAATGATGTCACAAAAATGACATCACAAAAATGACGTCACAAAAATAACGTTACAAATAATGTGACAAAAAATTACGTCACAAAAATGATGTCACGCAAGTGACGCAATAAAAATGACGACACATTGGTTCTGTTTGTTATTTGTTGCAGGGGAGAACATTACGGCCAACAAAATAATGGTCTCAGATGTCATAAGATAATAATAAATAATAATAATCCGCCGTTACAATCCGTCCGGGTCAGAGGCCAGTTCCGCAATTTTTTTTTTTTATGAGCTCAGTTTTGTTTTTTTGTGTGAAGATTCTTTTGAGTAAATTAAAATTTTTGCGTGTGAAAAATAAAAGTTTTGAAAAATTATTACGTATTTGTGACGAATTCGAACACAGCGTAATTTTGTTTAAAAACATAAGCAGACTCTAACGTATCTAAATAATAGACGAAGAAGTGGTCATACCCCCCGATTGGTCCATTTTTCCTTAAAACTCTGAAACACGTGCTCTCTAAAATTTTATTCTCTACAACTCTGTCTTTCACAGTAAATTTACATGTTGTATAGTTAAGCAAATATAGACGAAAAACTATATATATGTTTTCATATTTGCTGGGAAACTCAATTTCGTCCATTCCATTGGTCATCTTTGAATTTAAACCATGGGACGCTTGTATCTTTCAGGGAAGGAAAAGTTTAGGGTGATCGGTTGAGAAAAAAAGTGAAGACGGACGGACGACCTTACATTTTTTTTTGCTGTCTCTACGGTCTCTAGACCAAAACAATTGCATCCCCTCAACTCCCGCCTCAATATACCCCATGTTACAATAAAGTTGTTTGAAGTAAACGTATTGGATCCTTTTGTACTTCGTACGGGTCCAAAAAACGGATACATTTTTCAGAAGAGTAAAATTTAGCTTGTGTTCGTATTGCTCTATTGAAACAAGTTTTAGTGTATTATCAGCGATAGCGTCGTCGCCTCAAACGATATGATTGATTTTCGAAGCGGACTTACGGACTGCGTCACACTTTACCTTTCAAGAGGTTTTTGTATGCGATTATAAATTCACCTATTGCGCAATGAAGTAGCCATATCAGGATCAGTCGACTCAACTCTGGTTCCATGGCTCCATGTACTAGCAAACATTTCTCCACCTCACTTAAGGCGACAAGCAGCGGCATGTAATGAATGGAAAAAGTGGATCGATCCGAACAGAAAATACAGACTTCCGATAGCCGACGAACTAGAAAACCCACCACCCGAATGACTCACATCGCGTACTCCTATATGGATTGATCCTAATATTGTTGAACAAGAATGGTCTGACAGCTGTGATTTTACAAACAAATCATTGATCGAAAACCCATGCGAGAAGCTTGCAGACTGTAATTTGGCGAGACGCGAGTGGAAAATTCTAAATCGCTTCCGCTGTGGACATGGCTGTTGTAAGCAACAAATGTAAAGAGGGGATTTCGTGGATTCGCCAAGTTGTGATTGTGACAATGTGACTGAACAGACAATGAACCATATTTTGTTTGAATGTCATCTTCGACATTTTTCTGGCAATTTGAATGGTCTGAATTCGGTGACGGAGGAAGTCATTGAATGGCTGAAGAATTTGGACTTGAATATATGAGACGAGAAATGAGAAGTGAATCAATGAATTTTGTGTAATTTATGAAAATCTGACTTTCATACGATCAATATCAATAAATTCGTGAAAGTTCACATAATTTTGCAAAGATTTAAAAATAGGCCCTGTTTAACACAACGTTTGTAACCAGTCGAATTCGCACCGCGGACTATTCCGTGATATAGATTTCTCATAGATTTCGCAAAAATAATTCCTTATATCTTCTCAAAAATCTCAAACTCATTTTTTTTAAGTTTCTCAGTTTCTTAAATATTATTCAGAAAAATAGTACATGGTGTAGGGGGAGTATCAAATATTTCATGTTTCCTTCAATTTGTGTTAAATTTTTGTTAAATACTACAGTCTATACTTAGTATGTCAATGGGCTGAAGTCCTCTTTACTTGAAATATCCCTGTGTAGAACATACTACTTTTTATAATTTTATTCTACCTTGAAATTCAGCAACGATAATAAAAGCGTATGCAAAGCACACAGAAAAGCATGCCGAATTAAATATGCATCGACTTAATTTGTTATGTTACATATCCTTGACATTTAGTCATCTCAAACATTTGCGAACATTCTCAATCCAAAATGTACACCATGATAAGCTAAGGCATTTCGTTTTAAATTTCATTACGAAATATATCATTTCTATATTTTACATAAGAAAGCCGCCCTTGCGAAAATCATTTCAATTAAATTTCCCTTTGGCATGTTCCTGTTACAGTCGCACGACAACGGTAGCGCAAAAGTAAACAAAATTGTCGTTGAACTTAAAACGGGTGGTCGAAGGTCGTTATGGGGATCATGAGTTTTATTCGTAAATTTGATGGGTTTTGTGTATATATATGTTAGGGGCACCCTCAGCGAATTTGCGATATAAAAGGGGGACTACAAGAATTGAGCATTAAAAAGTTTAATTTTGACATTTGAAGTGGATTTAATAAAAGCTTTTTGTGTGTATACGAAGGGGAGAGTCCACGGTTCGAGATAAATTAATGTTGAGATACTTACCTGAAAAATAATTAAATGAATGCAATGTCAAGGATGTAATGTGATTCGCTGTGCAAAGAAAAATAATTCGCAATTTTAAATATAATAACGAAAGATAAGTGTCATGTATATACATCTGATGTTTAGCTAACGCTATAGAAATGAAAGTCTCAAGGTATTTAAAACTGATACAGCTCATTGCTACTATCTTCCTGTATCAGCGAGTTAACGAGTGTACCCTCAATATTGTATTGCTACAAAAAATACGTCGACTTTTATTTAAACGAAATTCAAACATATTTCCGCGCATTTAAATTCAACATTTTGTCTTTGGGGATGGGATAGTGTGGTAGACCAAACATTTAAGTAGAACAAATGTTTACATACCATACACGAGCAATACCTTTCGTACATACAAGAGGACAATAAAACGGAAAATTGAATTTTCCGGGATATTGGCATAGAGTGCGAAATTCTGTTTATAGAAACCGACCGCCGAAGATATATTTACGTTCATATTTTTCTGTGTATAGCACGTTATTTCGATATAAAGCCCACAGCCCCACAGCCACAAACGAACAATATATAATTTCCCAATTGACGATATTTTACTTTTTCCACTTTTGTAGTTTTCAATTTAAAATTTCCAACAATTTTTGAAAATGGTTTTGCAATGTGCGGATAAATTGGTAAATTGTTATGCATAAAATATAGGCTTCTGATCGAAAAGTAAGATCACGAAATGTTATTAAAATTGAAATATGTTTGGAAAATAGTAGTTTTCATTCAATATTTTGCGATTGGCGGTAATAAAAAGGTCCGTTTGCGTTGGTTCATTTCTATTTATGAAAACAAAGTTAACAATTCCCGTAAAACACACCTTCCGTAACTTATAACATTCAAAAGTTGACGTCATATTCCAATTTCATATCGAAGTTTGATGGTAAGTCAGTTAACTGACATAAATTGCTGCTGGTGCAAAATTAAAAGAGCTCATAGAAATGTTAGCAGTAGTAAAATTCGATTGTTCTACTTGTTCTTCACTCGCGAGTACCCCTCCTGTGAGGCAACGTGACGTCACATAACGTGGCTTAACGTAAGGTGAAAGGAGGGGTGACAGACGGACGGACTGACAGGAAGGGTGAAAACCTAAAGTATCCATCACGACAGTGATGAGTGAAGATAGCAACGATATCATCACAGTGTGTGCTAAAAATATTACACTTCATTGCGTTCAAGAATATTCAGTACATAGTACTAAGAATTTAATTTTGCAAAAAAAAAAATTACACAGGGCCTATTTTTGAGAAATTTTGAGCAAATTTTTTCTCAAAATGTATAAAAACTTTGATGCATAATTGATGACTTTTATTCAAAAAAGTGTTCCAACTGCCTAAGTGTTCCAACTGCCTATTTTAGGTTTTTTAATTGACAATGAAGGCATCCTAGAATTGTTAAGAGCCACCCGTTCAAACTTGGTTTCTTGTGGTTTTTTTATCTGCATGAATTCTGTTATGATTCAGAATACACTTTACATCGGAAGAGCGTTTTATCAAAACGTGTTAAGTCCATCATTCTCTTTCCTCTTCTAACATTATGAGATGATATATATCTTTCTCGCTCGCACTCACACGTTAAATGGAAAGTGGACATAACTCGTTTTGAAAAATTTCTCTTCCGTTTCTTATTAATTCTACACTTATTTTAACTTGTTTGAACGTATTTTTCATTGTAATAAAAATTTGAGATATGGTTTTCTCAAAAATATGCCCAGCTTTCACACCCTTTTTCAACTCAAGCAGCGCCCACCCAAATACTAACCGCTGCATTTGGTGCTTAGCTTCAACGCATGACACTCTGCGACGTCACCAATGCAGCATATGGCATATTTCTTTTGTGTAAACTATTTCTGAAGCATTGTTGCTAAAAATTTACAATGTTAGTATACATGCCACACGTAAACATTAACTTGCCACTAACATCCCGTACCACGACTAACAATTACGCTGAACGTCTGATGAAAATGAAAATATTTTGAATGTTTAGAGCCGTACGAAGAGCGAAGTTTCTCGAAAAGGGGACGTTTCTAACCAGTCGAATTTCGACCCGGGAGTAGGGAGGGAGCATTGCTCATGGTCCTTAGATGACGAATCAGCAATAAAAAAAATGTCCGTCCGTCCATCCGTCTGTCAACACGATAACACATAACTCGAGCAAATCTTTTCTGATTTTCAAAAAAAAAAAAATTGTTTGAAAGATCTGAGCATGCCTGACAATTTATGGAAGAAATTTTTTTAATTGAGCTTTTGCATTCAGCTAGGGCCCCAAAACTGAATCTATGCTATTGTACAATGTGTTTTTTCTACATAAAGATTTATACTTTTACTTATACCTGATACTTTTCCGATTTTCTAAAAATTTTTTTTGTTTGAAAGAATGTGGACATGGTCGACTATTTATGGAAGAAACGTTTTTAAATTTGAGTCCTTAGATTTAGCTAGGGCACTAAAACCGAGTCTATGCTATGGCCATACCTGTTTTTTGTACATAACTCAAGTAAATCTTTTCCGATTTTCATAAATTTTTGTTTGTTTGAAAGACCTGGGCATGGCTGACAATTTATGAAAGAAACAGTTTTGGATATGAGTCCTTGGACTTAGCTAGGGCACTAAAAACGAGTCTTTGCTAGCGGCATACGTGTTTTTTGTACATAACTCGTAATTGTTTTTTTAATCGACAGGTCTATAAACGCCCAACAATTTGTAGAGGAAACTTTTTTGAGATTGGGCCCTAGGATATAGTTAGAGCACTAAAAACGAGTTTCTGCTAGCACTCTACATGTTTTTTGTACATGACTCGAGTAAATCTCTTCCGATTTTAAAAGTTTTTTTGATCGAAAGGTCTAGGACTTTCTTCCGTTTTATGGAAGACAATTTTTTGATTAGAAACCCTTGGACTCAGTCAGGACCCTAAAACTGAGTTTCTACTAGGGCCTAACGTGTTTGCTTACATAAGTTTGATAAATTCTAACTGATTTTGTTGATTATTTTTCTATTTGAGAGATAATCGAGTACCGAATTATATTCAAAAACAAATTTGGTCCCGGTGCCTGTGCTTAGGGCTGAAGTGGGCCTCAGGTCTGTCCCATGGTCGGCACTAGCCAAAAAAAAATGTTTTTGCTATGTTGCAGAGCAAATTGAGAAAAGCATTTTTGTCTATGGAAGTATGTGCCCGAGGCATTTCTTTATGGCCCTAGGTCGGTCGGTCCTAAGGTCTGTCCTAGACAAAAAAATGATTTTTCACTATGTTGTAGAGAAAATAGAGAGAAATATTTTTGTCTAGATATAAGTATTTGTCCGAGGCCTCTTCTGAGGACCCTAGTTTGGTCGGTAAAAAAAATTGAGATGAACATTTTTGTCTGTTTGGGGGTCAATTTTGTACTTTCAGAAGGCCTTTTTTCACCGGTTCTTTGGGCGGGTTTTTCAATATTGCCCCCTCGGCTATTTCCAATACAATTTAATATGGACGGAATTTCATACACTTAAGAGTTAAGGCAATATTTACTTAAATACGTTCGAGTCTCTTCGTAACATCAACTGTGTTTGCCACATCTATTCTGATACGTACGGGTCCCTTGCACATGTTTTCTACATAAATCAGATAATTCTTATACGATTTTCATAACATTTTTTTTTTCTGAAAGATAATCAGAAAATTGATTAGAGGATTGAATTTGTGCAAAATCGGTTGAAAACTTTCGACGTTATGGTCGAAAATCTGTTAAAGTCATTTTATTGGCAGTAAAGAATATTAAACGTCATATAAATTTGAATTTGATACCAGGCTGCTGCTTAGCCTGTTTTTTTTTATGAAAAAAAAATTTTGTCGAAAAGCTCCATTTAAAGTAGCCACAAAATATTGTATGGCTGAGATAAGCATAAGTTATTTTTTCAAAATTTTGAGACGCGATTTTGCGATCAGAAAAAATCGTCAAAGTTTGTATGGTAAAATTTTCTCCTCCATACAAAATTTGTAATTTTTCTCCATGAAAATGTTCTAGACTACGATAAGATAATGAGTTCTGGCACTAGACAAAGGACCGGTGTAATGCGAGAACCCCTTATTTCATCGTCACTTGGAATATTTTCATGTAGTAAAATTGCTACAAACAGAAGCCTTTTTAAGAGACATCACCTTATCTGAATTTCTGTTAAATTGTATTATAAATTGATTTAAACTAATAGACCGTACTCATATTGGAATTCATTTTTTGATCGATATAAAATGATGTTGATCGAGAACGATTTCCTTCGAATCGGCATACACAATCGAGAAAGCAATTTTCCGGAAATTTGTTTCTGTTTTTCTCATTTTCTTCCCAGATCTGGATGACGTCCCACAGCAAACCACCCATCCCATCTATTTTTGTCCCATTTTATCCCACTTTCATAATACCCCCTCCCCCCATCAGCGCGGACGGGTTTTATAGATGGTCTCCTAATCATTTACGATTATTACCCGTTCATAGTCATTTCCCATTATTTCCTGTTCACTAGTAATTTTCCGTTCTGTAGTCATTAAAAACTTTCTCAAAGACTCAATTTCCCACGAACCAAAATTTAACGGTGTTCTGCACCATATTTGTCATTCTATTGTTACCACAATGAAAACACTCAGTTACTGCAGAACACCGTTCAATTTTTGTCCAAAAAGTTTCAGCGAACGTCGTTCGCGAGTTCGTGCACTTTTTCAATGGCTGTATCTAAAGACACCCCATATGGAATATTTAGTGAAGAATTAAATTATTGGCGACATAAGAGAAGAAACACATATTTCGTAATGTCTTTGGTATCGAGTATTTTATGCTCTGAAGATGAATTTAGTGAAAATCCGATATATTGGCAATTAAAATACGACAAGAAGAATAACTAAAAATCATTTCCCTTATCCAAGCAATACAATCAAACAAAAAAATTTGTATAGGAAACGGCAACAACGTTACATGTTCAAAAAACCCATCAACAATTCTTCAAAATGCTTCCAAAATGTTAAACAAATCTGAAGAGAACTAAAATGTTGCTGATTTCGAACGTTACATAATAAATCGTTTCATTAATCATAAATTTTATAAAGCGAAAGTCTTTCAGTAAGCTTTTCCAATATTCCAATTCCAAGAATTTTCCCAGAATATTAGGAAATTTACTTTTTTAATTCGTTGAATTTGATTTTATTTTGTTGATATCCAAAAGCCCTTTTTTGAGTGTAAAAAGACCTTACAGACCACATTTAGTGTAAAATAATAAACCCTTCCCCTTTCACTCAATTCTCGAACTCCTCTCTTTTCTTGGAGGAAAGGACAAATTGTAAAGTTTTGTGTCAACCGAAAATCCTTTGAAAGTTTTAATTAGAAAATCCTCAACGTTGAGGAAAATTCTAAATAAGAATAATCAGAAAGCTAAAAAAAATTTTCAGCAGAAAGTCCTCATTTCGTTGGAAATAATTCAAAAGAAAATCTTCTTTTAGAATTATAGAGAATTCTCAAAAATCATTGATTATTTTTATAAATACTTTGCCCACGAAGTTTACAATTATCTTTTCTGCTTAGCTAGTAAATATAATCTACTTTTAGATTTAAATTTGTCGACGTAGCCTAAGCTTCTTGCTTCGACGATTGCTCTATTGATATTTACGAAGACTCAAAACTAATTTGCAAACAACTACGACCCAGGAACGAGCAAATGATGTCCCTATAGTGTGTACAGCGCGTCCAAAATGAATTTCATACGAAATGTACAAATCCCATGTTTTACATTTAAACAAAAGGTTTGTATGTTTCGCATCAGTTTCATTTTGGTCGCACTGTTTGTTGTTCAATGTTTATATTTTCTTTCACAAAAAATATTTTGGACAACACTATGAAAAAACGGCGCCTCTGATACCTTATCTTCTAAATTATTCCACGTTCTTGCGTGTATAAAATTATGTTGAAAAATATCTTTTGGAAGGAAGCGGGAAATAAATTAATTGACCATAATTCCATTATATTCATTCGAACCCAGTGATGTTAATGAAAATGTGAAAATTGGATCATCCTAACCGAAAACTTTTACACCCACCAACAGTTACCTAGTACAACCCAAAATGTACTTTGATGTTGTCCGCAATCAAATTCGAATTCTCTGCTACAAGATAATTACAAGAAATTGTAAGCATGCATGTAAATATTGCTTCCAATAAATCCCATAATCTAATAATAAATTCTGTTTATTCAGTAATTTTCAATCAATCCTTTTCGTATAACGAATAATTAAATCGAATCCATTATTGCGTTGTGTTAATAAAAACTCTATTGGACTCCGCATCGACAAATATTCCATTTCTAAATCCGAAAATTTTTGATATGAATGAGAAATTAGAGCTGGTGAGCATTGTTTTTTGATAAATTTTCAACCATTGATCCATTTTTAATGAATGCCGAACCAGTCTTTCGTATACATAAAACAAGCAAACGAACAAAATAAATTAAGTTAGAATTTAATATAATACAATGTACAACGTATACATAAAACATTGGAATTTTCTCATATTTTCTACTCCAGCAAAAGAAAATCAATATTAATTATTGCAAAAGTTTTGATTACATTGGCCAAAATAACAAAATTTGTTTGTCGACAATTTTTGATTGAACTCCCTGGGTGTTGTGTATTGTGTATGTGTGTATTCTGACGGGAACGATGTAAACACACACGGAGTTATGGGAGAACTCATTCAAAAATCTTACCTGCTTCATTGTTGCATATCTTACCCAAAATTTGGGGTTAAAAAAACAGAATAGAAGATCACTTATGACGCTTTATTAATTTGGTTAACATGTTTATGCCTTTCTACCAGAGTTATGATACCAACGCTAGTAGTGAATTTCTGAATATTAGCGACTAGCAGTTCCTAATTACTGGACTCAAATTTTTTTCATTTGTTCATTGATAAGGAATGCCATGTTAAAATCGATGTTATCAGATCCTTCTCTCCCTATGTAAAATTTTCGGCTTTGCATTGGATCAGTGCCCTACGAAAACGTGAATTTAACATACAATTATTAAATTCTCAGTAGCTATGGAATTTTGCACCAGCTGCTTGGCAATTTTTTTTGTTCTTTTTTAATGCTTAAAAATTTTTTCGGGTGATTCGTAAATTGATTCTTTTTAGACCCGTACGAAATAACTTGTCTTACACTTACGGAAATATATTTTTGCATCAAATAGAATTTTGTACTTCTGCGCAGCTTTTTAACACTGCAAAAACTTGCGCAGAAGTACAAAATTCTATTTGATGCAAAAATATATTTCCGTAAGTGTATGCTTAAAACTCGAGACGACGTTTAATCATAATAATGATAGTAATTATTGGGTGTATAATAATAATCTGTCTTAACAACCCATGAAGAGTTAGGGGCTAGATCATTATTTACTAGTTTCGCTACTTTGTGGTTTTCTACTTTTTTTGAGATCCTTTCATTACCGGAAAGTTTTTTTACTGTGCCAGTGTTAAGCTGTGTGACAATCCTTGTGCTATCTATTACATCGTCTATCTCGTGATAAAGAGGCACATTCACAGAATGAATAATTTCGAGGGCCCATCACTTCGTATCCTCTCAATTAATTTCAAACAAAATTGATAGGAGAAGATCAAACTTTAAGTATTCGACTGCCGAAATTCTGAAAATATTGATGGAGCGAAATAAGAGTTAAAGGTCTTTGAAAACTTGTTTGCATGGGAATGTGCCTCTTTGTCACGAGATAGACGACATGTACTAGGAGCAAAACTAGTAGGAATAGAATACGGGCACCTCCCAACAATGCCTTTCCGACTTGAACCGATTCAATCAGCTTTGTTTTGTTTACAAATCTAACAATCGGAACAAATCCGTCTGCGGTTGAGTTTCGAACCAACGCACTGGCGCGACTTTTGCGCTGGTAATTTGGACTCGCTAGTTGATGGATTTTTCGTTGCGGGGTCCAATTAAGAACAATCTGTCCGGTAATTTCAACCGACTCCGTCCGTCCTCCATATGTCCGCTGACACGATAAATTCCAACCGACTTTCACCATTTTTTTAATGGTAAATGAAACATTTGCAAGAAACCCGTACGTATCAGAATCGATGTTGCAAAAAAACTCGAACGTGTCTAAGTAAATATTGCCTTAACTCTTAAGCGACAATTTTTTTTTTTTTACATACTAGGGCTGATCTTAGAAGAGCATTTAGAACACTTAGATAAAGCTTTTGATCCATACTTCCATGGACAATAAAGTTCCCGCCAATTTACTTCACAACGTAGCAAAAAAAAAATTTTCGATGTGGGGACGACTTAGTACCGACCTATGGACCTAAAGAGAGGCCACGGACCCATACTTGCAAGGACAACACTGCGAAAAAAACCTTATCATAAAAGGAATATTGACGAAAAACTACTAATTATTGTCTAGCGTCGAGTAGCTTTAGTTGCGCCCACACTAAGGACCGACCCTACAGTCCGAACCACTCAACCGATTTTCACTAATATAATTTTCGTGATTTTCTTATGTCCATATATTATATTCAAAACTTTGAAGAGCGATTGAGTTTCAACAATTTTCAAGAAAACAACGTTTTTGACCATTTTTTCGACCGTAACTTCGAACGTTCTCAACCGATTTTGTCCAAATTCGATTGTTCTTCAGGAAAAAAAGATTTAAGGAAAGATGTATGTAGAAAAAACACGTTGGGCCCCAATGGAAACTCAGTTTTAACGTAAATTGTTGGGTATTCCTAGACCTTTCGATTAAAACAAATTTTTGAAAATAGGAGTAGATTTACTCTAGTTATGTACAAAAGACCTCAATCCAATAAGGCGGCTCCAGCTCGGCGGCCCTTGGCCCGACAATACGATAAAAGATTTTTCGATAGCTTGTGATTTTAGTTCACAGATTTGCTCGCTTGTACTAGATGGCGCTTGCAGTAGCTATATGATAGATTTGAATGTTACAGTTCTCCGAGCAAACCGAAAATTTATAATCTGAATATTTTTTTGCATTTATAGGTGCAAGTTTGGGATAGTTTTGCGTAAAATTAGCCAATTGTTTTACAAAATAATTTTTTTTTTTAAAGTTATTCGAAAACGTTCGAAACAATTTCTTCATTAATTAAAAATTACAAAAATTGCGACTTTTCATTCCAGCATTGGCTCAATTGTGATTTAAATACCAAATTTTCATCTTTAACATACAGATATTCAAATCTAACATATAGTCACTCTTAGTGCCACCTGTTGATACATGCAAGTTGATACATGTATGTACTGTACATGCAATTTTAAAATGTCAGACATCACGACGTTTTACCTTTCAGTTTGAAAATCGGTCAAGTTTTACTCGAGTTATCGTGCTGACGGTCGGATGGACCGACGAACAAAATTTTTGCAGATTCGGCCTCTAAGGACCATGCATCCCCTACTACCCCCTCAAATCGACTGGTTACAGACGTCGTGTTAAAAGCAATAGACCCATTTCGAAATACTTCGAAAACTTTCTTCATTAAAATCTGTACAAGGACTGTAAGGACTGATCCATTTGTACACTAATGAATAAAGCATGCATACCTTCATTTCCGAAGAACTTAGTTCTTCGCACGGATCTAACAAGTGAATATGGGATTGCAGATGCGCATTTTTAAGCCTTGGGCCACCGCCACCGGGACGATATGATAGTGATAGCTTTGATAGGCACCTAAAGCGGTCAATGGCATGTAGTGCATACCCACTGTTTATGGAGAGAATCAGTAAAATCAGTAAAAAATTAGGATGAGACATTACAAGGAGAATACAAATTTAGGTCTTAGATTTTTCTATACATTTGTCTATCTAAATATCCAGAACTTTCCAATGTGCAAGAATTTCTTCGAGTAATTCAAGAAATTTTTAAAGAATTTTCCATAAACTCCATAAAAGTTCACATTAAATTCAAAGGATTTTTCTTTTTCTTTTAATAAAAAAACGAAACGAAAATGAAAGGGTTTTTTCATAATTTGAATAAGGCTTAAGAAGGACTTGCACGTGCTTGGATTTACTTAGATATCCGAAAGGGTTTTTTCTTAAAAATGCAATATTTTTCCGCGAATGACTGTTCCTCATTGCTACATTATTGAAACACATTTTCGAGTCCCTTTGCTCTCTTATTCAATGAACGTCTTGCGGCAAAACATTCCTCTATTTCAACGTCGCCGTTGATTTTTAATAAAACTTCTAATTATAAAAAGTCTTATCTTAACATTACTAATCGCTCAATCTCATGTGGAAGCAGCTCAGTCTGACCATTAAAATTAAATTATTACTATATTACACTTACGCTCTAAATGCTATGAGCGTAGTGTCCATTTACCTACAACACTTGCACCTGATGCTCAATTTCGTTGTACACTAATTTAGCATTAAATATTTATACTAAAGACAACCCTTGTAGTCATTCGGGTACATGCAAATTTTAATAAAAACTTTTTGAGTAAAATTTCCTTTAAAGTTTTTGAAAAATAAAACGATTTGAACAATAAAGGAAGCTTCACTTCCGTAACAAAGATGGAAAGGTAAACATAGTGTATTCATAAAATGCCTTTTGAGTTGATAAAATTGACAATGACATAACGCATATAACAACAAGGTAGGAAATTAAACAATAATTCATCCCAAAACATTTTCTCACAGACAAGACTGAATGTAAATTAATTTTGATTTTGTATATACCGGAAAATGAGCTAAATTATGGAACAGTTGAGTGAAGAAAGGACTGAACAAAAATATTTTGTTGTATTTGTGACTTCATTTCATTAAGTTACAAAAGGTAAAAGGGTATTTTCGCAATGATTCTAAGTAGAGTCGTATAAACGAAGCTTAGGCATCTAAAGTTTTTGGTCAAAGTTTTTCGTGCGTATAATCGTTCAATTCGACAAGTATATGCAAAATAATGTCCACAAGAATTTCGAGAAATGTGAGAATTTGTTTTCTTATGTTTAGCCTTTTCAAGACTGTGTGAAGTTCGTGCGGGTACCAAACTAAAATTTAATCGAGGTGAGTATGGGAGAAGGGTTACTGGAAGGAATTAAAGGCTTTTATGCGAAAAATAAATGAGGGTGTCTGTCAAACCTGTAATGTCTCTTCGCTTCTTTTCATAATATTTGTAATTAATTGTCTTTGTAATTATTTTGGCGGAGTTAGGTGTTAGGGTTGAGAAAAAACACAGACAATCACTCACCAAATTACTCGTCTTGTATATCCATCATGCTTTTGCCTAAATATTTACGAAAAAGCCGTAAAAATGAAAAAAAGATCGATACCCCTCATCTAATCTAATCCACTTGCTACATTCGTCCTCAGTTGTTTGCACGAAATTGTTGTTTCAATGATCTTGTGATCATAAACTTAATACCACATTGGTTAAAAGACGCTTATAGTGCGCTTGCATTTTGAAATTCTCGCTAGGCATGGTAGTAGATAATTTTTTATATCGTTATCATATCATAGAAATGTTGTTAGTTGACAATTATCGATATTTTTTCTTGATATTGAAAATACGGAAGTTTAAATGCGATCAGTGCGTAAAATACGTAAGCAGACAATTGAATGTTGTGGTTCTATCTTGTGCCACACCAAGTCCATGTGCGAAATGTACTAAGTGGGTTAACTGAAGGAATTTAAATAAAACGTTTTCAAACGCGTACGAAAAACGAAGTTCTTCGAAAAGGGGTCTTATGCGTTTACCACGACGTTTGTAACGACACCATTTCGACCCGGTAGTAGGGAGGAGCATCGATCATGGTCCTTAGATAACGAATCAGCAATAAAAAAAATATCCGTCCGTCCGTCTGTCACCTCGATAACTTGGGTAAAACTCAACCGACTTTCCAAAACTTTTTTTTCGCTGAAAGGTAATTGGGATTGAATCTAGGCACTGTCGCCCCAAGGGCCATTGAGCTAGTGCCGTTTAAGTGTTTTTTGTTTTTTTTCTGTGTATAACTCGAGCAAATCTTTTCCGATTTTTACATAATTTTTTTGTTTGAAAGGTCTCGGCATGCCAGACAGTTTTGAGATTTTAGACTCAGCCAGGCCTAAAACTGAATCTCTACTAGGGCCCAACGTGTTTTTCTACATAAATCGGGTAAATTTTATCCGATTTTCAAAAACCTTTTTTTTTTTTTCCTGAAAGATAATCAATAAATTGATAACAGGACTGAATTTAGGCAAAATCAGTCGAAATTTTTGGAAGTTACGGTTGGAAGTAGTAGCTGTAGAATATAGTCGTAGAATTGAGTACGCTGCTTTAATCTGTTTGAAATCGATTTCAAATTAATTTTCAGTGATTGAATTTGTGAGGAAAGCGTTCAAGATTTATTGTATTGCACGATTTTGTTGGAGTGCGTATAAAATTCAAAGAATTTGACCAAGAAATTGTTCTTTTCTGATTTGAACGAAAACTTAATCTCAACGTATGAGAATAATGCATTGTCAAACAAATCACTGAGGAAAGTATCTGTTCGATCACGAATTACGGACTTGTACTAATTTATTCACGTTTATTTTTTAGTAGATTTTTAGCGTACAGGAACTTGATAAATTTTAGCATTTTGATAACTTTCATATTGAAACGTAAGTACGCAAACGAAGGTCCAATCAGTAAATACACTGACATTTCAAAACGAAATTTCAATCGAAAGAGCAAAACGGCCAAAGCTTAATACTTTTCCTTTTTGGAGTGCAGACTTTTGGTGAAAATCAATACTAAGCAGTTTAGTGAACAAAAAGGTGAATTTAATAACGTAAGACCAAACGAAAGACCAAACAAAAGACCAACCATCAATTCAATCGATTCACCCACTCCGTCTGAAATTACAGTGTTCCAGTTACTTGAGGCCATTGATGCCATTGATTGATTAATTGAGTCCACGGTTGATATTTATGCTTCCGAGTTAGGTCACACGAATTTTATGTATATTATCAAAATGTCAATGGTTTGAGAACGAAGGCCATGCAGATGAGATCTGAAATTCTGATGCATTCCTACGATGTCATTCTCCTTTGTGAAACTGGGCTTGATGATGATTTTTCAAGTGTTGAATTTTTTGACGATCTTATGTGATTTACAGGTGTGATCGAAACTCGGTTTTGACGGGACTCAGCAGAAAGGGTGGATGTCTGATTGCAGTTAAAAAAAACCTGGTTTCGAATCGCATGAGCAAGTTTAAGCTTGGAAAGGAGGATGTCTGGGTATCGGTTGAGCACACTAGTGGAGGTAAAACTTTCTTCAATGTTCGATATGTCGAATTAAGTATCAAACTATCCGATTACTTGTCTCATTTTGACCGGATTGGTGAAGTACTTACGTCATACGACCCGACTGATACGTTTGTACTTGCAGGTGATTACAATTTGAGTGACACAGTGATGTGGCAAAAAATTCCGATGGCTACTGTGACCTTGTTGATGTGAAACTTGTCATTCCTGACGCGTTAGTTAACGCACTCTCATTGTGTGGACTCAGCCAGTTCAATACGGTTGTAAATTGCAATCACAGATATCTGGACCTCTTCATTTCAAATCTTGATTCTAAGCGGGTCAAACTATCCAGGTCCACCGATCCATTAGTCATTGAAGATCCCCACCACCCTACGCTTAAAGTCAATCTGTCTCTCTCTCCTCCTAAGTTTTTGGTGGAGGACCGTCCTGCTAGAACGAATTTCTACCGTGCTGATTATTTGAGACTTAATGAAGAATTATCGAAAGTTGACTGGGCTAAAGAACTTGATGGTTTGGAGACTGATCTAGCAGTTGAAAAGTTTTTTTCGATCCTGGACCCACATCAAGTCCAGTCCCAAATGTAGGTGTTCGGTCAGAGAGTATCCGAATTATTACTCGCACCAGCTGATTTCGCTGATTAATAGGAAAGCTCGTTTGAAGAGGAAGCTCAACAAGTTAGAGAAGGCTGTCCCGGTAGATCGGTCAAGGTTGCCATTTCAAAATGTTTCGACGATTACGTTAAGGACTGCGAGCTCAAGTTGAAATCTAACAGCAAATACTTTTTCGCTTTTACGAAGTTGTTACGAAAGACAAATTCGCTACCAAACGACATGAAGCTTAATGATGAAATTGCCAACGATCGTAATTCCGTTTGTAATCTTTTCGCTAAGTATTTCAATTCGGTTTTTAACCCCGTAGTTGACGTTCTACATCCCCAGGCACCAATTTATTTTCCGTTCCAACAAACACCTGGTCAAAATATGCTGCCTGAATTTGAGCTGTCCGTAGACCAAGTCCGAGACGCGTTGAAGAGTTTCAACGTTCATAAAGTCAGCAGCCCGGATAAAGTGCCAATGATGTTTTTTACGAACCTAGCAATGTCCCTGAGTCTTCCGCTATGCATATTATTCAAAAGGTCTTTGGCTGACCGAAAATTTCCGTCCAGGTGGAAGATGAGCTATATGTCACCAATATTGAAGGACCGAGACAAAGCAGACATATCAAACTATAGACCAATAAGTATCATTTGTGTAGTATCGAAAGTTTTTGAAAGACTTGTATTCACGAACAGATTAAACACAAAATTCACCATTCACAGCATGGGTTTTTCTCCAATAGATCTACGCAGACCAACCTAATGGAATATGTCTCATTTCTGGCTAATGAAATGGCAGGTGGTGGTCAAGTCGACTCAGTCTACACAGACTTCACAAAGGCCTTTGATAAAGTTGACCACTGTTGTCTGTAAACTCTAACCTGGTCGAGTGGCTTTCGTCATACCTAAGTAGTCGCTCTCAGTTTGTGGTGATTGGTCCTTCAACTTCAAGCAGAATTATGGCGGCATCAGGAGTACTGCAAGGATCAATTCTGTTTATTATTTTCATCAATGATTTACTAGCGTCTCTGTCCGAGGGTTGCGGTCTTGGTTTTGCAGATTTCACCCATCAATCGAGTATCAAGTCGCTTTACAACACGCTCATCCGGAGTCGATTGGAATATTGCTCATCAGTTTGGAGCCCGTATTATGATAATACAATCAACCAAGTTGAACGTGTTCAGAAAAAATTTTCCAGGATGTTTTTCTTCAAATTCAGTATGAAACGTAAATCGTATGACCAGAGGCTCAAAGTTCATAAATTACATTCGTTGGAATCAAGGCGACTTGAGAATGACGAGCTTGTTCTATACAAATTAGTCCATAACCACATCGACTCCCAGTTACACCATCGACCATTAGCTTTCATTCAATCATCGGAACATAATTTAGATGACCGAATATCGGTCATTTCTGTTTTGCAGACCCGTACGAAGAACGAAGTTCTTCGAAAAGGGGTGTTATACCACAACATTTGTAACCATTCGAATTTAGAACCGCGAGTAGGGGGGGGGGGCGATCACCGGTCATTGTCTTTAGATGACGAATCAGCAATAAAAAACATATGCAAGGGACCTGTACGCATCAGAACAGATGCGACAAACAGAAAAGACGTTACAAAAAGACTCGAAGGTATCTAAGTAAATATTGCCTTAACTCTTAAGTGTATGAAATTACGTCCACATTAAATTGCATTGGAAATTGCCGAAAGGGCAGCATTGAAAAACCCATACGAAGCAACAACTCATAAAACCTCTCCAAATCCTTAAAATAGCCTAAAATTTAGAAAGAAATTTCCACATAAATTTTGATGAACAAATTAAAAACAAATTTTTACACACAAAACATTTTTTTTGTACTAGGGCCGATCTTAGAACTCACCTAGAGCACTTAGGAGAGGTCTCTAACCCACACTTCCATACAAAAAAGTTCGCCTCTTTTTCTCTACAACACTGCACAAAAAACCTCATCATTATAGAAATATTCACGAAAAACGACCAAATATCGAGTCGCGTGGTCCTTTGGTGGTAAGTTTGGCCCACACTAAGGCAATATTTACTTAGATACGTTCGAAACATCTTTTCTGTTTGCCACATCTATTCTGATGCGTACGGGTCCCTTGCATATGTTTTTATTGGCTTCGCCATTGTGAGCAATCTTTTTTTTTCGCTTGAATAAACAACTGAAAATCAGGCTGTTGAACCATACCAAAGAAGGCAGCCTGTCAAAAATCAATGCACCATGACCGGAAGGTGATACTTCGACGATGCTGCGAATAATTTCTGCAACAGTTATTATTGCGTAAACTCGAAATTATTCGTCAAGTACACGTAGCAAAGTGTAAGAAAAATCTTTTGACTTTCGAAATCTTTCATAGAAAAGGTGGTCAAAGTTAGAAACTTTATATTACTTTGATGGCACTAATTTCCCATTTGACAAATCAAGTCGAAAACTAGTGCGATGTAACGTATTCGGCATAGAGGTGAGCGGCCCGCCCGAAATTAGACTTAAAACCCGATCCGAACCATAATCAATTTGTCGTGTTACGTCTCTGACGAAACAGTTTAATTGTACTAGATTCCATCGTCATTTACCCGTGAGTCAGTCGATCAACCATTAAGATAAGTTGCATCTGACACTACCGGTGCATGACGATTGAATTATTAGGGCGGTAAGTTAGTTCTGTTAGATTCGCCAAGCAATACGGTGGCAATAAAGTTTATAACGTTGATGAAAGATCCGTATTTTATTCGCTTCAATGCGATTTTATAGAATTCTGTTCGTGTCGGACCGGGTCGGGTTTTTTAATTTATTTTTTTGTCGGGTCGAGTCAGGTTTGAAGACTTCAACTAACAAAATCCTACCCGACCAGAAAAATAAAATTATTTATTTTCTCAAAATTGAGTTTAAAAAACATTTCAAATGAAATCTTTTAAAGAAAGTTCGGGCTCGGGACAGGGTTTCGGGCTCGGTTCGGATCGGGTGTGAATCTTTTATTTCGGATCGGGTTCGGGTTGGATTTGATTTTTTATTCTGATTCGGGCTCAGTTCGGGTCGGGTTTGAATTTTTATCTTGGCTCGGGTTTGGTTTGGGTGCCATTTGGAAAACAGGTCGACCCGAACACCTATAATTCGGCAACGTCGTCACAGCGATATGCTTCAATTTTTGAAACCATGCAGCCTATTTCGTGCCTTTGAACGCCCTAAACAATGACAAAGTATGCATCTTGGGACAAATTGACGAGTATTTTTCCATAAAGCGGGCGTTATTGCCTTCCCTATCATCACTTTTTGACCCCATGTTCCCCGGCCGAAAATACACGTTTTCACTTGTTACAACTTTCTGAAGGCCGCGTAATTCAGATTCAAGATCCAGCGCATTTATGCACTAAAGGGAAGATTAATTTAGTGCATAAACGAACAAAGCCCACCATCAATTTGTGAAACACCGCGTTAAATGCAGTGTCAGTTCAGATATAAGATTCTTATACACAAAATGCATTCTGCAGTAAAGCAGTAAAACAGACTGAGAAGTGTAGTGAAACTAACTATATTTTCCTACTTGTTTTTTTTTTGAAGAATTTTTATGAGATGTGTTCAAATTGCGAAATGTCAGATTTTGGGCGTAGACTTTCTTCTTTCGTAAGGCGACATAAATTAACGGCCGGACGAGAAATCTCGAACAGTAATTTAAAGCGAATAATTTGTACAAGGAAAATCCGTTTTAAAGTGCCCATTTTGTATAAGGAAAATGCCTTATAATAATACTATCCGGGTTTTAATTCTCTGACGATAATTTCCCGGGTGATAATTCCCATCAGTCACCATAGTGACCTCTCTACATAATTCTTGTTAGGCTGAGAAACTGTAGAACGAATAAAATCCACTGAATTAAATTTACATGTTACAAGAAAAACTTGGTCAGCATCAATCGACAAAGCGAAAAAACAACTTATTAGTCTAGTAAAATATTTTTCCACATTTTTCAGTTAACAATGTGGTCTCTGAAGACTTTATATGGGGCTCTGCATATATATTTATCATATCCTCCAACATTTATTACTTTATTTAAATTCAATTCGGTTAAAATGGCTAAATTTTCTTATCGATTCTAAGTGCTATCATTATTGGTTAAATTATTACAAGAAATGTTGTCCATAAATAACTTCTGATTTTCTTCGCTTTTACATGCCAAAATGTATATTAATAATAACGCCTTCATATTATTAAGTCATAAATCTATCAAAACCATAACACATAATTTATTATTTGGTGTTGTTGGTGCACAATGAATGCGTACCCATTAATGAACATCTTATCGATAATATTATCTTTTAGCTAACAAAGTAGTAACAGAGTGTGCATAAAATTGTGCCAATATAACGTTTTTTTTTTATTTTTTTTTTTTCCATTGAAAATATGTCAATGGTAAATAGGCAGCCCAAGATGTAGGCACTCTTCCCAGCCAAGAGTGTTCAGTTCATATTTCTTTTGAAAAAAAATTGCAAAAGATAAATCACTTTTTCATGCAATTTCGACTTTACTTATTCGACGCTTTTTTGTGCTTTTCAAGATAATGTAAGAAAATGTTCTTCCTCCTCATAAATTCAATGATTAATTACACACACCATAGAAAACAAACTGACAATGGCTAATTATATTTGGGATATAAATATGTTGCTCAGTGGAAGATATTCAACATGAAAAGATTGGGGAGGGTTAAGTTAATATAAATTAATTGTTACAAAACGTGAGCGACAGCCAAGCGACTGGATTTTGGGTTATTTGTTGGATTTTCTGATTGAAATTCTCTCGGTTTGTGTATTTAATTTGCTGTTATGTGCGCAACAAAGAATATGAAACGAAAACCAGTGACTGAATGTAACAGACATAAAGTTTTAATTATGAAAATAATTTTTGAGAAATAAAATTTGGATCTTGTAGGAACTCAAGGATTTTAATAGGAACTCAGACATTATTTCGATGTGAACAGATCATGTAATTAAAACTTTATGCTTTGTGGCATTTTATCGGAAGGTTGTTTCAGGAATTTCTACGGAATCTGCGCTATTCTCTTACTTTAAAGAATATGAAATGGGTGCAGCATAGCGTTTAATTTAAATGATTTCCAAATTGTTTTATTCTCATTGCGTTATGTGTATCTTTGGTAATTGGTACTTATTTCTTTGCACACGTACGATTCACAGATTTCTATCAGATGGAAGCGAAATAGCTGAATTTTGTTACAATTGAAGAATTTTAAGCAGAAACATTTTCGGAATTTAACATTTTTTTAGAATATTTGAACATTGCACTTCTTTCATTTCATACCATTAATTGTATGCTGTAGAAAACCCAAATGAAAACCATTCTGGCTAAGTATGATGGATCGTAAATAAATTTTGAAGGTATTATTGATACTGAAAGTGACGTCATATTATTCTCAGAGTAGACTTTGAAGACTTCGAATCCAAAGATCGAGCAGCAACCAGCTGCTGACTCTGACTGCTATAACGATTTAAAAAATTAAACTAGAATGACCTTAAGAACTTTAGAAACTTTGAACTAATTCTGCGCAGGTTTTAACCACTGCGAAAACCTGCACAGAAGTACAAAGTTTTTATTTAAACCTCGGTCATTGTAACGCAAAAATCAGTCATAAATTCGACCATAATACTAGTAACCAAAGTTTTTCGAATGATACGCTACGCATACACGTATCATCAAAAACAGTTTGGACTTCGATAACTTCTTAACCTTAGGCTTTTCGCCGTATTATGTTCAATATAGCTAACACCGAGATGTTATTGGTGTCTGAGACAGTCGTAGTTATGATCGACCACTGCTGTAGTGCCATCCAAAATGTTGTCTCTATTGAATTTTCGAATGTCATATTGTTCGCTTCTGATACCAACTTTTCGACCTGTGTTACCAACATAAGATAACTCACACAGTACTCTGAAGCCATCCCCACGACAGCGGAACGTAGAGTTCTTGAGTCACTCCACATTCTGACAAATGAAAATACGAATTTCAGACGTGACACGAAGAACATTAGCGCAGTTTATAAAAGCTTGTTGAATGAATGATGTTCCATTTTGAGTAGCATTCGGCCAGCTTTTTTTTAAGCTTTTCTACTTGAGTAAGATGGCTGCATGTCAAAGGTACGCTTTTTTATCAAGCGCGAGTTTTTGTTGTATTTCGACTATTTTACGATTTCTTATTGATTTATTTTCGCTATTAAATTAAGATTGAAAGTGCTTTTTTAGAAGTAATATCGTTAAATCGTCAAAATATCATTTAAGTGTTCATTTAGTGATAATCCTCGAAATACAACAGTTTCATTCATTCGATTTTCATCATCAGCATTCAACATCTGTTAATGCGAACAGTTTATTATTGTCCCGTTGCAACTGTGTGTGTAGACTGTTTCCGAAATGATTATCCGAATAAAATTATTTGTGATGGCATTTGTCGCCAAGCTTTTCACGCTGAATGTGTAAACTTCAGCAAAAATTCACTGTCTTGTAAAAGAGAAATGTCGAATCTTCAATGGTTCTGTGATAGCTGCATCATCCAAACACGATCGTACAACGTTTCATCTCCTCTACTTAATAAATTAAATTCCACCGTGGTTATTCCAACATCGTCGCCATATTTTGTCTAATAGAAGAAACGGATATGTGCAAGCAACATTAACTTTACGCAATAGTATGCCCAATTTTGGGTCGAAAAAAGACTATAGATTCGTTTAAGTTTTGTAGATTTGTCGAGAAATAAATACATATAATTTTGAATTTTGAAAATAACTAGATGAGGGCTTGACTCTGCTTGTCGATCCAATAAAAAGAAAACGAATTTTGATTTTATGAACAACCTTTCGTTACATATTGTAACATCTTCAGCAACTGTAATTTTCAAAGATGTTCATCTTCATTATCACTAAAACAAATTTTGGCACTGTCTTACAACTAATTGACTTACAATATTATTTGAAAATAACGTTTATTTAATGATGCAATTCTGTGGTCACCCTGATCGAAACTATGAAGTAGATTTTAAAACTCCTATTGCCCAAGAATCTGTACTTAATATCCTTCAAAATGAGCCTAATTTATCAAAAAACATTTACATTTACTATCGGTTTTAATGTATCAAAGTCAAAAAAACCCAAAAAAATTGACATTTGCCGAACTATTTGTTCTCAGAAAAATATGTTTGCAACGAATTTCTCATTTTCTTTTGCTTTAAATCTAAGCAACTTATAAGTCATTCTTTGTGAAATCACCCAAACTCAAAATGACGCATTCGAGGAACCTAATGAAATTGTGACGGGTGGTAGGGCTAATTAATATAAGAAAATTGTGGAAGACACTTTTCCGGGGAGAGTCTTAGTTATTATTATTATTAATCGTATGGTTTATTAATCTTTTGAATACGTTACAACAAAATTCTTTCACAATATTAATACATAGACTTTTACTATTTACAGTCACTATTTACGATTACTTTTTGGATTTATATCTACACGTATCACACATTAACATCCAGATTCTTCAACCATAGGATTGCGTCAGGAGGAAGTGAGCTTAGCGTTTCTAGTCCCCCGTTGAAACTTCTGAGCGGGCATTCGTCCAATATGTGGCTCAGTGTTTGGACGCTTGTACCGTCATCGCAGTCACAGTAAGGGGAACTACTGAAGTTCCACCTGTACATTTGGCTTGCTGAACATCCATGCCCAGAGCGAAAACGATTCAGTGTCTTCCATTCCTTTCGTTCCAGTGAAAAGCCACACAGTTTCTTTGTAGGGTCGTCGATGAGGGCTTTGTTAGTGAAATTGGGGCTGTTCAGCCAGTAAGATTTCCAGGCATCGTTAATATTAAAGTCGTTCTGTACTTCAGAGTCCAACCAGATTGGTGAACGTGATGTAAGTCGACATGGTGGTGGATCTGATAGTTCTGCTAGTATTGGCAGCTCGTAACCCCTCGTGTCGTCGAAACAGTTCTTCCACATTTTGTGAGCAGCATGTTTACGTCGGAGGTCTGGTGGTGCTATATTGGAAGCCAGGGAAGTGGTGTCGAGTTTACGGTGCCAGTTATCAGTCGCATGGACGAGTTCAACTCCACGTCTATTTTTGGAGCGTGTGCACTTCTATACCAGACTGGCGCACAATATTCAGCCGTCGCGTACACAAGTGAGAGAATAGCTGTGCGTAAAACGTTGGCATCTGCCCCCCAATTTGTCCCAGACAGTTTTTGGACTAAATTATTCCGCGTCTGTAGTTTCCGACTTCGTTGTTCACACAGTTGTTTGTAGGTTAGTGCACGGTCCAAGGGCACGCCTAAATATGTCGGAGCAAAATTGTGAACAATTCTGATCCCGTTGATGTATACATTCATCTCCCGCTTGGCTTCTTGGTTGTGGAGATGGAACATTGAGACTTCAGTTTTGTGTGGATTTGGGCACAGACACCATTTTACATAATACTTATGCATTTTGCGTATGTCACGCTCTAAAAAGTGTTGTCCAGCTTCGAACCTTCTCACTTGAACAGCTAGGGCGTTGTCGTCTGCGTAGACAAATTTTCTTGAGGTGGTAGGTGGCATGTCGCTCGTGTATAAGTTGAAAAACTGTGGGGCACAGACACTACCTTGAGGGAGCCCGTCATTCAGTTTCCTTACTCGGCTACTATCGTCATTAATCAAAACTCGAATCGATCGATTACTAATCATGTTGTTGACTAAATTGCACATTTTCCTACTCGGAATAACCTTCAGGAACTTTAACACAAATCCTCTTCTCCATACCGAGTCGTACGCCGACGATAGGTCAAGCAGTCCTAGTGCTGTCTTCAGGTTGCGTTCAAAACCATTCTCGATATGTGTAGTGAGAGACAGGACCTGTTCGCAGCAGCCCCGCTTCACTCTGAAGCCCGCTTGTTCTCTTGGTAGAGCACCGTCAATTGGTTCGCTTGTCCTCAGTAGGACAAGATTTTCTAGGAGTTTGTACATAATGCTTAGTAGGGCAATTGGGCGATAGCTCTCTGGGTTATCAGGATCTTTCTTTGGCTTTAAGATGGCAATTATGATGGTACTTTTCAAGTACCTACTACTTTGGACGTTTTGAAAATCTTGTTGAGGAACTTCAAAAGCCAGAGTCTGGCTCTTTTGCCAAGGAAATGTAAGAACTCCGGGTACAGGCCATCCAGGCCTGCAGCTTTGCCCAGTTTGATTGATGAAATTGCAGTGTCGAGCTCGTCGCTGTTGAAAGGTCGGTCGATATCTGGATTTTCAATAAGTTCTCGCTTGACTCTGGCCAGTTCTGTTTTCACGGCGCGATTGTGATGTTTCGTTACCGGAACTTTTTTAGTGTTTAGCAGGATCATGGAGGCAATTTGTTCTGGGTCTACGTTAGACTTCATCGGTTGTGGCTTCGTCGCTTCACCCAGATGCCGTAGTAGTGCCCAACCTTTGCGGCTTGAATGAGTAAAGTCCATCTCTTTGGTTCGGTTTTCCCATTTTGCTTTCCTTGCAGCTGTTAAAAGCTCCAAGAGGTGGTCAGAGATTTCGTCGTTATTTTGATCTTCAAACTGTTTGTAAAGTTCCTCCATTTCTTTCGTCCAGCATGGGATGTATCGTTTCCGGTATCCACGGGGAATGGATTTTTTCGGAGCGGTTTTGATCAGCCCTAGGAATCTTTCGAAGTTATTGATTTCATTGGGAATGAAACGTATACTGGATTCAATTCGTTCTGTGTAAGATTTCCAATTCGCCTTTTGGAAATTCCACCTCGGTTTAGGTATTGAATTTACAATCTCTACCTGCGTTCCAATGTTGATGATGACCGGACGGTGTTGGCTCCTAGGAAAAGCTTTCAGAACTATCCTCGTTGATTTGAGTGGCCGATCATTCTTGTCTTTCGTTACGAAACACAGGTCAGGGTTATAGCCTCTTTGCCATCGAGCTGAGTGAAACGTGGGCAGCTGTTTCAGGTCATGCACTAAGAACAAGTTAGACGACTCGGCCCAGTTGCTAAGTGAGATGCCATTGTCGTTGTTCCTTTGATAGCCCCACTGAGTGTGATGACTGTTAAAGTCACCGACATAGACGGCAGGATGTGGTTCTAATTGGCATGCAGGGTTTGGCCAGAGTTGGTTGGGTGGCTTGTATATGTTAATGACTCTGATTCCAAATATTTCGATCACAATCCGGAATACACCGTCATCGTCACTGTAGTGCAGGACTTGATAGTTTGTAAGACTATCGCGGACATAAGTCGCTAATCCATGCACCTTGCTGCATACATAAGCAGAGTCTTAGTTTAGCTGGCACGACTACTCGAAAATGCACTAAAATTGGGTACAGTCATTTCTCACCCATTTTTAATTTTTTTTTCTCGATAAAATTCACCACCGTAATTTTTTCAGGGTATGTGAGAAATGAAGTAAAGTTTTTTTTGGATGTAAAAGTAAAAATCAAGAAGGATACTCATTTTCGCAAACTCGAATTTTTCAATTCGAAGGTCTGCGGAGGCCAGAAAATTGACTTTTTCGAATGAATCTCGTTTTTACCTTAAAGCTTCATCTAACGTCTGTATAAATCAGCCTTAGTCACTTTAATCGGATTTATCCGTAAAAAGTTATTTAATCTTAACGAAATGACTGTACCCGATTTTAGTGCATTTTTGAGCAGTCGGGCCAGCTAAACTAAGACTCTCCTCGGAAAAGTGTCTTCCACAATTTTCTTATATCAATTAGCCCTACAACCGTCACAATTTCATTAGGTTCCTCGAACGCGTCATTTTGAGTTTGGGTGATTTCAAGAAGAATGACTCATCAGCGAAGAGTTGAAAAATTCACACCTTATATTAGCTATAGCGAACCTTCAGAGTAGTACAACTTACGAAAACTGGAAAATTTTCAAAAAACTGCTTTGGGCAAGCAATAGCCGGACTTTTTAAAATTTTTCTTTTGACCCAAAATGCTATAAATGATTGAATACGTCGATGAAAATAGGTCCTGAGTTGAAAAAAAAAACATTTTGCATCGACCCACCCTTAAAGATATGCTGATGATGTGATAATAAAAATCACGAAACGTCCATAAAACATACTTTTAATAATTTTTTATTTGCACCGTCTAGGAATTCCCAACGCTTAGGATCTAACGACACGGTGAAGAAAAACCAAGTCTTTTAATTATTATTATTTGTTGAGCCGGTGGAGACAGAGAACCATCGCCATACTACAGAGGGTAAATGCACTAGTCTCCGGCCAACCCCCAGTAACCGGCCATTTCGCAACAAAATTATTATTTTAAAATTGATTGTAGATGAATACTGTCTTTATTATTTTTATGTGTCAATTTGAGTGTTTCTGTAACAAGTTTGACCATTGGCCAGAGTGTGAAATGCTTCAAATTATTTTTAAACACAATTGCAAAATTGTACGTTTGGCCGGTAATTGAAGCATTAGTGGGCAGTGGGGTAGGTCGATTTTCGGACTTTTTTTTCCGGCAAGTGGGACCTTGGTGCCACAATTACTTATCCCCATAGAATCTCTATTTCTATAAATTTCGACATGGCCCTATTCAAACCTTCGCCAAGTCCACGAAAAGAAGCTGATCATCATGGTTCTTATTTTTCCCAGATTCTGCACTCTGTTGTGCACTTAATTGAATTTGTGAACAATTGAAAAAAGTTTGATGAGTATTTTTGTGATGGCTTCAAACTTACCAGATGATCACTTACCTACCCTAGTGGCCAG
>CM055403.1:5826401-5850123 GCA_029228625.1 Pseudolycoriella hygida | reverse complement strand
GAGCCCAGCTTCGCAAGCTCATCTGCCCTCTCACTTCCATCTATCCCAGAGTGTCCAGGCACCCAAGCGACCTTAACCTGATTTCTCAGACCCAGTTCGTTCAGGGTCTCCTTGAACTCTTTTATTATTTTGGATGTTGTAACGGGCGACATTATCGCCTTGATAACAGCTTCACTATCAGAAATTACAGTGATTCTTTCGTTTTCCATTTCTGGTCTTAAAGAGCACCGTAGTCCTTTCATCGCTGCAAACGTCTCTGCCTGAAAAACACTGGAGTATTTTCCTAGGTAAATACTCTCTTCCGTTCTGGGTTCCAGAGTGAAAATCCCAGCCCCCGTTCCTTCAGAGTTTTTCGAACCGTCAGTGAAGCTTATGAGTCCATCTACGGGTATGCAATCTGGCCAATTGTTTAGCCATTCTTGTCTACTCGGTATGATAGCCTCATAGCGCCTCTCAAAGTTGATCTCCGCATTTATGCGGTCTCTGGGCATGTGAAAAATAGGATCAGCTATTGCATTCCCTATCTTTCCATGTCCTAGAGAGAAGTTCCTCATCCACAGATCGTTGAGCCGTAGTCTGTCTGCTGCCGCAAATGCTCTGGCCTTGACAATCGTATGGATCGGTGGTATAGCTAACAGCGCTTCTATAGCTGCCGTCGCTGTCGTCTTCATAGCTCCAGTAATACATATACATACCAGCCTCTGAACCTCGCTCATCTCCTTCTTGGCGCACTCCTTTTCCAGCCTAGGCCACCACACAACACTACCATGGCAGATCATAGGCCTCACTACTGCTTCATAAATCCACAGTATTGCCTTTGATGGTAGGCCCCAATTCTTACCGAAAGCGTTCCTACATATCCAAAAGGCCGTCAGAGCTTTCCTCGCTCTGTTTGTGACGTGCTCTGTCCAATTCAATTTACTGTCCAGTATGACACCCAAGTATTTCACTTGGCTTCCAGGCTCGACATCTTTGCCAAACAGCCTAAATTTTCCTGACCCGTGCGTCTCCTGCTAAAGAGAATTATGTCAGTTTTATCTGGATTAACTTTGAGACCCATTTTTCGACACCAGTTCTCTACCACTCTGATAGCGAACCTGATGCGATCCCCAAGCGTACTTTCAAACTTCCCTCTGATTAGTATCGTTAGGTCATCTGAATAGCCTTGAGGGAAGATCCCTTTGTCATTTAACTCTGTAATTAGAGAATCCACCACTATACACCATAGTAGCGGTGAGAGTATCCCTCCTTGAGGGCACCCTTTCGCAGCCCATAGACTTACCTTGTGACCACATATGTTGGCCTCTACAGCTCTGTTACTAAGCATGCTGCATATCCACCTCACGACGACTGAATTTACACCTCTGTCTTCAAGGGCCAGACGAATGATCTCGAAGTTCGTGTTGTCAAATGCACCTTGGATGTCCATAAAACATCCAATTGCTATTTCACTCACCCCTAACGATCTTTCTATTCTAGCCACTAGACTGTGCAGTGCTGAGTCAGTGGACTTACCTACTTGATATGCATGTTGATTTGCATGCAATGGGTACTTTGGCAGAATTTCATCTCTAATGTAAAAATCTCGTCTTAGATAGTTTAATATATGATTATGCACTTCTTGCCAAAATTGTTATTGCGACGTGTGGGCATTGCGAATCGAGCCGCAGGCGTCCACACGTCGCAATAACAATTTTGGCAAGATTATATATTATTTTATCTACCGAGAACAGAATCACCGAGATAAGTAAAAATGCACTAGAGGGATAAGTGGGAAATTATCGTTCTAGGCAGATAAAAATTAATAAATTTTCACCCAATGGTCGTAGATTAGAAGAAGAACATTTATTAAAAATACTTAATAAATAGAATTATTCACAGCTAAAGTTGAGTGACCGGTGTAAATCTACCTAGTTTTAGTATCCGGCCACAATAACCGGATACAGAAACATGGTGACATTGTGCCAGAAAAATATTAATTAAAAAAAATCGAAACACAGTTAGGGCTGTCAACAAATATTCGATTCTCGATTAAGTTTATGACCAACAAAAAAAACAAAACATTCAACATTTCCATTTGTATGATTGTGGGAACATATCGAAGTTGAATAGTTGTTTCAGTTGACTGCTTAATAATAATAATAATAATCCGCCGTTACAACCCGTCCTGGTCAGAGGCCAGATATTTGTACACAGAATTCATCGAATATGGGTGACGTCATATTTGTCATTTTTCTGTGTACGATTCGTTGTGGCTATACATTGAAGAAATAGCCTATACAGTATTTGTGCCCACCAGGATCTTGGTGGAAAGCCAGTACGTTACCACTGAGCCAATCCGTTCCTTGGCCTAGTTCCAAGTTGGCCGCTTACTAGCGCATTTATCCTAGACAAAATTATGAATCAGATTTTGACGGGGGTTGAATAACTTATCCCTCCAGGGTAAATTTACTTATCTCGATATATCTGTTCTCAGTAGATAAAATTATATGCCCCTATTGCCAAAAATTGTTATTTTGACGTGTGGGGCATTATGTGTATAGTACGTACTCTTTTACCTGCGTTGCGATCCTATGAAATGCTTCTACATATGTTTTTCCAATTAACTGCTTAAAGAGGTTGTGGGTAATGTGATTGAATGAGACAAGGATAACTGAAAGACATGCATAGGCATTGTTTGTGATAGAATGAGACCAAAAACGTTACTTTAAATACCCCCTTTCCACTGTCCCTTAGCATAAGTGGTTGGAGTTACATGGAAAAATCATAGGTTTTCTATATTGTGAAAATTTCATTCCTGGTTCATTCTCCATTCTGTTCCAGTAATTCCGGCCATTTATTAGAATTTAATACACTTTCCCCATTCATCAAAGCAAACACATTACTAAATACTCTTGGTAAACATGCTGACTAAAGGAAACGCGACAAAATTCTATTTAAAAAAAAAAATTGAAAATTCAATGCGAAAAAAAATTCAAAATAACTCCGTCTAACGAATCTTTTTTCTATTTACCTCGCGTTGCAAAAAAAACACTCACTGCACCCTTTTCATTTGAAAATGATGTTTATAGAGGAACTGAAATTTGTTTATTCTGGAACGAATCAGATAACCCAGACTGGGATATTTCGAAAAGAGGAATCTTTTATGAAGTGCCTAGTCTTTTATTTAATCGCAAAAGTTCCAGCGAATTACTTTGGGCCCGTGCCCGCATTATATACATTTAATTAAGTTATGCCGTTTTATTATTTTCAAGTCAAAACCGCTTTCCTTTGATAAATAACTTTTTAATCACCCCCAAAAATTTGACACCCTTAAATGCTTAGAAAAGCAATGCTGTCGTAGTTTTAAAATAAAATCTAGAAATCCCGCATTTAATTAAACTCGAATGTTCAACAAAGAGTATAATAAAATAATGTCAAATGAGAAGACTGGTACGAATGTATCAACTGTATACGCACACATTTACATAATCAGAAAAAACAGAGGAAAATGTTCTTCAATTTCCCTATTTTTTGTTTGTTACAGTGCCACCACTTTACGTTTTAATTCAAGGATTGAATCACCCCTTAGTCTCAGGAGTACGAACTCAGATTTCATGCATTCAAACTGGAGCACGGTAAGCAGCAGTACTTGAGATCTTTATTTTCGCTATACATTGATTTTTTACGCTTTATTTAGACCGCCACCACAAATTGTATGGAACAAAAGTGGAGTTGTAATGCGTGGCGCAACACAAACGGTAATTATTTATTTATGTGTACCAGTGAGACATGCTTTAACCTTTTTAACATTGTTATGACATTAACACGAGGGATGACAATATTATTTTCTACTTTTTTTTTTCCTGTAACATTCTTTTTATCGTTATTTTTTTACGTATAATTCTTTAATTAAGACATCAACTGACGGCAACAACACAATATCTGAATTGGTTTTTCTACCACTGCCGGAGGACAATGGCAAATTAGTCACGTGTTCGGTGACGATGGATACAGATGCCGGTGGGTCTGGTGTATTTCTAAAGGACTCTAGAGTTTTGGATGTCAAACGTGAGTAGATGCTATTTGATATACTACTTTCTTCATTCATTCACCATTTATTTAACCTTCTAACATTTCCTTTGATCGGAAACATTCTTCGTTACCACCCACCATATTATAATACGAAAATTTCAATTAATTTCTTGAGAACAAAAATCAATTTTAGCGAAAAGATGATGAAATATTTAAACAATTGTTTGAAGACGAATTTGTAAATATTTAACAAATTAAATTTTGTTTAAATACAACAAGTTCGCAGTCGCGACAAGCACATAATATTTCAGATATGGTCGACGACAAAAAAAAAATACATAGACTACAATCATCAAATGTTTGAAAATCGGTAACTTGAGATTATTAGTCAAGCACTTTAGCTTGAAGCAAACTTTACTATTAAATATATTTTGGTCTTCCCTTCTCCCGTATTTCAACGCAGAAATGATGCCAGTGGCGTAGTTGCAACGGTTTGAAGGGTTCAAATTGCGCCCAAATAAAAGAAAATTTGAGAAATGTGTTTTTTTAGATTTAGTGATCTTGAAACACAGGTCTTTGGATTGCCTTGTTTCTTTCCCGTTCATCATTTAAATCATCAAGAGAGCCTTCCTGTTGCCTTTTTCAGGTAACGATTCATATCCATTAGATTTTGTTGATAAGATCCGTGGCTAGTCTCGCGTCCGGCTTCGGAAAAAAAACTTCATGTGAGCGCCTCCCTCATACGCTTCCTAGCGTTACTAATGCCTCCGTCTTACACAGTGTCTTAGCCTTCCTGACACAGCAATTGGGGTATTGGAAGATATCGCTCCACTTCACTCGTAGTGCTCGCAAGCTCATCCGCTGTTTAGTTTACTTTTAAAACAGAGTGTCCAGGTGTCAAACCAATGTGATCTGATTGCTCAGTCCAAAATTCTGGGTCTCTTTTATCAACTTGGCCGTAAGGGTGAGCAACATGAGTGCCCTAATCATCTACGAGCTGGTATGTGTCCACACCGGTAGTGATTCTGTCAAGTCAACTGTTATAAAAAATTCAACATCGACATTTTTATAAAACTTGAGACGAGTATTGAGTGTTTTATGCTGATAACTTCATAATCTTATGTGCGATCCACACTCCCCAATTTAAAAACATAAAATTGACTAATGAACAAATGAGACAAAATAACTAGACTGAACAATCCGTTTTTTAATTATGCCAAATTTTATTATTGAACCGACCGGTTTCGAAAACTAAGTTTTCATTTTCGAGGCATGGTCCAGACTAAAAATCAAAAATAATTTACATACATAACAACCATCTTATCACAGTGACATTATTTTTCAAATACATTAAAAACAATTTTTATAAAGTCTAATACAATTAAACGCTAATTAATATGATTTGATATGGACTCAAACACTTAATAATCTACATAAACTACACTTTTATCAAACATTTAAGATCATCAATGTGTGAAAATAAATAAGGGGTAATTGGTTCTCGTCAAATAAATACTGTCATATCGTCAAACATGTTTGGGTTAATCGCAATCATAGAACAATTCCTCTTCCATACTACTATCAATCGTATCATTCAAGGTAATAATACTTTCGTCAATCGTTCTCTTTTTTTTAAATAATTTTAAAAGAGGGGAAATTACATTACCATTGTCAATGTTCAATAAATTCGTATGTGAATTTTTGGCAATATGGATAGCTTCATTATATTCGATATTCCATGGGCGTCTCACTTCTTCGATTAATTTCAGCGTCGTAATGTCAATGGAATGTTTTGTGTCAAAAATGTGTTTTCCAACAGCTGTTTTTTGTTTCCAATTAGCAGATTTTACGTGCTCATTGAAACGGATAAACAATTGACGGATCGTCATACCATAATAAAACCTACCGCATGTACCACACTGGATGCGATAAATTCCCGACTTATGGATGTCAGGTGGAACGTCTTTAAGTGAGCCCAGAGCATTCCTGAAAGTGAATTCATTTCTATGGACGACTTGGATGTCATATTCTTGATATATCTTCTTCAGAGGGCCTGTCGCACTGGGGTAAAACGTGAAGCCAACTCGTCTAGTTGGTTCGTCGGGTCGTATAGACTTATAGAACGTGGATATGTTCTCTAATTGTTTTTTCCACACTCCCCCTTCCCCCTTTATTTCGGATTATGTCGTACCAGCCTATTTTCCTTCCCCGATGACCCGTAGGAAAGTCCACAGGTTAGCGTTAAAACACCACGCTTGCTATTGCGGATTGGTGAGTGATGGTAGTCCATTTGACTAGGACTGTGAATGCTGCCGTTGTCTCCTACTGTTGAGATCATCCACCCCCATAAGTCGTCATCCCGTCTTGATAGCGCCTAGCTGCCTTCGTGATGTTTAGCTACTACCCGAAGACAGCACCCCTCATCCTTATGCTAAGTGAACCACATTACTATACCGGGGTTGGTTATCTGATCGTTCATGCGGGTTGCCCACTATAATAGGTGTCACAACGGATAGGTGGAGTAGGTGGACAGAGGCTTAGGTACATCAAGAAGTATTTTATTACGCTTAACACACCCTTTGACACCCACCTGTGGACTTACAATGAAGAAATTTATAATTTTCACACTAAACTCTTTTTCTATTTTTCTCTTTTTCTCTTTCTTAAATGTTTTGTTATTGTTATAACAATGCTGTTTTTTGTTTCTTCGCCGGTATCGCAATTAAATAATTTATCTCTTGGGTGTAGCGGCGATATACAAATTTTCATTTATTCTGAAATTAGGGATTTATGGGTCAATAAAGGGTCAAAATTGAAAATCGGCCAAAAGTCAGTCAAGATGTTGTGTTAGAGATTTGGTCGACGAAGAAAATTCTTAAAGTTTTTGATGGCCTACAACTTTGTAGAATAAAATTTTTTGATCCGAGTTCATACTGAGGAACTAGGCTGCGAAAACTGTTAACATTTTGGGGTTTCCTCACTTTGTTGTTAGGGAACTTTTTCTGTTGAACCCGCTTGTTGTTGCCGCTCCCGTGATATAGGCCATTTTTCTGCGATTTTGTCCAGAACGGGAGCACTTATTAACTTATATCTCGGCGGGTAGTTGCCGAATGAGCGGAATCAAATTTAAGAAAATCGGTTGAGCGGTTCGGTGTCCACGGTCGATCAAAGGAGGCAAAAATTTACAAAAATTTGCTCCGCTGCCCGAAAATTACTGAAAAATTAATTTTTGATATGTTGTCGGGGATGGTTCAAAACGTCGAGAAAACATGTTCCGGGGTAGGATATTGTTCTGAAATAAGGGAGTTATGGGTAAAAAACGGGTCAAAATTGAAAATCGGCCACGTATATAATACAGGGGAAGTGGAATACAGGGGAAGTGGAATACAGAAGAAGTGGAATACAGAAGAAGTGGAATACGGGGAACGTGGGATACGGGGAAAGTTGAATACGGGGAAAATTGAATACGGGAAAAGTTGCATACGCTGAACGTGGAATACAGGAGAGGAGGAATAAGGAGGAACTGGAATAAGGGGAAGTGGAATACGGGGGAAGTGGAATACGGTAGAAGTGGAATACGGGGAACTTGGAATATGTGGAAAGTTGAATACGGAGAACGTTGCATACGGGGGAAGTGGAATACGGGGAATTGGAGTAATTTTGCGACAAAAAAAGTGTTTTGATTTATAATGCCTTTCTCGCCCATTTCGATTTTAGTATTATTAGCGGTAATATCAACGAAGTGATATAACGACCTTCAACATTACGCATCATTATTTAAAACGAAAAATTATTTGCTTTGGCTCTCTGAATAGGCAACAAGCGAAAATGATAAAGTCTGCTTAGCCCCTAGGGGCGGGGGTTTCGACTAGTTACAAAATATAATGTCTGTGATTTAGAATTTTTAGTTTCAGCCCTGGCTGAGTCCAAAAGCTCAAAATCAAAGAACTTTCTTCCATAAATTGTCAGGTATGTCCAGTTCCTACAAACAAAAAAAAATTTGGAAATCGGGAAAGACTTACGCGAGTTATGTAATAAAAACCAAAACCACTCAAACGGCCTCAGCTCGGTGGCCCTTGGACCGACCCAGATTCAATCCTATATTAGTTTTTTCGATTACCTTTCACGGAAAAAAAGTTTTTGAAAATCGGTGGTGTTTTATCGAGTTATCGTGTTGACAGACAGACGGTTTTTTGCTGATTCGTCATTTGAGGGTCAGGCCCCGTTGTCGAAGAGCTTCGTATCTTCGTATGGGTCTTAAGACATATGCAAGGGACCTGTACGTATGAGAATAGATGTTACAGACAGAACAGATGTTGTGAAAAGATTGGAAGTTACCGGAATAGTTAGCAATTTTTATGGTTATCAGTCAATGTAATACAAATTAATTTTTAAACTGTACATGTACATTTCGTTCGCTCAATAATAGTAGATTACAGTGGGGGTGCGGAAGTAAGTCATTACATGAGGGATCACTTTTGTGAAATGAGCCAAGCTCAAGAGGCTGTTTTTAAGCAAAAAGCTTGGAAGCGAGCAACACTTCGGCATCTGGTGCCAATTGTCAGATTTTGCGAGTTTGCAGTTTCGGAATTAATGAATTTGTAGCAGGGTTCATTGTATAAGGTTTTGTTGCCTACCCATGCGAAAGTTGAATTTTCTTAAAAAATGTACAAAAAATGTACCGAGAATATTCCTCCAAGTAATGGATACTTTTATCAGGGGGCAAATTAATATGCAATGCTCAACTTTCGCATGGGCTAACATATGTCCCATAAACATTGAGACTATTGAGACGTTTATTTGAATTATTGAACAAACACACAAATGTGTACCAATGCTCTTATCACACTTACCTGTACTCCTACTGAACTGTCAAACTCAAATTGCGCAGTCGTTTCTATTAGAAATGTCGTACAAGCTCGATTTACGAAAATCTGTCGCCAACATGTTTGGACGGCTAAGTACAAATGAAATTCTTAAAGTGTTCAAAGACAAGCCGATCCCATTCGCGCAACCATTTTCCGTGTTTTGAAGGATTGTCAAGAAGGTAAAGAGCCGGAAAATAAAAAGATACCCGGTCGCCCATCAACATTGAACAACAGAACAGTCAAAAATCTGCTGGCAAGTGCTAAAAACAAGGTTGGTCATTCTTTACGAAAATTGGGACGAAAATTTGGTGTTTCGAAAAATACAGTCCATCGTGTTTTGAAGAAAAACAAAGTAATTTATCGTAAACGTCGCCGAGCACCAAAATATACATCGCAACAGCTCGAAAAAATACCAAAATTCTGCCGCAGTCTTCGTCGCAAACACTTTGCGAACGGAAAATTCATCATATTGGATACTTCACTTTTTCGCACCATGAACTGAGTGGCAACGACGGCTTCTACACTGACAACATTGAAGCAACACCAGATCTTGTTAAATATGCCGGCAAACTGAAATTTGAACCAAAGGTGTTGGTGTGGGTGGCCATTTCATCGAAGGATATTTCAAAGCCTTTGATACGTCCAAACAAATCAAAAGCGATCGATGCTGGCATTTATATCGGTCAATGCTTGCCGAAATTGAAGCAATTTGTCAAAAAATATGACGCTCGTGGCAAAATCATGTTTTGGCCGGATCTTGCGAGTAGTCAATATGCCAAAAACACGTTGGATTGGCTTCACGAGCAAAAGATACCATTCGTGCCAAAAAAGGACAATCCTCCAAACGTTCCACAGGCACGTCCAATCGAAAAATTCTAGGCTGTTCTTGATCGTAAGGTTTACGACAATGGCTGGGAGGCTCGGAACGAGCAACAACTGCTTAATCGAATCAATAGAAAATTGAAGGAAATCGACATTAACACCGTCCAAAAGCTAATCAAACTCATTCACAACACACTCCGAAAAATCGAAGACAAAGGTCCGTTGAATATACTCTAGATTCGACAATTTATGAATTGCATAAAGTACAATCAAAAGAATTTTTCAAATCGATTGTTTGTTTTCAAATGTCATGCTTTTAAAGTTAGTCTCAATGTTTATGGGACATATGTTAGGTAATACAATGTAGAAACATATGCTTTGGAATTTTCCCAAAAGGCAATAGCACGTTCGAAGCAGCGAGCGGTGTAAAAAATCTTTCCACCACAAAACTCCCCGAATTGGGGGCGGCCCTAAGGACAGTCCTCGGACCCATACTTCCATGGATAAATGTGTTACACTCAGTAATCTCTACAACATAGCAAAAAAATTGTGTTTTTTTGGCGCTAAAAATATTCTCCTCAACACCGCGCTAAAAAGTTCATCATGAAAGATCCCTACAGCCCGAGCCACTCCATCGAATTTTTTTAGTGGTTTACTGAGGTTCATACCTTTCATTCAAAACCTTGAAGAGAAATTTCTGCGCTCATTTCGAAGAAATATAAAGGAAAAAGAAAACAAGGTTTTTCGATATTTTTTCTACGTTCAATCCCATTATCACTTCTAATTTTTATGTTTTTACCACGATTTGAAAGTTTTCTATTTCATTCATTGAATGTATAGCTCGTCTGAAACGTAGAGCCAGCGCAGAGCCATCTGGTATTATTTCTCCGAAAGATCCGTTTAACTTCCGCTGTTTGTTCGAGAAATGTCTTGTGCTAGGTGGCTGACGCATCTGTTTCCATGAAAGTATCAATTTCGTCGGCTTAACTTATATCTTCATTATCTTTAAAATTTTACCAATAACAAAATTATGCACGATATTCCAAATACTCTTTGTATGTTTTCATTTTCATGACTTGTTTTATTATCCTGATATTTATAGATTAAGCAAGAGAACAATACGTTCATAATGATAATGAATGAATATTGACATTTATTGTATCCGTTTAATTTCACGCCATAAGCCATAAGAGAAAAGGCCGTACCCGTCATAAACCAATAATTTATGATATTTACGCTAATAAATCTTTTCGAATTTAGAACAATTTCCAGTTCAAATAAATAATGAGAATGAAGCGATACACAAATCGTCTCTAACTCCGTTATAGTGATTTTATTTGGGAATGTACAGTTAACGTGCCATTGTGCCACATACATAGTTAATGCTTTTTTCCTTTTGTACACATCATATCATGTCTGATGGATTAGAAGGATTTTAATGAATTATTCACATGAACTCAGTATTTATGTTTATGTGACAGACGCTGAAATTCATTAACATTGCCCCATAAACAAATATATTTCAATTTGCTGCTCTGACACATTATTTGAAATTATTCTCTCAACAAAATAAACTATGTCAATTAACGAATATTTATTGATAATGTGATACTTAACATATTATCACAAATGATTGTCAAAAGTGTCTACGTTGTCTAGTGTGCTTTTTGAACAGACTTCACATTTTTTCATGTTTCGTTGAAGATTTTCGTATCATAATGGACGTTTTATATACCGTTTGATATGCTCGTCCAGCTCACAAATTAATTAACAGACTGAAGTGGTCGGGATGTATACAATTTTTCAATTAATCAAACACATCGTTTTAGTACAATACGAGACTAGACCAGTACGGTGATTCAGGGGTTGTAATGTGATTCTACTATTATTCTTTGTAAAACCACAAATTTCAAACATATTTTACACTTTTGTCATGTCCTATGCATGTAAAATGATGAAAATGTTATTTGTTATCCGAGGAGAGAAAATGATGAATTCCAACGAGGGGGAAAGTTGGCGACTAGAGAGGAGTGAGGACCGTAAGGGGCTGTCCATAAATGACGTATACTTTTTTCCGACTTTTCGACCCCCCTGTCATATTCTGTCTGTTTTTCCACTGTGTTGCCCCCTGCATTCAAAGTGTCATAATTCACAACTGCCGAGTTGACGTATATGTGACGCGTTATGGTGTTTAGATCTCACCACTGCCTACACTCTGGTAAAAACAGATACAGAGCACCAGGCTGCCTTCTTCAAGCCTAGGTACAGGGCAAATTATAAACTAATATAATGTAATGTACTCGCTATTTCCTTAATTTTGGCGTTTTCAAATTTTGGGCGCCAAGTGTCCTGGATGAAAGTGCAGACCTATCTTCTAGCGAAAGGTTTGTTAAAAACATATGAAGGGACCCGTACGTATCAGAATAGATGCAGCAAACAGAGTTGATGTTACGAAAAGACTGGAACGTGTTTAAGTAAATATTGCGTTTGAATAGTTTGAAAGTTTGAATGACTCATAAAAATTACCCAAGGTAATGTTGAAAGCCCTCTCGAAGTACGTTTAAAATTTAATTCTCTACAACTTTGTCTTTGGAAGCAACTTTCTAACTGCCATAGTTCTAGAGATAGGAGTCATCCCTCTGAACTTTAGAAGTGGCTGTATCCCAGGATTAGGACATTTCTCTGGGAAACCCTGAAACACTTTTTCGCTAAAATTTAATTCTCTACAACTTTGTCTTTGGAAGCAACTTTCTAACTGCCATAGTTCTAGACATATGAGTCATCCCTCTGAATTCTACATGTGGCTAAATCCCAGGATTGGGACATTTTTCGGAAAACCTTAAAACACGTGTTCGCTAAAATTTAATTCTCTACAACTTTGTCTTCGGGAGTAAGTCTCTATGTTTCATAATCATAATAAACCATAGGTTGATGAAAACCCATCTCGTATTGTATATGGCTGAGAAATTAAATTTTCTCCATTCCGTGGGTTCCAGTGCCCAGACCACTCAACCGATTTCCACAAATATTTTTTCCCAGTTTTGTGACATCTAATTCTTTCATTGGCTAAAATCTAGTATACCGAAACAAATCATATTGGGGTATTTATGGGTGGAAATGGTCTGGGGTGGTCCCTTTTACGAAATACTACGAATGCGAATTATGTTGCGCTTTAAAAAATGTTAGGTAACCAACTGATGATCCCTTTTACGAAATGATACGTAAGCGACTGATGACCCCTTTTACGAAATACTACGAATGCGAATTATGTTGTGCCTTACAAAATGTTAGGTAAAAGACTGATGATCCCTTTTACGAAATGATACGTAAGCGACTGAAGATCCCTTTTACGAAATACTACGAATCCGCAATATGCTGCGCTTTAAAAAATGTTAGGTAAGCGGCTGATGATTCCTTTTACGAAATGATACGTAAGCGACTGATGATCCCTTTTACGAAATACTACGAATACGAATTATTTTGCGCTTAAAAAATGTTAGGTAACCAACTGATGATCCCTTTTACGAAATGATACGTAAGCGACTGATGATCCCTTTTACGAAATACTACGAATGCGAATTATGTTGCACTTTAAAAAATGTTAGGTAACCGACTGATGATCCCTTTTACGAAATGATACGTAAGCGACTGATGATCCCTTTTACGAAATGCTACTATGTTGCGCTTTAAAAAATGTTAGGTGAGTCCATAGCAACGTTGTTGAGTAATTATTTTTATTGAAACTACATACAATTCTATAATACAATTAATTAAATGGTAACAACAATCTACTGTCAGAATATTAAGCTTACTGTCGAAACATTTAACTTATTGTCGAAATATTAAATTTATTGCCAAAATATTAAATTTATTGCCAAAATATTAATTACAAAAACCTACTGCCCATAATTATTTCTAGTGCCGAAAATTATTTTTTTGCAACGCACAATCGATTTTCGACTGTTTTCGATGTTGTTCACGGTGCGGTAACGCGATCAAAATCGAAACAGTTTCCAATTTTTTTAAGAGTGTGAGGGGAAGTGAAAAAATTTACACCTTGTAACGATATGACTTTTAAAATTTGATACATGTGCTGAAATGTACCCCTCCGTTGCTATGATACGACGTTACAATGTCGTATGTGTGCATTGCAATCTGATCAAAAATTGTTTGTACACTGTAAAATATAATGGTTTCTGTGGAGTGAATTTTTTAAGTTTGGTTGTTATTTTCTTCTCAATCGATTTGTTTGTTGCAAAAAGCAGTGTGTCCACCTCGTTGCGATACTTGATTTTTTCAGCATACGTCCTAAATATTGTCCAACTCGCCTTTGGCTCGTATGGACAATATTAGGACTGATGCTGAAAAAATCAACGTATCGCAACATGGTCGACAAACTACTATTACTGCCACTCTATTAAATTTATTGCTTTTGGATTAAAACTTTACTGCCAAATTATTAAAATTACTTACCAGTTAAATACTAGCCATTTCGCAACTCCTGACTTTTTTTGGCGCCTGCGGATTTTAAAGTCTTCGAGTTTTTATGTCTCCGGATTTAGTCATTTTATTTGAAATGGCTAGGAAATAGGAAATAGATAGGGTGGATAGTAAATTTTCCCTTTTACGAAATGTCACACATTAGGTGGTTAACAAACCTAGGAAATTTTTCTTTTTACGAAATGTCGGTGGCTGTAAAGCGGTAAACTATTTCTTTGTATAAACAGCTTGCATAATCGTAGAAATATGCAAAAATAATTTTTCCTTTGAGAAGGCGGGACTCCCCACGGAGAGCTGCAGCACTCCAATCCTGCATAAATTTTCATCATAGGACCTCTCACTACCTGCCCGACCGAAAAAAAACTGCATTTATAGTAGAAATATGGAAAAATATATTTTTCTTTAATAGAGCGGGGCATCCCAGGGAAGGGCTTCCGCGCCCCATTTCTTCTTGAACTTTCATCAAAGTACCTCACCCTACCGGCCCCACCTCAAAAAACATAAATATAAATTGTTTCCGTAAACTAGATTTTTGCCCTTTCATTTGACGCTAATTTGAACAATTTACGTGCGGTACTTGCTGAGATATGCGTGAAAAAGTTTCAGCGACTTTCGAAAAACCACGTTTTTGGACACCTTTTCGACCATATCTCCGGAACTATTCGACCGATTTTGCTCATCTTCGAACTTGAGCTCAGTTTGCCTTTGAGCTCGACTACCTTTCAGGAAAAAAAATTTTTTGAAAATCGGTCAAGATTTACTCAAGTTATCGTGTTGACGGACAGACCGACAGACAGACAGACGGACATTTTTTTTTCGCTGATTTGTCTTCTGGAGGCAACAAAAAAAGTTTGCCCCTTACTCCTTGGTTCGAATTCGCAATGTAAAAAACGTGGTAGCAAACACATCAGACCTTCGTACTTCGTACGGGTCTAAAAACTAAGCAATATCGAAAAAATAGCTCAACTGTTAGATGAAAAAACAAATGTTTTTTAACAAAGTTAGTTTGGAAAAACATCGTTTTTATCGGTTGGGCTCTTAACCCTAATAGAGACTCAGTTTTAGAGCTCTGGTTGAGTCTAAAAGGTCAAAATCAAAAAATTTTCTTTTAACAATTTTCGAGCATTCCAAGACCTTTCGAACAAAAAAATATTTATGAAAATCGGAAAAGATTTACTCGAGTTTTGTACAAAAGAAAATACCGCTGAAAAGATTTTTCGATTACCTTTCTGTGAAATGAAAGATTTTGAAAATTGGTCAAATTCGATTCGAGTTATCGTGTTGACGGACCATTTTTTTTGCATATACGGCATCTAAGGATGATGCCCCTACTCCTCCTCAAATAGACGGGTTACGAACGTCGTGTTAAACGCAATAAACGACCCTAGAAAATTGACTGAGTAGTCCAAAAAATTAAACAAAAAGTCTCTAGAGAAGAGTAGAGGAATAGAGGTACACAAAAACTAAAAAATCGTGAAAGCCAAGGTGTCATACGCCGCCGCGCCGTCGTACTGTTGGAAACGTCATCCTTGTGACTTTCAGATAAATGAGCCTGCTAGTATCAAAAGTCGTCTACTTCAACAGTCAAAATAGAATTTTAAACGTCAAGTATTTGGATATATTTCATTTTAGATTCTTACATTTTGGACATTTTCCCTAACTGTTTTTGCTTTATTGCTTCAACTTTTAAAAAGTCGTTTTGACTATTTTGCTTTCGAAAACGCCCTAAATCGCTCCTGATAAAACTTTTTATCTGTATTTTACCTTTTTTTGACAAATCTACTGTTTAGTGACACTATTAAATGATAATTGACGCACTAAACATCAGCTTCTTACTTCTGCCGTATCCTAACTCATCGTCTCTCTGTTCTCAAGTTATATTAATCGCCTCTAAGGTAGTAAGCTCCGACCATAGCACTGGCTACAAGCAGCTACACACAACTGACAAACTTGATTTTACATAGAAATATTATGCATTTTTCGCTAGTTTCGCTAGGCTCGATTGAACCAAAGCATTCGGAACAACTTTTCGGCAAGGTTCACAGCGAACCTCAGCGAACATTTTTATGCTCTTTTGAGGTTCGCAAAGTGTGAGATTGAAATATTTACAGTCTTACCTAAAATTGAAGATGCGCTGACATCACAAGATTACATTTCGAACCCAATTTGGTCACAAAAATGCACCTTCAATTTTAGAGAAGATTGTAAAAATTTTGATCTTATTGACCTTATAGAAAAGTTGTTCCAAGTGCTTAGGTTCGTTCACCGAACCTCGTAGTATTACGCAAGGTTTGCAAGGTTCAGTGAACAAACTAATCTACTTGGAGCAACTTTTCGCCAAGGTTCATAGCGAACAACATTGGAGCGTTGAAGGATTTCAAATATATTTCCGCTCAGTGTCTGAGTCGATAAACAGCAAAGAAATGTACAGATGATTTTTCTTTTTATGATTGAATGAGAATCTGATAAATTTAAAGAATACAAATGAGTTCATTAATTTGTAGAATGAACGAAATTTATCACTGGAAACCGAAAAATGTCCACAAAGGTTATTTGTTTGGAATATTTGAATTGAAAATTACGTATAAAGACCACAAATCATCAGAAAATCCTTTAACTTAAACCTTATCAACGATCAACAAAACATAATAATTCAAATAAAAACTCAGACGTTTTGAGTACGAATATAAAAAATTTCACAATTTATCTAGCCAAAAGCAAATAACAACCAAATAACTCCCATACGTTATTATAGATGCACCGATTGTGTCGCTTACCCTTGGGGCACCGTTGGATCCGTTTAATTTAATGAAGGGCTCAGACGTGTATTTGGAATGTGACATCAAAGCGAATCCATCAGCAAAACGTGTAGAATGGTTTCACAACGTAAGTTGATTTCGTAAATAAATTTCAATGTTTATGTTACGTACTAAAACATGTTATAAGCTCTCTTAATCCACAGACCATAAGTTGTTTTTACGACTAGGGGAGAAAATAGAAATTTTTATTGAAAGTGCAATTTATGATAAGAGTAGAGAAAATTATTATCACAATCTTCACTCAAGTTGCCATTTCATATTTATTTGTGTACCTATTTTGGACGACTGATTTTAGGCAAGTGCTAAAAAGAATCGTGTAAAATAGGTAAACTTTATATGCAAATGGGCGAAAAATAAAATAACGTCAGAAAGTGCCATCATGTTCGCCCCCTCGTAAAGAAATATTTACTTTCTTTGCAAAAACATTTTTCGCGCCTTAGAGAGACAACTGCACTTTTTCTGCAGCTGTTGAGTAAGAAAATCTGACATGCTAAGTGAAGACTGGCAGAAAAGTCGAACAAATTGAAGTACAAATGACCTGCGAATTGCTTAGTAGTGTTAGTTCGTTCAACTAAAATAAGGATTACGTAAAATTTATGTTGATTTACGTATTTGACGCACAATTAGCGTAGATTGTGTGAGATGTGCATACTACACAAAAATTACGTATTTTTATGTTTGTTTCAGCTGATGGTTACGTAAAATCAATCTATTATTATGCCATTGGAGAAAAAGATTTTCCGATACCTTGACATAATAATTAACAAGCAACTAAGGAGAAAACTTTTTATCTGCCTGGATTATATCGCATTTATCCCTCAAGGCAAAAATGTTTATCTCGATATATCTGTTCTGTTCATAAAATAGCTATGCACCTCCTTCCTAGATGTTTATTTTCACGATTTGGATTATTTACCATTCCTTCGTCTCGGTACATAACTTCCAAACCGTCAAAATAAACATTTCGAAAAGAGGGGCATAATCTACTACTAAACTTACAAGGCAATTTGAGACAATTTGGCATGTCTCACTCTTCTTGTGATAGAACAAGCGAAAAAGCCTAGCATCAACCGTCCGAAAAAGGCATTAAAGCGGCTACAACGCTATCACGAAAAAAACCGTTTGTTTTGTTTTTGACGTGTGCCATGACAATAATAATAAAATATAATGCAGTGACATACAGATAAATGATAAGTGGCAACTAGTGCCTCGCTGGAATAGAATGCGCCTGACTGAGTTGTTCAGATAAACGACGAAAAGACATAACAAGACAAACATTGGTTTCAGCATAGGCACTACAAAGAAGGCAAAAGATTTTGTCGGGTGTGAGCCGTGCATTTTAAATTTTTATGTGCGGGCGATTTGAAAAATTGAACGTAAAGAAAGCCAATTATTCAAATCGCCCGCATATAAAAATTCATACACGGCTCACACATGTTCGTTTTGAATTTGATTTTTGTTCTACTCCTATATACACAGGAATAATAATAAATGACTTTATAACGAAATTTGATTGCGGCGGTTTTAAAGAACCCGTTGACAGATAGAGGAGACAAAAGCTTTTGTCTTCTTTGTGGTGCCTATGGTTTCAGCAACAATAACGTCTGGTTTGTCGTTTCATTAGCAATATTATTTTTGGTATTAACAATACTCGCAACAATATTTTTTGTTGAATAAACAATATTGTAACAAAATCGTTCATTGAAATAACAGCTGTATATATATGGTATATATGGTTCCGCAGTCTACGAAAAAAAATTCCTGATTTTTTTGATCGTATGCTACCGCGCGCCCATGATATTGTTTGATTTGACAGATTGGTTTGCAATCCAAACCAATCTGTTTGGTTTGTTCTTCTAATTTTTCAAGAGATTATGGTCAGACGCGTCCTATCCCACCACGAGCTGCTGCTTATCATTTCTCTGGTAACATGTCAAATTTTCATTCCCCTACATTGTTGTCTCGTTTTCGCTCATACGATAAGAATGAGTATGATCTTGTGAGGCCGTAGTCTCGGCAAGCCTTGACATGCGTCACAGCAGTCTTACAAAAGAAACCTTTTACGTCCATTATGTGCTACGTGCCAAGAGGTTGGAATAGTAGATTGATGTTACATTGAAGTATGTACGAGACGTTTACGTATACGAGTGCTTGCATGAGTGTTGGTACAAGTCTTTTGTATACTTCTAAGTAGCATTACGCTATTTTATCGCAATAGGCGAATACCATCAAACATCGTGACATAATTTTACTTGTTAACACACATTTTGTGAATAAGCGAGAGTGTATTGGTGTATGTATTCCCATAACTAGGTAGCAAAAGCTTACTTTCGCTGCATATGCACCAAAATACTCTCGCATTTACACAAAATTACTTTCTAAATAGTCCAATGTACACAAGATGTATACGTATTTCGGATGATTGAAATATACTATTTCTCGCTCAATACAGGAAAGTGCGGGAATTCGTACATTCCTCGTAGATAGCTTATATAATTTTTTTTTTTTTTTTTAAAACAATTATATATGAATTTATTCAGCATTTGTACAAAATTTACAGTATATAAAGTATTTAATAAGCTCTCCTTGGTACATCTTTTGAATTTAGACAATTTTCTTTGATAAAATAAATTGAAGCGAATGAAGACCATACGCATAATTATTTTGAAATTTTTGTGACTATATGGCTTAGTCGACCTTTCCCAGAACCCAATACATTCGATAAAGGGTACATTTTCAAACACATAACTTGTGTTTAAAATAATTCATATATGCGTATAGGACAATACGTTTCGTATAATGAAATTTGATCGAAATTTCGACGCGTGCTTATTCTTCAATTCAATGTCTTACGCGGAATTTCCCATTTCGTGTGTTCATAAATATTAATTTCTGAATCAAAAAATTAAATTGTACAAAACATCTATCGAAAAATACATAGAACATTGGCAAATCTCACAAACGATCAAAACTAACAGCGTATACATTTTTTGTAAGCTACGCGTGCTTCAACGGTTTCAACGACTTCGTCGAATTGTTTCAACGATTTGTCGTCGTCGTCGTTGTCATTAATGACGACAGTTTTCAAATTGAGTTTTACATTAAAATACTTTTTGTTCGAAGCTATCCTGTCGTAGATCTGAAGAAAAGTGAATGATTCATCGACTGGCTTAATAAAACACAACAAAACTCATTATTTATTACGAGAAATTCGTATTTGAAAACTAATCGTTTCGTACTTTTTCTACAGTAACGACTAGTTTTCAAATACGAATTTCTCGTAATACATAATGAATTTTGTTGTGTTTTATTAAGCCAGTCGATGAATCATTCACTTTCCTTCCGATCTATGAAAGGATATCTTCGAACAATAAGAATTTTATTGTAAAACTCAATTTGAAAACTGTCGTCATTAATGACAACGACGACGACAATTCGAATGCAATTTGACGATGTTTTCAAAGTCGTTGAAACCGTTGAAACACGCGTTGTTTGCAAAAAATGTATACGCACTTAGTTTTGATCGTTTGTGAGATTTGTCATTGTCAATGTTGTTTTATGTATTTTTCAGGTCGACGTTTTGTACAATTTAATCTTTTGATTCGGAAATTAATATTTCTGAACACATGAAACGGAAAATTCCACTTCTAACATTGAATTGAAGAATAATCACCGCGTCGAAATTTCGATCAAATTTCATGATACGAAACGTATAGGACGATACATAAATTATTTCAAACGCAAATAATGTTCAAAAATTTACTTTTCATCGAATGTATTGGGCTCTGGGGAAGACCGACTGAACCATATAGTCACAAAAATTTCAAAACTATGCTTAGGGTCTTCATTCGCTTTAATTTTTTTTCAATCAAAGAAAATTGTCTAAATTCAAAAAAATATACCAAGGAGAGCTTATTACATTCTTTTTTTAAGCTATCTACGAGGAAGGTACGAATTCCCGCACCTTCCAGGGACGAAAATTAGAGTATTTACGATTTTTTGCGACTTCGTTGCACCTTGTGTCACATTCTTGCCCGTGAATTAATATTTGATCCTTAGGTATGAATGCTAACACTCACTAGGAATTTAATGAAAGGAGTAACTTTCGCACCTCATTTGAAGAAAGATCCATTTTTCACTCGTCAAATATGATATGTGTATGATGATATATGTCGTTTGTTGTATTGTGCAACATATAATTTCTTGTCTACTATTTTTGTACAAACATAAGTGGAAAAATGCTAACGAACAGACATAAAAGAATCATATTGTACGATGTCTTTCTTGATTACAGGATAAACAACTACAGTCGTCACGTGGAATAATTATAGCAAATCAGACTCTAGTGTTGCAGGGTATTTCGAAAGCCACTCATGGACAGTATATGTGCCGAGCAACAAATCCCCAGGGAACTGTCGGCAGTAATGAAGTCTATTTGGATGTTAAATGTAAGCTATTTAAATGAAACAGTTCCTATTTGACTGACTGCTTTGCAGAGAACTTTTCATTTATATTATGTGATGTATACACTTTTGTGAAAAGGAGAAAAACTTAGTTTATATATCGTCTATGGTTGCTGGCAAATGTGTTTGGTTTGCAAGCAACTTCCCAAGAGAATTATACGATTTTATACCACAGAACCGGCTATATATTTTATCTGATGGTAAACATGAAGTGCGCTAAAGCATAATGTAACATTAATTTCTTTTCAAGAATTTATTAAGTTTGTTGGGTGTTTTCATTTCATTTCAACTTTTCGTAACGTATTTGTAATTCTAAACGTTCTTTTTCGGATATGTCGGTTAAAATTACTTATGATATTACGTCAACGTATTTGTCTAGCAAATACGAGAAAATATTCCACATAAAATTGTAAACATTGACTGACATGTGAAGTTTTCTTCTTACCGTAAAATGGTCAAACTGTGACCTTCATCCTAAAATATTTATGCTACATGACGCATAAAAAACTTAGCGAGAAGAATTTGTGAGAGAAAATATATGAAAATCTCTCATCTGACAACGTTGCCAAGTTTTTATGCGAAATGAGTTTCTGTCTATTAAGTATAAATCGACGAGAAAAGTCAAATTTTGATAGCAGTTTTGATGATTACATAATTTTTCAACGTATATCTACTATTATTACAACACTACAGTAGGAAAGTCTGATATCTTTGTGTTTATAAAATCTGATACTGTTGAAACTTTTTTTAACATAAGTTCTAAAATTTCGCCAAGATTTTTTTATAAAGAACCTATAATCTTTGTTAGTATTTATAATACTAACAAAGATTATAGGAAAATTTCAAAAAAATTTGACTTTTTGAAAAGTCAAGAATCCTACTTCAGTTTTGACGAATTTTCATATAAATACCATAAGACGTCAAAAATTGTACATAAGTGTCCATAAAATAGTACTAAATAACCTTCTTTAAATATTTCTGAAGTCGTTGTCGCCTTGTTCGTCTAGACAGAGATTTTACTTTATGAGTTTACGAGGTTAAAGATCTGAGCGTCGATTTCCGTGCCGTTCATAGCTTAGGGTGCGGCTCGGCTTACCAGGCCGTCCCACTGTATTCATTCTCGGTAAAAACAATTACACACAGCCTCGGACGGGTGTTGGATACGGGGTACGACCAACGCTCGACTTGACAGGTACCCCATCGTTGACGGTCAGGCAATGCAAAATGGTTGATGGTTGGTTTATTGGGAGTCTAAACGTTAATGGGTGTTTTCGGAATCGCAGGAAGGAATTAGTGGATCTGGCAAAGGACTACGGTATAGACATATTGGCGTTGAGTGACGTTAGGACGAAGGGACAGACGGAAGAGCACGTAGGCGGGTATAAGGTGTTTTTGTCCGGGGTTCAGTCTGGTAGGGCAAATTGGGGGGTTGGAATCGCAATCAGGAAGGAGTTGATCAAATTTGTCCTGGATGTTCGTTTCGTAAATGAAAGGCTGATGTGGGTCTCTGTAAAGTTAGCGGGGGGAATTTATCGCCTGGTTAGCGTATATAGCCCTTGCGAAGGCAGTGATGCTGCTGGCTTGGACATTTTTTACGAACAGTTGGGGGACGTGGTTAGCAAAAAGGGAAATGCATCTCTGATTTTGATGGGGGATTTTAATGCAAGAATAGGAAACTTTAAAAACAACTCAGGTTATGAAAGGGTAGTGGGTAGATTTGGGGAAGGAACTCTGAATTCAAATGGTAAACGGTTGTTAGATTTTTGTGATTTCAATGGGTTAGCAATAACCAACTCTTTCTATAGGCACAAATGGATCCATCGGTATACGTACGTCAAGGAGGGTTTGGATCACAAATCCCTCATTGATTACATGATTATAGAACAGGACAGGAGACAGGTGGTCAGGGACACACGTGTTTTCAGGGGTTTCACTTTTGGTTCTGACCACTACTTTTTGGGTACCCATCTGTCGGTTGGGAAACTCTGTCAGACTAAAAGGAAGAAGGTGGTAAGTCGCAAATTTCGTGTGGGCAAATTTAGGGAAGAGGCAGTAAGGTCTCGTTTTATGGCAAAATTCGCCGAAGGGTTTGAGGGCTTCCAGCTGACTGCGGGGACATTGGGACTGAGTGGGCGAATTTTAAGAAATTTATCTTGGGTGCGGCTGAGGAATGTCTGGGCAGTGTCACTAGCGGGGGTCGAAACAAAAAAACGGGTTGGTGGAACGCCGATATCAG
>CM055403.1:5788364-5825901 GCA_029228625.1 Pseudolycoriella hygida | reverse complement strand
AACTTATACACGAGCGACATGCCACCTACCACCTCAAGAAAATTTGTCTACGCAGACGACAACGCCCTAGCTGTTCAAGTGAGAAGGTTCGAAGCTGGACAACACTTTTTAGAGCGTGACATACGCAAAATGCATAAGTATTATGTAAAATGGTGTCTGTGCCCAAATCCACACAAAACTGAAGTCTCAATGTTCCATCTCCACAACCAAGAAGCCAAGCGGGAGATGAATGTATACATCAACGGGATCAGAATTGTTCACAATTTTGCTCCGACATATTTAGGCGTGCCCTTGGACCGTGCACTAACCTACAAACAACTGTGTGAACAACGAAGTCGGAAACTACAGACGCGGAATAATTTAGTCCAAAAACTGTCTGGGACAAATTGGGGGGCAGATGCCAACGTTTTACGCACAGCTATTCTCTCACTTGTGTACGCGACGGCTGAATATTGTGCGCCAGTCTGGTATAGAAGTGCACACGCTCCAAAAATAGACGTGGAGTTGAACTCGTCCATGCGACTGATAACTGGCACCGTAAACTCGACACCACTTCCCTGGCTTCATGTTATATCCAATATAGCACCACCAGACCTCCGACGTAAACATGCTGCTCACAAAATGTGGAAGAACTGTTTCGACGACACGAGGGGTTACGAGCTGCCAATACTAGCAGAATTATCAGATCCACCACCATGTCGACTTACATCACGTTCACCAATCTGGTTGGACTCTGAAGTACAGAACGACTTTAATATTAACGATGCCTGGAAATCTTACTGGCTGAACAGCCCCAATTTCACTAACAAAGCCCTCATCGACGACCCTACAAAGAAACTGTGTGGCTTTTCACTGGAACGAAAGGAATGGAAGACACTGAATCGTTTTCGCTCTGGGCATGGATGTTCAGCAAGCCAAATGTACAGGTGGAACTTCAGTAGTTCCCCTTACTGTGACTGCGATGACGGTACAAGCGTCCAAACACTGAGCCACATATTGGACGAATGCCCGCTCAGAAGTTTCAACGGGGGACTAGAAACGCTAAGCTCACTTCCTCCTGACGCAATCCTATGGTTGAAGAATCTGGATGTTAATGTGTGATACGTGTAGATATAAATCCAAAAAGTAATCGTAAATAGTGACTGTAAATAGTAAAAGTCTATGTATTAATATTGTGAAAGAATTTTGTTGTAACGTATTCAAAAGATTAATAAACCATGCGATTAATAATAATAATAATGTAGATGGTTAGTTGGTTGTTTTTTTTTTCTCAAGTAGCTGTGATCGAATACATTACAATTTATACCTCATTTACAATTCCTCCATTGTCAGATATAAGTCACTAAGGACTTCGTCCTAAGTCGTGACAGGGGAGGCATTGTCACAAAAAGTTCGTCGCTGTTTCCGGTACGTCTCCGCACCCTCTACAGTTCGGGTCGCTGCTAAGTCCTTTTTGTTCGAATGGTATCTCATGTGGTTGTGTCCCGTCAGCACTCACACCAACAGCCTCAGCCGTGTTTTTTATAGGCTCAAGAGATGTTTCGTAGTCTACGAATTGCATCCAGATAAAAACTCTACAAGCATCCAGTTGTTCCCAGGATCTTCGGTGCTTGTCTTTGGTATTATCCTTGATGAGTTTCGGTATCAAACCAGCGTGAACGCCGACTGCTGGTTCTGGTCCCATGACCTCATTCTCGCTCGCTTTCCTTGCTCATCTGCCCTTTTTCTATCTATCTTTCTTTGATTTGACTTTCCAAGGCTGCGAACAATTTCTTTAAGGCACTTTGATGCAATTGATCGAAAGCGAAAATGTTATATACAGTGACTAAAATGATTTCTCATCTCAATAACGCTTCAACTGCAATGGGGATTTAGGCCATGCTGTTAGTTTCAATCTTAAATTTTCCATTTGAAATTTATTTTTGATTTTTCGATATTAATACCGGTATTTTTTGGTCAAAACCGGTCGGTATTCGATATTGGAATTTTCCGATATCAATACCGGTATTAATACCGATATTGCATTCCCTAAATATGAGTTTTCCGTGAACAATTTGGAATTTCCACTTCCAAACGTTTTTCTTCTTTTATACTTTCTGTTTTTCACAAAATATAGGAACTCCCTTTTCATTTTATTTGGGTTAAGTTTTTTTTCCATTTAAGGAGGTACGTAAATTAAAGTACAAAAAATTACATGTTTTCAATTTTTTCAAAATTTTTACTTAAATCAACTCCATTTTTTTTCCACTCGTCACAAACTTCTACTCAGGGATTCATTTGAAAGCTAAGGTCAATGACTACAGCCTTCCGCCTTGGGTTTTTGAAAAAATTGTATACCGTCCCTTCCACGACTCTTTGAAAATGACCATTTTTTAAACGTTTTTGACTTGCACTGTCAGGAGTGTTGTCACAGCCAAAAGCTTCGTATCATTGGACTACTTAATCGTATATAATTTGTTTGGAATCGATTTGGTCTTGTCCGAGATATTCATCAAAAACGATTTTTTTGGCCTCTCTGCAGACTATTTTTCAGAGAGTTAAACCCTACCAAATAATTTAAAAAAAAGAAACTGTTCTTCTACGAAAGTCTTCCATTGGAATAAGGAACACGTTGGATCATGACCGTGCGAAGTTTTGGCAAATTCGCTCTTAAGAAAATGATCATTTTCAATACAAAATGTGCATTTTCAAAGAAGCCAAAGTTAATGAAAACATCCTATGTTAGTTAAATAGTTAGTTAGTTACTGGTTTCCGTTGGCGCTTGTTTGAAAAACGACTAATTTGGTTCCCGCTCGAAAACGGCTTGATAACTTTTCTTGAAATTTTCCAGGGAGCTTCAGCTGATGATTCTACGACCTCAGAGATTTAAAAAATGGTGGGTAGCGGCCTCGTTTGTGCGCCGCCAGGGAGAAGGTGCCATATGAAGCCCATATAAAAGCCTATTGTGTACGTGTTTGTGTGTGTAATGGTATAATGGTCTGTATGTGTATGGTAGCACATTTTGTATGAGACAATGGTTGGGTGTTCGTGATGGAGGTTTGGTGTCACAAGGAAAGTTGTTGGGTTGGGTGTGTAGTGTATCAGGTTGACCGTCAAAATGGCAGAAAATTTTGATATGTTGTAGAGTAAATTGAGGGGATCATTTTCGCCCATGGAAGCAGTAGGCTCGAACAAAATTCTATTTATAATTAGTCAAAAACAATTTTTCTACTTCCAAAAGAACTGATATTGCAACAAAACCCTCTTTCAAAAGGAAAATATGACGCAATTCCTTGTCCCTTCTACCAAAACAACTGATATCAATTTGGGTGACGCTTACAGCTTCGGAACGCAAAAAATTCTTTTGAAATATTTTCGATTAAAAAAATACGTCACAAATGCCGGACCCTTCCAACGTAATCATTTTTTTGCGCTTTCAGATTTCAAATCCCAAAAAAGCTTTGTGCGATGTATGGAGTACAAGTAGCCAAATTTTGGCCAAATCGATGAGCGGTTGGTTTTTATCCCACACAAAGTGTTTAATTCAGTCATATTTCCCAAGATAATTTAGATTTTATCAGCTTGGGACGATGATTTGAAACCTAAGACTCTTAAACATAGATCCATATTCTCTCCTGAAGTCAGTACAATTCTGGTATCCGGAATGCTCCTAGCATATAACAGTACTTCTAAAATGCGGGTCAGCGCATAAGTCTCAGCTCTACTCGTTCATTCTAAAATCCTATAGTTCGACTGAAAGTCTCGAGGAATTGGCCACACAACTACAGGTTACATCTACTCAATCACTCCACGAAATTATGAGGACTCCTCGGCCCTTCATGATCTGGCGAAAATGCAAATAACCGTGGCGCCAGAATTTCATTGGCGCCCAATAAATTAAATTTACATGTAACTGATCTGAGTAATTTTTCAAATTTTAGCAGAAAGTTCTTCAAAAAATTTTGTTAGCCTCGCTCGCATACATTAGTCGGAACATTGTTCTATTTTTTGTTATTAACATTATGTACAAGTTATTCCGAATTTAGACTCGGGTTTAAAACTCTGTAGTTCTCACGAACGGGATAAAAATGTTTGATTTTTGGACCCGTACGAAGTACTTCAAACAATTTTAATGTAACATGGGGTGGATCGAGGTGGCAGTTGGGGGAATGCCTTTATTATCGTGTATACATGACGAATCAATAATAAAAAAAATGTTCGTCCGTCCGTCTCCACTTTTTTTCCAAACGGCTCGACCGATCACCCTAAAGGTACATGCCTCCCATGATTCAAGTTCAAAGATGAGCAAAATCGGCCAAGTAGTTCCGGAGGTATGGTCGAAGAAGTGGAGGTCGAACATGAAATTTTCGAGAGTCGGTGAAACTTTTTCGCAAATATCTCAGCAAGTATAGCACAGAAACTGCTCGCTTTGGTGTCAAATGAAAGCATTTGATGTCACAAAACTGGGAAAAAGTTTTTGTGGGAATCGGGTCAGGGGTCTGCGCACTGGGACCAATTGAATGGACAAAATTGAGCTTCTTTTCGTATACGAAAACAGCTTTTGTCTATATTTCCTTAACTATTCAATATGTAGATTTACTGTCAAAGGCAAAGTTGTAGAGAATAAATTTGAAGCGAACGCGTGTTTCAGGGTTTTGGGGAAATGTGCCCCAATCCTGGTGTATGGCCACTTCCATAATTGGGCAGATCTCCAGAACTATGAGAGCTAGAAAGTTGGTTCCAAAGGCGAAATTGTAGAGAAATTAATTTAATCGAATAAGTGTTAAAGGGTTTTGGGGAAATATGGCCCAATCCTGGTGTATGGCCACTTCCATAATTGGGCAGGATGACCCAAATATCCAGAACTATGAGAGTTAGAAAGTTAGTTCCAAAAGCGAAGTTGTGGAGAATTAAATTTAAGCTCACACGTGTTTCAGAGCTTTGGGGAAAACGTTGGATTCTTTGCTTATTTGTATATTTAGATACATTCGAGTCTATTTGCCACATCTATTCTGATACGTACGGGTCTTTGGTTATGTTTTTTTGAAAAAGACTCAGTTGAAAAATCGCAGATTCGATTGTCTCCAGGCAGGAAAAGTGTCAACAGAAGTCAATTCGAACGTACATATCGTTTGATATGATTCGATGAACAACGCTTTTATAGCATTTCAGATTTGCGTTATCAGTATGTAAATCTAATTTTCACAATTTCGCGACGAAATAATTATTTTTCAAATTACTACGACTTTGTAGCCACAGAAATTAGATTTCAGTTTAAAAATTGAATTTATCGATGTAACGATTTAAAGATATAATCCTTATAGGCAGTCCAGTTTCATTGAATCCCAGGATTTGAAATAAAATTTCCCAGGAAACGGGATTCAATGGTCCCGGGAAAAATTTCTCAGTAGCATTCTCTACATGGCGCTTCATGTACTTCGAACAGTGCTATAAACTCAATCATTAACAAATTTATATTTTATATTTTATTTTAGATTTTCTTTACACTATATTTTAAATTTTACATAATTGATCATTCTTTTTATTTTTTATTTACAATGTTATCATCATAAGACATATCATTTATTTTAATTACTTTTTCTAATATTTAAAATCGTTTGTATAAAAAAAATAAATACAGCAACTTCACAATTAATCATTAAAATATCAATTTGTAAAATTAAGACATATACGTACTCAAGAAAGGCATTACTTTAACCATATAGACGCAGATGTGCTAAAGTCTGTCTAACAAATGAACTTCATATTCTGAGCTTACATCAATTAAATATTTTTATTTGAAATCTATTTATTTTCCGATAGTTTTTCCGATATTTTTATTATATGACATTTTATTTGGTTTTGTTTTTTAGATTATATCGCTTCAGATTGAAAAAGCAATTTCAGAACGAATTAAATGATTCGAATCTCAATGTTTCTATTGAATAAATAATGGGAAAACTTTAATATATTTCTTCCTGAACTCTTCTACACAAAATACGATTATTGTGTAAAATCCACATTGCGAAAAATATATTTCGTTTTCTGCCAGAAAAATCATGGCAAATATAAAGACATGGAAAAAATGAATCCTTATTAAAAGTTTACATGAATAGGAAACACACACACATCGTTCTATATCAGGTGGATGGGATGCTTGCGTTTTTCTTTCAAGTTTTAATTTAAGTATCAAGTAAAAGTTTATTCAACGTTTGTTACAACGTATTCATAATTCCGTTTTACATTCTAAGAAAAAAAGAAACACTATTTCAAGTACAGTTGACTTTTAAGTGTTTAACTGTGAAGATGAAAGATTTTGGAAAATGGAAGAAAAGTGAATGGTTGAATCAATTTATTGCTGGAAGACACTCTGCCCTTCGTTACTTACCACAGCGGTATGATTCGCTCTAAGCCAATCGGATAACAGTACGAGCATTTGCCCTACATGAGCGTGATGTGCATGTAAAATAGTGTCCATCACAAAGATTATTGACAAGTGAACAAAATTTGTGTAAATGTGAAAAATTTGGAGTTGTAGTCGTCAAGGCGGAAGGACTACGTCAAGAAGGTCCTTTCGGGGAGCTGCAATTTAATTTGACAGTGTAAGCAGTTCTAGGCACTATGAACATGGTCACCAGCGACACCATTTTAGCAAATCACGTTCAGTTGCTCGATTTTCTATGTATGTGATATGGAAGTATTTAGACTAAATATGGAAGCTGTTGAAAAGCTTTGGAGAACAGCATTGTCGACTGTAAATAATAATAGACACTTTTAGTCCGCTCGACATTTTAATTTTATTTTTGGGTCATATTTTCTTTGATCTCGTTAAAAATCTAATAATTTCAGTGGATGTTTATCGGTAGAAGATCAAAAACATTGGCTTGTTTGTAGGGACATTCGGCATATATATATATATATCACATAACATCCACTGAAACTTCAATAATTTGACACGAGATGGCACTATAAAAATCGATTGTTTGTGTGCTGATTTAACGCATATACCGTACGTAATTACGCATATTGTACGAAATTCGATCATAACGCAGTAAAAAATAATGAACCATGCTAAAAGCGTCTATTTAGTAAGATAAAAACGGAAGGCACGAATAAATATCGACGCGATGATGAGACGGGCAAGTATCCCATATAAGAAGTTTATCAGACGCCCACGAAAGATTCGTGATAGCGAAAATTGATAAGGTGTATTAGCTGCTATGTCCACCAAGATGGACGATTGTGCAGTTTGAATTGTAGACTTACTCACAGGAGAACTAATGGCATTAAACCCACTTAACAATGGAGGCGACTTTAACGCATGGGCAGTTGAGTGGGGCAGTAGACTTACAAATGAAAGAGGCTTCAGTCTACTAGAAGCGCTGGTGGTGGGAAACGTGGAAACGCAACTACATTCCGCAAGAACGGGCGAGAGTCGATTATTGAAGTGACATTCTGCAGTCCAGTACTAGTACTTCCCCGAAGTAATGCTGTGAGGCGGTTCCGGGGAGTCGAGAGCATGGAGAGTAAGGAAGTAAGTAAGGAAAACCTTTTAATTTGTAGGTCATTGAAGAATGGAATCCAACGCTACCTTTGTCCAGGAGGGTCGGGTGTTTATGAAGATTTCCTCACCCTTATATAAAAAAACCATACGACGATGATGACACACAGTGTGATGATACGCACACGCATTCCAAATGAGCAAAACGTTCGTATACCGTGGATCGATCAAAAGACTAACAACAACGAGGTGGTTGATGTCGGTTTGTAATGTCCGCGATATGGTTAATGTTCGGGTTGCAGGAGTTTACACCTATGCCTAGAATGCCTACTCTCATTTCAGTTTTCGAGACGTCTCTGAAATGTCATTTTTCCATGCCTCCCCTATTGGAGTTTCAACCTTAAATTTTTGGTTACAAAAATATTGAGTGCTGCATTTGTCTGTGGGCATTAGCAGATCCGGTATATTTTACGAGTTTTCGAGCAGAATCTTTGCGTGGCCATATTTAGAACCAATCTAATATCCAATATTGTTTAGTCTCCGTGCTTTAGCTAAGGCTTCTTGTACACCATAAAAGGTCCAAAAAACGAATATCTGAAGTGCTCGCGTTGGAATAGATCTCATGATACCCCAGTGAACCACATCCATTGTACGTGATCTTTCTCCAATTTTTAAAAACAATTGGGAGATAAAACGATATGTGTATGTTCGGTCAGTGAGTCGGCGATCAAAGCTCTCTTCTTGCAAATTTTTGGCGAAAACCATTCTCGACTGTCGAGATAGCCTGGAAACTTTATCAAGAGATAACCTTATCTCCTTGATCTGGGTTGCGCGTCACTCAGACGACTCAGACGTACCGAGGAACGAGAGAGCCGATGAATTGGTAGGACTCTCCCGGGGCTGAGCCGACTAATGAGGGCTACAAGAAAGATAAGCCGAGCCCATATTGCTGCCAAACCTGAGTAAGGGCGATATCAGGCAATTGATAGGAATGTTGACGGGGCAAAATTCATTAGCATACCATCTGAATAAGATGGGACTTAGTGATGATCCGAACTGTAGAAGGTGCGGCGACGTACCTGAAACATCGAAGCATTTTCTATGCAAATGCCCGGCTTTAGCAAGAATGATGACGAAGTAATTGGGAGACTTCTATCTCACAATAGAAGAGTTCACGTAAAAGCGTCATAGACCAATCATGGAAGACGTCGTACAATGGGCAACATATAATTTTTTGTAGTGTTGCTTGTATACATGTGATCTGATTCAGCTTCAACTTCGTATTTATACGAAAAAAAATATTTGTACGTCATACGAAATAAGCGACCAATTCACAGAAAATTACGAAAACTTTGAGAAAATCCGAAAATATTCCCTGGTTTCAATATGTAATCCCCAACGAGAAAAATTGAAGTCGGCATATCTGCTAACCGTTCTAACGCGCGAGGTAACTCGAAGGTAGTGATAAGTATGACGGGTTTAGGCAGGCCCTGCCCCATGCAGGTCTCTAATTGATATTTAGAGCCAGAAATGTTTGGACCCGTACGAAGTACAAAGGTCACTTCAAACAATTTTATTGTAACATGGGGTAGATCGAAGTGGAAGGGGAGGTGGATGCATCTATTATCGTCCAGAGATGACGCATCAGCAATAAAAAAAATGTCCATCTCTCTGTCTGTCCGTCCGTTTCCATTTTTTCCAAATGCTCAACCGATCGGTAATTGGGCAGGATGACCCGAATATCCAGAACTATGAGAGTTAGAAAGTTGGTTGCAAAGGCGATGTTGTAGAGAATTAAATTTAAGCGAATAAGTGTTTCAGGGTTTTGGGGAAATGTGGCACCATCCTGGTATATGGCCACTTCCACAATTGGGCAGGATGACCCGAATCTCCAGAACTATGATAGGTAGAAAGTTGCTTCCAATGGCAAAGTTGTAAAGAATTAAATTTTAGAGAACACGTGTTTCAGGGTTTTAGGGGAAAATGGCTTAGTCCTTGGATATGAGCTTTTCTAGATTTGAATGGTCTGAGACGTACTTCGGTAGGGCCTTTGACATTACCTTGGTTAATTTCTATGGATCGTTGAAATTCTTACAGTTATAAAAGAACAGAAAACATTGGATTGTTTGCTTATTTGTATATTTAGATACGTTCGAGTCTCTTTGCCACATCTATTCTGATACGTACGGGTCTTTGATTATGTTTTACAAGAAACGTTTACTTTGAGATATGTACTGAAATATGAAGGAGGAGCGTCGAACGCAAACAGTTCGTCATATTATATCTTTTCGAGAAATAGCACGACACAGCCTTTTGTTCTTCACTCCGCAAATCACTTGAACGTACTTCTTATAATGTAGATTGATGTATCGATTTAATATTAACGCCACAAGTGAGAATTTTTAGAATTATCCGAGCAAAAAGTTGTAGCGGCATTGAGGGTCTCAGCTGGTAGTGTCATCAGCTTTGAGTATCTTGTGAATCAAACTTTAAGCAACACTTAGTTGTAAATGTAACTGTACACCAATATTTTCGGCGCAGAGACATTCGAACCTTCTCGAAATTCCAGCTCCAGTAATAGGTCATTTTTCCCCAAGACCCTGAAACAAGTGTTCTCTAAAATTGTTGTAGCCTTTGGAAGTAACTTTTTAATTGCCATAGCTCTAGATATATGAGTCCTTCCTCCTGATTCTAGAAGTGACCAATTCTCAAGGATTGGGACGTTTTTCGTTAAAACTCTGAGACACGTGATCACTAAAATTTAATTCTCTACAAATTTTTCTTTGGACATCTCTATAAATCCACGTTTTTGGACACTCTTTCGACCCTATCTACGGGAAAAATCGAACGAATTTGCTCATCTTCGAACAGGAACACACTTTTTTGACCACATTTCAGGATTTTTTTTTTTGAAATTCGGAAAAGATTTACTCAATTTATCGTGCCCACGAACAGACAGAGACCTGGACGGGACATTTTTTTTCTCTGATTTGGCATATTTAGGCAACAAAACCACGGATTCGGATTAGAGGTGAGCGGGCCTAAAAAACCCGACCCGAGCCGAAGCCGAACCTGGCCCGAATTAATTTACCGGGTCGGGTCGGGTTTTGCTATGATTTTGTTAGGTCACGGATCAGACCCGATTATAGTTCGGTTCCTACAAAATTTGTTCGATGTCTTTGTTTTCAATTTTTCAGAAAAATTCAAAGTACTTGAAATTTTGAAAGAAATTCAAGATTTTTCCACTTTGAAGAGAGTCGAACGTTGAGTATTGACAATACCAGCAGCTGAGGCTACAGAGGAGCGAGTCTATGGACATGCGGGCTTTGTCAAGTCTTAAATTGAATGTAGGAAGCATTTAGTGCATTATATTTGGTTACTGTTTTACACAAAGGTTTTAATGCTTTTTTACCTTACAATCTTAAACGAAATGAACGAAATTTGCATTCAGGTTTCAAAATTTTTTATCATTTACGACAGGGTTCGGGTCGGGTGGGGCTTTCATAAAACAAGAAAATCGGGTTTCAAGTTTTACCCGAAATTTTAGATCGGGTTCGGGCCGGGCCGGGTTTCCATTATATATTTTTTCTGGTCGCGGGTCACTACTCGAAATTTTAGTTCGGGTTGGGTCGGGTTTCCATTATATATATTTACGGGCTGCGGGTCCCGACCCGATGTCCACTTAGGGTTCGAGTCGGGTCGGGTTTCGAAAAAGGATTCGCAATGTAACACACGTGGTAGTAAACGCATAAAACACAATCGTAAGGGTCTAAAAGCTAAATTAATGGACTATAGTCCCTTTGATGAAAGGAAATATAATTTCGTTGTCCACTTAGAAATAAAAGTATTTAGCAGTCAGCTGCTTTCAATGCCATAAAACTCATTTAAAAACGTTTAATCTTTTCTTCTAGATATTAACCGAATCAAGCGAATAAATTCTTTGAAGAAACTTGCTAATCGCTTAAAGGGGTAAAAAAATACTGTTGGGTAAATGCACATAAAGCAAATTTTTCTCAGAATATCAATTTAATGAATGCGCAACAGTAAATGGAAAAGATTAAAAAAAACTATCTCCGTTGGAAACCAACCGCAATGCTTAACCGAAGCTTTGCACAAAGAGTAAAAGAAAATTTAATTAAACTTTAACTTTACTTAAAAAAAATTCCTATTCCTCCTCATAAACATTCCTAGGATCGTGTATTTGAACAATTCACAACATTTTGTTAATTTTTGTTTTTGCTTTAGTTTTATATAGCTAACAAATAGTGAGTGCATTTGAGCTTTGTATTAAATTGTACACCAACCTCATTCTGAATTGTTTACATGTAAATTTGTATTGGAACGTTTTAATGGCAGTTATTTATATGAAAAGTAGAGAAAACTTTATAAGTTTTCGGTTCGTTCATGCTTACACATATTCCATAGGTCTTACTCGAAACATAACTTAAATAGTATTTGCATTAAGTTGTTTAGCGTTATATTATCCACACAATGCAACCGCCGAAGATGGTTTTCTTATGAGCTTCATTAAGTTTTCATCTCAGCAGATAAACGGTTCACTGCATGAATTGGGTTTCTTGGCCATGATTGGTGGGAAAAAAGAAAGTTAGAACAACAGTTCTGGACGGTTGAAATAATAAATTCCATTCGCACGCAAAGTTCACACAAAACGTTTTTTTGTTCTCTTTAACAAAACCATTGAGCTTAAATTACATTCAGCCATATAACGATAGTACACTACATTCATTGTCACTTTTGTTGTAAAGTTTTTCATTTCACATCGAAACGTTTTTCCAATTTAAATTCGTTTTTCATTTCCTTTTTACTCGAACAATATTAACACTTAGACACTTCTATAAAGATTTCAGTTAGCGATTAAATGATATGATTTCAATCAAAGATTATTTTCTGTATTCACACAATGGTCGTTCGGTCAGCATTTGCAGTAACGCAATCGATTTTGCTGGTTTTCGGTAATTCTCATGACTTTTCATCCACATTAGCTAAACTTGTGCCATTTGATTGCATTAGCAATGGCATCGTTAGGCCGTAATTTGAAGAAACTGGCGATGTTCGTGTATCATATGGTGTAAACGCACGTGCTGGTATGCGAGTGTAAATGTTTGAATTGGACAGTAGTGGCGGTGCTGTATATTGTGGTGGTCGACGTTGCGGTGAATTGTACAAAGCGAACGATGGATTCGTGGTTAAAGATAACTCGCCGTAAGGCTTTGATGTGAATGTTGTCGGTGATATTGATGGAGGTGATGTGTTTAGATGTGGTGTATAAACAATTCGATGTGAATCGACCGTAAGACGGTCGAATGCTTTTTCTTCGGACGTATATTCATCATCGCTATTTTCCTGTGGCACAACATCCGGATTTTTATCTTCTAGGAATAAATTGCTATAGATTTTGTGTATTTGAATTTGATGTTTCGCTTACCGATACTTGAATGACTTCCCATGTTACGACTAAGCGGTTCGGCACTTCCTTTGTCTGGTTCGGTTGTTGTTGTTTCATTACAACCTCCTGTATTACCCTGTTAATGGATTCATGGAATTAAATTCGTGATCGAGTTTGAAACCACAAAAAATTCTTACTTTGCTTCGAAACTTCACGAATATCACAATACAAATAGCTACTAAAAATAGAGTTGCAACAACGCCAACAAGCGCTCCCAATAGCGGTGTGAGTTGGACGAGAACTGCTGTCGATGACGCTATAATTAAATGCGAGAATTTCAGAAAACTAATTTTTGTTTGCAAATATTCTAGGGATGGGAATTCTTATAAATTATCGATATCGATTCGAAGGAACTGATCAATAACTGATTATCAAAATAATTATCAATAATTTGACAATTGTCGATAGTATGAAATTATTGAAAATATTCGATAATTCAACAATTCATTATAAACCGCATTTGTATTTTAAAATCGATATCGATATCGATTGGTCAAATGCATTAATGAAACATAACCAAAGACCCGTACGTATAAGAATAGATGTGACAAACAGAATAGATGTGGCAAAGAGACTCGAACGTATCTAAATATACAAATAAGCAAATATCCAAAGTTTTCTATTCTCTTATAACTGTAAGAATTTCAAAAATCCATAGAAATTACCCAAGGTAATGTCAAAGGCCCTACCGAAGTACGTCTCAAACCATTCAAATCTAGACAATCTTATATCCAAGGACTAAATCTTTTTCCCTAAAACCCAGAAACACGTGTTATCCAAAATTTTATTGTCTACAACTTTGTCCTTGGAAGCAGCTTTCTACTTCTCATAGTTCTGGAGATCTGGGTCATCCTGCTCAATTATGGAAGAGGCCATATACCAGGATTGGTTCGCTTAAGTTTAATTCTCTACAACTTTGCCTTTGACAGTAAATCTCCATATTGCATCGTTAAGGAAATGTAGACGAAAAACTGTTTTCGTATATGGCCAAGAATCTCAATTTCGTCCATTCCATTGGTCCCAGTGCCCAGACCCCTGTACCGATTCCCACAAAGTTTTTATCCCAGTTTTGTGACATCAAATGCTTTCATTTGACACCAAAATGAGGAATTTCCGTGCTATACTTGCTAAGATATTTGCGAAAAAGCTTCACCGACCTTCGAAAAACCATGTTTTTGGTCACTTTCTCGACCATATCTCCGGAACCACTTGATCAATTTTGCTCATCTTCGAACTTGAATCATGGGAGGCATGTACCTTTCAGGGGAAAAAAAGTTTAGGCTGATCGGTTGAGCCGTTTGGAAAAAAAAGTGGAGACGGACAGACGGACGGACATTTTTTTTATTGCTGATTCGTCATATTTAGAGACGATAATAGATGCATCCCCCCAACTCCCACCTCGACCTACCCCATGTTACAATAAAATTGTTTGTAGTAAACGTATAGGACCTTTGTACTTCGTACGGGTCCAAAAATGTTAAATGTTTGGCAGGTGGTGTTTCACAATAGACGATGGAATCAGTTACTTGTTGAACCATAGCTAACAATTAAATTAATTGATGGCGCTACAGTCAGCGGGTGACTTTCTTTATATCGAACCGTAATCAGCTGTAGAAAATGAAGATATGGCGACACCGATTGTCAGTGACTTTTTTTGACTATTGCCCGATGCGAGCCATCATCTGGGCCATTCCACGAAAACTTCGTTCCAACGATCGAAATGCTCAGTTGTTACAAAATGATATTTATGTAAAAGCATGTATCATAAAGGTTGATCCTTCAACTTGAGGTTAGTTACTTTCCTATTAATATTATTTTGTAATTATTGAGAATTTTGTGAGTGGGAACGATGATGTCCGTGGAATTGCCCATCTATTGATGGCGTACTTTGTTACATAAAATTATTCTGAAAATTTCCGAAACATCTAGCAATTATAGTTCGTTCATGCACTAGGCTGATTTTTCCCCTAACGCATAAACATACTGGACCTTCGATCTTAAGTACGCTGACTTCAGAAAATTTCAAAATGCATTTTGGCCAGGGAGCGTGGAATCAAAAGGTGATGTTTGGGAATGTTATAGAAAATAGCGAGTATTGTATGGAATAATACTTGTTAATTTGGCAACAGTATGTGTACTTTGCCACCATTCAATGGCACAAAGTAGGCAGCCTGGTTTCGAAAACTGAAGCACTTACGAATCGCACTAATTTTCATCTTGATATCAGGCTGCGTTCTGGACCTATGTTCGTTTAAATGTAAATGACAGCGGCAGCCTGGTGTCAAACTGAAAATTGGTGCGTTGGAAACAATCAAAATGATTTACACCGATTTTTGGCACGAGGCTGCCTCCTTTGTTCAACGAAAGTCACATATTAGACAATATGGTGTTCAGTTGTAAGAATTGCAGGGTAAAGCACTGGCTGTTGGAGTCGAATTTCTTAGTTTCTGAAACTTGTCTTCTAAACCGCTACTATGCAAGAGAACAATGACTAACGGTGACATTTGAGAAACTTGCGACCAGAGATGGAAAATTACCATTGGTTTTTTTTTACCTGTAATATTACGCGAATATTACGTTACATAATTGTATTGTCAAAAACTTGAACTGCCAATATTACCAGGATCTTGGTAACATTAAGGTAAGTTTGGTAATGACCAATTTCATCGGTATATTAAGAGGGAATGGAGGAAATGTTATTTTCATTCATTATCTAAAGCATTACATACCGTTAGAATGAGCCATGTACACTCAGTTTCTAGCATTTACTTTATTTACAACGGTAGATTTTACGTTTTTCGAAGTTTTCGGCAGTGATTTAAGCTAATCATTGACATTAGATTTTTACACACTTAAAGCTGGATTTTTAAAGACTGCCAGACTTAATATGTTTTTTAACATTTCTGCCGTGCTAGTTTATAATAACGCAAGTGACATTTGTAATGTTGTGGAAAGCTCGAAAGAGCTTTTAACTTCTTTTGAATTCCCGTTATGTATAAACTATTTCATTTGAGAAAGAATTCGTCGATGGTGGTAAAGTGAGATTTGAATGAAAGTTCTTGAATGGAAATAGTTTTTGAATGGAAATAATATCGAATTTATACAAAAATCTGACATCGATTGACGAATTCTATCTCAAATGAAATAGTCTATTGGAAATTTGATATTTTACAGTCGTAAGAGACGATATACCATTGTTATTCTCTTAAAAGGAAGAGAGAGAGAGACATTAGAGTTGTCGTTATCAAAGGAAAGCATAACTTCACGACACGATATAATCTGAAGTTTTGACAACATGTGAAACGGCTATGTCTTCTAAGAGAATAAGTCCTAATTTTAAGAAAAAACAACTAGACAATGTAAAGATTTTCAGAAGGAGTGGAAGATGGTAAGAAACTCACAGTTCTTTCTGTCGCCAAACATCATGGCAGTTTAAAACGACCGCGAAAATGACAAATTGTATTTACTAATTAAGTTAACTTACCTGTTCTCAACAAAGGTGCGGGCAATGTCCGTCCCCTCAGTCTATATGGAGAACTAGAGCCCTGTAAATTGTATGATGTGACACGAATTTTGAACGTACTGTCGCTGGGTAGTCGTTTTAATACAAATTCCGAGCTCTTGAATGAGTTGTTGTACAAAATAATTTTGTTTATTTCATCGAATATTTCCACATGAAAATACTGCTGAATTCCACCGTCTTTACCCGGTATACAAGCAATTTGAATCGAATTGGCGGTTGAATTGTATGATGTGCAATTACGAACAGGACTGGGAATTTCTGCAGCCATTATATGATATAAACACGGACTACTTTGCCCAATCGCATTTTGTGCGATACACGAAATAGTTCCAAATTGTTGTGCCGTTTCCACTTTATACGGATAAATGTTTCCAGGATTTTGCTTCAATTGTGCCTCCAAATACCGTTGAGAGAATTTATTTTTCCCAGACTTTAGATAACTTTGCTGATAAACAACATTTGAGTATATTGGCTCCGCGTACGGTTCACCATCAACAGTATTTGGATCGATCGTAGCGGTCTCAAGTGACGGCAGTTCGACGATATTTTCAAGTGTGTTGTTAAATGTCCATTTGTATGTTAAATTGAGCTAAAAGCCGTTAAATTTACATTAAAACTTCTTAACACGAAATGTATTTAATTCATGATAAAATAAAATGACCGAAATGGTTATGTTCAAACGTACCATAGGATTTGAATCGACCTCACAGGAAACATTAACAGTTTGTTGAATGGCCGCTCTAATTATTGTTGATTCGGAAGAACACACTGGCGGATCTTTAATAGAAATCGAAAGAGAAGAAAATGCATTAACATTGTGTTTTTACTTACAACACTCTGTGAGGCTTAATGGCATGCAATTTCGTGCGAATTCATTTAATGAAATAATATTTAAGTTCCGGTTATCTATAGCCTTTTACAGAAATTTATTTTCCCTTCAAACTTGAATCAACTGTACAAGTTCAAATTTTAAGTACGAAATATATGCAAATTTAACGATGTATCATATTATTCGGTGTACCTTTTACTTAAAGCAAGTATTACAGTTTGCTCATGAGAAAGTGCCCGTTTTGTGTGGTTTTAACATTTAATGACGAGTGAGTGGAAATAATTTGTGTTTAAACTTTATCTAAACTTATTCATCGTCGATGAAATGCGTAGTTCACATGAAACTCAAACATTGCCTAACATTTGTCCACAGATATTTTGTCAAATTCAACAGAGTTTTACCGAACATCAAAAGAATTCCTTTGTAATTCTATCTTTTGTGATGTGTGTGAAATTCTTCGATACTCATGCAACTCTGATTTTGATTTCATCAAAAGATATTTGAAACAATATTGAGAAGGCTGCTCTGAATGCAGCTAAAGATTTTGCAAATTGAAAGGCACAACTTACAAAATATTTGAACTTGTAGGGGAACGTCAACAAATTGATTCAATGCAGTACCGGATCGTTTTTAGAAACAACCTTTTCTTATCCGAATTTTTGTGAATTAAATTCCCTAGTCAACTAAACTGTACTGGAAGATCTTCAGAAGGCTAAATTATTTAACTAATTTTGCCACAAGTCGGAGCAAGAGAGGAAGTAAATGCCTTTTGGTCTGATCCCGGTTTTCCCATTCTGAAACAAGATCAATTAAGTACACAAATGTAGCTCAATCAAGTAGTGGCGTTACAACCATTCAAACGGATGCGAATGTAAATAACAGTGTCAACGCGAAAATGGTTGTATGTACCGCACAAAAAAAATCTTACAGAGGAGGTGTAACGCAAGTATATGTATATGCCTGCTTACAAATGTTCTGAAATCAGAAAAGGACGACGCATTAAGCATCTTATTCAAAACGATTTTCTTCCAGTTACAAAAGTTCTGAAATCAGAGGTGGGTGACGCATTAAACATCAATATGCAAAAAAAAAATTAAAGCGAAGTTGCGTTGTGTTTTTAGAACACGCAAAAATTTAAATTTGCACAGTACAATCTTTGCGAAAAGAAGTAAAGTTTAAATTTTTGCAGTTTAAAATCTGAACGCACGGAAAAATTAGTACGCTGGTGAGTCTGGCATTTGTGATTTAAAAACATAACGTAACTTCACTCTAATTTTTTTGCATATCGAAGTTTAATGCGTCACCCACCTATGATTTCAAAACTTTTGTAACTGGAAGAAAATCGTTTTGAATAAGATGCTTAATGCGTCACCCTTTTCTGATTTCAGAACTTTTGTAAGCAGACACAAAGACTTGCGTCACACCTTCTCTGTAAGAGATTTTTTTGTGCGGATATCAGTACTTTTGTAAGTTTATCTATCTGCATATATGCAAAATCTAAAAAAAATGTTGAAGTTGAAAATTGCAAGAGAAAGCATTCTTCATCACAAAACCCTAGGAATCCTTATTGGATGACCTCACTCATGCCGAGAATAACCGAAAAATATCAGACAACTGATGGCAGTTGAAAAGTGGTGGAGAAACCCTCCCAATTCTAGAAATGGCTTTATACCGGCCATATTTTCCCGAAACCATGTAACACGTGTTCGCTGAAATTTAATTCTCTACAACTTTGCCTTTGGAACCAACTTTCTAACTCACATAGTTCTGGAGAAAGGTTTACCAAATTTACTATCTCAAAATTGCCGATTTGGGTCCGTTTCCATACAAATTAGCAATCTTGTTTAATTTATATCTCCGGAATGGCTGACATGGAATGGCATTTCGACACAAAATCTTGCGGAGAATCCGGATAAAATATTTTCCGGGGGTACTTCGCAAGGAGCGGAAGTCAAAAGTTCCTGTATGTTCCTTAGTCTACGAAAAAAATTTCTTGTAAATTTTTTGGCGTGTAAGACTTGCGTCACGGCCTCTTACTACCCTGATGCCATGAAAACCAGCGATACAAAACTTGAATGTTTAGTTTTTAATGTAATCATGGCCCCACGGTAGTAAGTCTTACACGCCAAAAAATTCCAGTGGGTGTGTGACGCAAGTCTTTATGTCTGCTACAAAAGTTGTGAAATCAGAAAAGGGTGACGCATTAAGCTTCTAACGCAAAGCGATTTCCTTCCAGTTACAAAAGTTCTGCAATTGGGGGGGGGGGGGGGGAGTACCCGCATTAAAAGTACGTACGAATATTCATCTGAGAGTTATAAAGTTACAAAAGTCAATTTTTAGATACGTCTCATTCCAGTCCTTAATTCGTATTACTTTGACTGTAGTTTTGTTTGTTCAACGTTACCAAACAATTCATAATTTAAAAAAAACCTTAGAAGTACGCACGCTAGGAGTGTACATACTTTGAGGATTACACTGCACTGCGTACTAAGGTACTCCGGGGTGGAAGGCAACGAAAAGGCGAATGGAATGGAGAGGTTAGACTAATCAACGGTAGCATGCGGGAGTGTGACAGGGGAGAAGGGTCTGGATAAGTGTTAAGCCACGCGCAAATTTTTGTTTGACTGAATTTTACATTTCTCTTTAATTTTCATCGATTTATAAATAACTCGGTACTCTGACCGCTAAGTATTTGCAAAGAAATGGCATTCTGGAATATCGAAAGCCGTTGTAACCGTTGTTGGTCGTCCGACCTTTACTGCTGGTATGTGGCTGTTTACTAGATGAATATAAAATCACACTTCTCCAACGAGAAACGAGATTTCTGCCAGACACAAAAAACTGAAATCGTAGCTTAGTCGATCTTGACGCTCTCTGGCCGATGTCATATTTTACGCTGATTGAAGTTTTTAATTCAGGTAGTATCCGTATTCCTGCAGTGTATTGACGGCGGGCGTTGCCGTCACTGTGATATACTCAACGTTTCTACATGTGAAGTGTAAAAATTTTGTGCCACTACGGAGTACAACTTTCAGTTGAATCACTTCTTGGGACCAAGTTGGGTTTAGGACTTGACTGGAGTGACACCACCCTAATGCTCATTCACGATTCTCACAAAGAAGAAAATTTGACATTTTTTGGACTTTTTGTGATTTTTAATTTTTCTGAAGGAGTTTGTAGGCAGAACTTAAGTTCTCCAAAATTCTCTTGGTTTTTGAACCACTTGAACTTGGTGTAAAATATAGACTGGAGACCGTAAAATGAGACATCCTTGATACATCCCACTAACGAACGAAATATTCTGCAGATACATCCACTTTCTAAATTCAATATCAAATTCGGAATGAAATAAACTTACTTTCGTAATTGTAAAATAATAATTGGAAAAGAAACTTTTCGCTCCGGTATAACAGCCACATCCCATTTATAAAAGTTTCCGTAGCATTAACAATTGAAGTTTGAAAATTTGGCAGAGCGGAATTAGCTACCGATAAATCATCTTACTTTGACCAATTATGTGTTTAAACGCTGTAGTAACGGCGGCTTTTGATACTTTTTTGTCTAATTTACAAATAATTTAAACATTACGTGCAATACAGCAGACAATGTAATAGACAAAAGAATGAGCGAGATCGAAGGACTCTCCGTTAGAAGCCTTAGATGTTAAGCCTCTTATTGCTGGGAAATTTATTTCTTACAAACCTCCATGAAAAATATCTTACACGTACAGCGGAGCAAACTTAGCATTTCTCTGGGCAGATGAGAATTTGCTTAGTGAAAAAGAGGGTTAGATCGTGGCCGTAATTTGCATAAAAAACGTACAAACCGGTAACCATATAAAAAAGCGGCTTGTAAGTTTTTTATGCCAATTACGGCAGAGCTGACAATGCATAACAAACTTAGAGAGGAGAATTTGTGACAGAAATTATATGCAAAAATCACTCATCTGATAGCGTCGCTAAGTTTTTTATGCATTGTAAGCATTAAGGGAGCCTTCTATCTTTGTGTTCATAAATCTTACTGTCGAAACTTTTTTGGAATAAGTTCTAAAATTTCGCTAAAATATCTTTATACTAACTACTAAATTGAAAAAAAATCACATTTTGGAAAGTCAAGAATCCCACTTCAGTTTTGACGAATTTGTATAAATGGCTCATTCCACGTAAAAATTTTCCGTTGGCTAATTCCAACGGTACCGTAACCTGGGTAAAGTATTTCATCTCTTTCACTCTTACAATGCGATTTATATTAACATGAGACAAAATACTCGTTCCCCAGGTTACAAGACATCTACTTTGTAAACTTTGTGAATTTGCTTGCGTTCACCATTGTTTTCAATGGCTAATCCCGTCGGTAACGAATTTCTTCTCTTTCACTCTTTCAATGTGAATTATATTAACATGAAACATTCGTTCCACAGGTGACAAGATATCTGCTTTTGTGGGGGTTGTGGTATCTGCTTTTTAAACTTTGTGAATTTGGTTGCGTTAATCATTGTTTTCCATACAAACTGCCCGGACGGAATATGTGTACACATTTATCTTTCGTCATACAAATTTTGCATGGCATGAGACATTCCTACACGATTCCTATACGATTCTTAAGGAATGTGTTCACTTATTCTTGACGGGTGGTATATCTATTTCAATAAAGTGAACGAAAATACATTTGTGTACACTCAGTTTCTATAGCATTTACATTGTTTACAACGGTAGAATGGCTCGTGGAATGATTTCACTAAGAGCGAAAAAACCGTTCCCTCTTAACATACCGATGAAATAGGTTAAGGATTACTAGATATTAACCTTAACTCTTCATACATTTCTTACCGACAATTCTCATGCATTGACTTCTTAAAGTTACGAAAGCCATATGCCACTCTTAGTAAGTTACGAATTAGTAAGCTATGATCATCATCATCATCATCATCAAACTTTATAGACCATTATTACCCTCCGGTGTGAGGTCTTTATGTCACAACCCCAGAATGGTGAACTATCGTCCTCCATGCCCTTCTATCGCCTGCCAAGGAGATGGTTTGTTCGCCCAGAGAAAGTCCCCTAACTTCTAAATCTGATTTAATTGAATCTATAAATCTTCTCCTTGGTCTACCCCTTGGCCTAACACCCGGGACCTGTGCACCCAAGATCCTTTTCGGTAACCTGTTATTACCCATCCTTTGAACGTGCCCAAACCAACGTAGACGACTGGCCCTTGCTTCCTCTTCCACTGACGCAATCCCTAAGTTTTCCCTAATGCCGTCGTTCCTGATATGCTTATCCCACTGCTCCCTCCTATTAACTTTCGCTATATTCCTAAGAACCCTCATATCAGAAACCTCCAGGTCATGCACTAGATATCCGCAATCCACCCAACTCTCACTACCATACAGAATCGTCGGCCGGAATATTGACCTGTGAATAGCTAACTTCGTTTCGCTACTTAATTCCTTCTTGTTGAACACGTGCGACCTCAACTGACTGGCCACCGCGTTTCCCATTTTCCTCCTTTCCTCAAATTCCCTAACCAACTTGCCATCCTCTGAAAAAATGGTTCCTAAGTACTTGAATTCAGAAACCTGCTCCAGCTCCTCCCCATTTAAATTGCAAGCTATCTCCTTCCGAGATTTGCCTATATGCATAACCTTAGTTTTCCCTACACTTATCTTCATCCCATACTCCTCACATGCAGCATTCAGGCAGTCAATCCCACCCTGTAACTCCGCGGTACTATCTGCCAACAGAATCAAGTCATCCGCATAGGCCAGAATTTTCATTATTACCTCACCCACCTTGACATTTCCCTGCAAGTTCGCCTGCTTGATGATTTTGTCCATGAAAATTATGAACAGAAGCGGGGAAAGACAACAACCCTGACGAACGCCCTCTTTAACCTCGAAAGACTCGCTAATTTCGCCGTCTATCCTTACCGCTGCCCTGCTTTCTGAGTAAATACTCTTAATGGCACGCAGTAAGCCCCCATTGATACCGTACTCGCTAAGAACCCCGAACAACTTCTGCCTTGGTACCCGGTCGAATGCCTTCTCCAAGTCGATGAAGCATAGGTACAAGTCCCTGTTCTTTTCATAAAGCTTTTCGATAGTCTGCCTGAGGCAGAAAATCTGATCCTGACACCCCTCAGAGGCCTGAAACCACCCTGAATCTCATCCAGTACACCTTCCACTATGTTCCTAACCCGGTCAACAAGTACACTCGCGTACACCTTACCTACCACGCTCAAGAGCGATATCCCCCTGTAATTACTGCAAACCTTACGGTTGCCCTTCTTATAAATTGGAGCAATAACACCGAAGCTCCAGTCAGCAGGTACCGTAGAAGACCTCATGGCCAAATTGAAAATCCTACAAAGCCATTGGATCCCACCTGATCCGCTATATTTAATAAATTCTGTCCTAATTTCATCCACCCCTGCGGATTTTCCTGCCCTTAACCTGCCGACCTTCCGGGACACCTCATCCAGTGTAATTTCCTCCTCCAAATCCTGAAAGTAATCCCGCCAAGTCTTCAAGACTTCCCCCTTATCTGTAATTAACTCGCCGCCTTTATCTAAAATGCTACTACATCCTTCTTTCACGCCACCGCGCCTAATGTCCTTAATCATCGACCAAAATTTCTTACCCCTGCCTCGACCTGCCTTTTCCAATTCCTCCCCAAACTTCTTCCCCTCCCTGTCCTTCGCTTCCAATGACTAGATCCTTAACCAGTTTACTACAAGCCTTGTAAGCATCCCACTTCTCCGCCGTCCTGTCCTGTAACCAGATCAAGTAAAGTTTCCTTTTTTCCAATACAACATCCCTGATATCGGCGTTCCACCAACCCGTTTTTTTGTTTCGACCCCCGCTAGTGACACTGCCCAGACATTCCTCAGCCGCACCCAAGATAAATTTCTTAAAATTCGCCCACTCAGTCCCAATGTCCCCGCAGTCAGCTGGAAGCCCCTCAAACCCTTCGGCGAATTTTGCCATAAAACGAGACCTTACTGCCTCTTCCCTAAATTTGCCCACACGAAATTTGCGACTTACCACCTTCTTCCTTTTAGTCTGACAGAGTTTCCCAACCGACAGATGGGTACCCAAAAAGTAGTAGTCAGAACCAAAAGTGAAACCCCTGAAAACACGTGTGTCCCTGACCACCTGTCTCCTGTCCTGTTCTATAATCATGTAATCAATGATGGATTTGTGATCCAAACCCTCCTTGACGTACGTATACCGATGGATCCATTTGTGCCTATAGAAAGAGTTGGTTATTGCTAACCCATTGAAATCACAAAAATCTAACAACCGTTTACCATTTGAATTCAGAGTTCCTTCCCCAAATCTACCCACTACCCTTTCATAACCTGAGTTGTTTTTAAAGTTTCCTATTCTTGCATTAAAATCCCCCATCAAAATCAGAGATTCATTTCCCTTTTTGCTAACCACGTCCCCCAACTGTTCGTAAAAAATGTCCAAGCCAGCAGCATCACTGCCTTCGCAAGGGCTATATACGCTAACCAGGCGATAAATTCCCCCCGCTAACTTTACAGAGACCCACATCAGCCTTTCATTTACGAAACGAACATCCAGGACAAAGTTGATCAACTCCTTCCTGATTGCGATTCCAACCCCCCAATTTGCCCTACCAGACTGAACCCCGGACAAAAACACCTTATACCCGCCTACGTGTTCTTCCGTCTGTCCCTTCGTCCTAACGTCACTCAACGCCAATATGTCTATACCGTAGTCCTTTGCCAGATCCACTAATTCCTCCCTGCGATTCCGAAAACCCCCATTAACGTTTAGACTCCCAATAAACAAACCATCAACCATTTTGCATTGCCTGACCGTCAACGATGGGGTACCTGTCAAGTCGAGCGTTGGTCGTACCCCGTATCCAACACCCGTCCGAGGCTGTGTGTAATTGTTTTTACCGAGAATGAATACAGTGGGACGGCCTGGTAAGCCTAAGTAATTGTAGGCGAATTGTTTTGACCTTAATCTCAAAATATCCTCTTTCAAAATAATGAAGTTGTATAGTGCCTGAAATTTTTGAACGAATTTTTCAGATCAATCTGGATCTTCCTGGTCTGAATCATTTTCAATTAAGTGATTCGAAATTTTCACATATCTCTTATTCTCAAGATAATTCCGAAAAGGTTCCGACCCTATTGACATATTATCATATTTGAAGAAAAATGACTAATCTCAGCTGTTTAGAGACCCATTGATCACCTCATCAGTCACTTGTTGTTAACCCACTCAAATAATCAAAACGTTTGAATATAAGTCCATAAAGAAACGATGGAATATTTTTAAAACTTTTCTGAAAACCGGTTTACCGATTTTAAAACCGATAACCGGGTTCTAATAACCGGACCGGTTTTGCATTCCCTAAACAGAACGCAGCGTTCTCCACGAACCACTATTTTGGGCTGAAAACTCAGTTTTTCTATAGTGTTTACATAATTTACATAGTACAAACTACAAAGATGGAATGAGTATATCGTATGCGTTCTGTAATTTTCATCTTTTAGAAGTTTCGGCAATTAACAAACATTGGCGAATCTTCTGAGTCCGATTTCTTCCTTCGACTATAATGAATATGAATAAGTGAAGAAGAAAGAAACTCCATCTGTTAGTCAAAGCTGCATTCGATGTTGAGTGTGTCATTATGACACAAATCATTCACTTGTCCCGAATAGAAGAAGAACGAGATGTCATCGCCGAATGTAAATAAAAACAAGTTTTTGTTTTTATAATTTCTTTCTTCTGAAGTTTTGAGTAATTGGATTCTGCAACATGATCGTTTATGTTTGCAGGAGTGGATTGAATGTTATTCTAAGCGAGTGATCACATCGTTGCAAATTGGAAGGGAAGTTAATCGTAACTACCAATCGTTGTTTTTAGACCGGTACGAAGAACGAAGTTCTTCGAAAAGGGGCCTATTGCGTTTACCACGAAGTTTGTAAGCAGTCGATTTGAGAAGGGGAGGGTTTTTATGAGATAAATTGGGAGAATTTTTTACACATTGACTTCTACAAACGTGGCGCTGCAATCAAATTAATTGATGAACAATCTCCATATAAAATCGATCCATTTTGAAAATTCTATCGTATCTAAAATAAGACAATCTCCAGAAGTTTTTTTGATTTTGAGTGTTAAAATAAGTGAAGTGAATCCTGATTAAGAAATTGGTTAATCTTTCAAAGTGACAATCAGTGACAGTTGTCAAAGAGACAGTTTTTTTATAAGGGTGAGGAAATCTTCATAGACACCCGGTCCTCCTGGACTAAGGTAGTGTTTGATTCGATTCTTCAATGACCTACCAACTAAAACCACCTTTCTTACTCTCCATGCTCTTTTCTCCTCGGAACCGCCTCACAGCATTACTTCGGGGAGGGGCTGTGCTTTCGCACTTACTCTCTCAGATCAACTGACGGTCCTCTTCGATCGTCTCTCCATGCGCTTTGCAGCTACATTATCCGCTTCTTTCACCACCTCCTCATCGCGGCACATCTCCGATACTATGTTTTCGGCATTTACCTCTGACCTCACCGTCATCAGCTCACCTCGCTCTTTCTTGTTCGAAGCGGGAGCAGACAAATAACGCGTGTTTCGCAGTCTCTTCCTTCCTCTTGCATGTCGTACAGAAAGGTGATTCTGTGAATCCAAACCTGTGCAGGTGCTTCCTGAAGCATCCGCGGCCCGACAGAAACCCATGGTATGAGTCGAAGATACAGCTAGTGGCAGTTGTCAAAGTGACAGTTGTCAAGGTGACAGTTGTCAAGGTGACAGCTGTCAAAGTGACAACTGTCAAAGTGACACTCTGACATTCGTTTTTTAAGAAAAGTACTCTATCGCTACTTTCCTATATCATTTTATTGGCTTATTGGGTTTTTTTATGAAAATGTCAGTTTAAATCGAAATTATTACAGAATAGACACATTCCTTTTTTATCATTAACAACGAATGTTGGTAGAGAGTTGGTATGATTTAATCGTAATTTTGTTAAGATTGTGTTTAACATAAACACAAGATTTAATTGTTATGGATCTGAAGCTAGTCACAAAATACTTAGATTTTAATAATTTCTGTATGAAAGGTCATCAAATTTTCTATGCACGATTCACTTCACTTATTTTAACACCCGAGAACACAAAAACTGGTCGTGTTTTCATTTGTCAGATAGTTCATTGCAAAAAGCGACAAATGGTGATCTAGATGATGGTATAATGGTGAACTAGATGATGAGATTTGGCGCTTTTGTCGTAGCGGTGGAACCTTTAACTATGAATCAAAAGTAATTTATTATTATTATTATTATTATTATTTATTTCAAAATCGTTATAATATTCTACACAACCAATTTCTGGTGACTGTTTTATCATTTAATTTGATTATCGCGACTTTCAGTGGTCAAATTACATACAAGTCGAAACACACTTGAGTTGTCTGTATGCAATATTCTTGCTGCGCTGCAATTAATTGACATTATTAAATCAAATTATGTATTTATGTATTATGTATTTAAACATTCAAAGCCAAAGTTAAGCTCAAAATAATGCAGAGCAGAATAGTGAATATTTTTCGACGATTTCGATTCTTTAATTAATTGACTGTGATTCAACTGTAATATCATGGCCCCACGGTAGTAAGGGGCCGTGACGCAAGGGATACACTCCCAAAAATTACAAGAAATTTTTTTCGTAGACTAAGGAGCATATACCGGGCATTTCATATGATGGACACCTTATACGATGCTCTCAATCATTCAATGAAAGTATGAAAGTGACGAGCATAGCAGACTGTCCAGTTTCATATGAATAGGTCCTGTATACAGCAACTTTTTGCTTACCCCGCCCCCCTCCCCTTGCGACGTATCCCCCGGAAAATATTTTTCCCGGATCCTACGAAAAATTTTAGGACGAGCTGAAGATATGAATTTTTGAAATTAACATTTTTGTATGGGACAAATTTTCCGTAGAACATTTTTGACTGGTCGATTTCGTCAACCTTTGCTACTTTGTTGGATTTTCGGAAACGGCTCGATCGATTTTGCTGAGATTTTGACGATTAGATTAATCAGTTTGGGACGACTTATTGTTGGTCTTGAAACACAGATCCTGGGATCCTTTGTTCCTTTTCCCGTTCATCATATAAATCATTATGTGAGCCTTCCTGTCGCTTCCAAAAACCGGTCCAAAATGACAGGTCCACATTTGATAGCCTCAGATGGTCTCACAGTGAAATTCCCAAGATTCCTGCGTCTCATTTGGAGGAACTTAGAGCAATCACATATCACGTATATGCCCGTTTCCTTTTCTAATCCGCAAGAACATCTTGGGGTCTCCGACAACCGCATCTTATTCAGGTGTCGGTTCAGCCCACAATGCCCAGTGGTCTTCCTACTACCCTTCTGATACGATCACGGTCCATTTTGATAAGGTCCTTGGCCCATCTTTCATCTTTTTTCGGGAAGAATCGCTTCGTATGCGCGCCTCCTTCATACGCTTCCCAGCGCTCTGCGTGTCTCCGTCGCACCCAGTTGCTTAATGCATCATTGCATAGTGCCTGGGGTATTGGTAGACGTGACTCCACTCTGCTTGTTGTGGTAGCGGAGCCCACACTAGCTAGCTCATCTGACCTTTCGTTTCCCTCCACGCCAGAGTGTCCAGGTACTCAAACCAAGGTAATCTGATTACTCAGTCCCATGTAGTTTAGATAATCCTTTCCCTCTTTCATCAGCTTGGAGGTCGAGATGGGTGACATGAGCGCCCTAATCCACTCTTTACTGTCGGAACAGATAAAGATCTCTCTTCCCTGCGTCCCCGCCGGCAGTGATTCTTGAGCTCCCATGAGGGCTGCGTAGACCTCTGCCTGGAGGACACTGGAAGTTTTGCCCAAATGGAACCAACTGCCATGTGCTGTGTCAGGATCGTCAGCCCCTGCTTTTTCTACGGCCTTGGATCCATCAGTGAAAAACATTTTCGCATTTCTAGGCAAACAGGTTGGCCACCCATCTAGCCATTCTTGCCTGCTCGGAAATATCGCTTCAAAACGCCTAGTGAAGTCAGTTACTGGCGCCATCCGGTCCCTTGGCATGTCAAAAATCGGGTCCGAAACAACGTCCCTTGCCATATCCTACACGGAGATTTTGACGATAGTTTAGATAGATAGATAGACGTATTTTTTGTTCATTAAAAAACCTGACCATTCCTGGGATTTCTAGGATTTAGTCTCTCCCAGACTCTGTCAGAATGACTCAATTACTCGTAAAACTATAAGAGTTAGAAGGTTGCTTGAAAAGACAAACTATGAGAGTTAGAAAGTTGGTTCCAAAGGCGAAGTTGTAGAGAATTAAATAGCGAACACGTGTCTCAAGGTTTTGAGAAATGTGGCCACTTCTAGTACTGGAAAGGTTTCTCTAGCACTTTTCAACTTCGCTTGGGTTTTTTGATATTTTCGGTGACATGAGTGAGGTACTCACATTGACCAACATTTTGAGGGATTTTTGGCTAGAGATAGCGTAGTGGTTAACATATCTGCTTGCTACTATGAGATCGAGTTGCCAGTGCGTTGGTTCGAAACTCAACCGCAGACAGATTTGTTCCGACTGTTAGATTTGTAAACAAAACAAAGCTAATTGAATCGGTTCAAGTCTTCATGGGTTGTTAAGTCAGATTATTATTACATTATATTATTATTTGGCTAGAGATAAACTTACAAAAATACTGATATCGGCCAAAAAAACTCTTACAGGGGACGTGTGACGCAAGTCTTTATGTCTGCTTCCAAAAGTTCTGAAATCAGAAAAAGTGACGCGTTAAGCTTCTAACGCAAAAATATTACCGGTTACAACAGTTTACAAAATACACTTAAATACTATGAAGCTAAATTAATTGTACCTCCGTCTGTTTATCGTCCTGAATTAAAGCACTGAGGCTATCTTTGTTGGGCCTATTGTGCTGCATCTCCTTTCCTATTAAGTTTAAACTCCCCTTTCGGGTTCCATCAGTCTCCTGCTCCTTGTGATAAAGGAGAGCACGTCGACTAATTTCAGTTATAGCTGCTCTTCGGGGGTCAGATAGAAGTCTCCTAAGAGCTTCGTTCTGAGACCTTTTAAAGCCGGACAAGTGCATATGAAATGCCTCTCCGTTTATGGTTCTAGTCCGCAGCCACTGCATGTCGGATCTGCAATGATTCCCATCTTGCTGAGATGGTAATTCAAACTGTTGTGACCTGTTAAGATTCCTACAAGTTTGCTTAATTCACTCCTGTTTTCGGCATTACATCCGATCAAAAATTCTTTAGATTGCCTACAGGTTGGGAGCGTTTCCCATCCATCCTGGTGGCACCGATTCATTTTCGCCTTCACTAAGGACTTAATTAGTCCTGCATGTCTGCTGACAGCAGGTTCTGGCCCAATGAATGTGGAACTGCTTCCCTCTCTAGCCAACTGATCAGCTTTTTCGGTCCTTGCACTCCTGAGTGATTTGGTACCCATGTCAATGTGAGTTTATTGTCTCTTGACAGAGTTTCCAGAGTCTCGAAGCACTGATGAACCAGTTTCGACGAAATCTTGACCGATGACAGCCCCTCTATGGACGATTCGCTGTCTGAACAGATAAAGATTTTCTTATTTCTGATGCCATCTCGCTGCATCATATCTGAACTTTCACAGATGGCGACTATCTCCGACTGACGGTAGTGTTAGGGAGGTGTCCCTAAATCCCATTCAGACCTCTTTGGCAGGTGCGTTTCGAAACGTCTTTCGAAGCAGAAACGCGCTCTCATAGAGTCTTCTGGCATATCTACCTCGATTAACTCCTCTATGAGTTGCGAGAGAATACTTGCATGACCAAAATTTCGATCCAATTCAATTTCCACCTTTGTACAGTCTATACACTATCATCTCCGCTTCCTGTTTTAAAAACAGGTCCAGCGGTGGCAGTGGTATCTCTATCGCCGCTGTCGGCGTCGATGTCATAACTTCAGTTATGCTCAGGCATGCTAGCCTCTGTATGCTATCGACTTTCTTTTTCGTAGCGCCTAATTCAGCACGTGGTTCCCATACCATACATCCGTGTAAGTTAGTATAGGCCTTACTATGACTTTATACATCCAATACAGAACGGGTGGCCTGAGACCCCACTTTTTGCCAAACGTTGCGCGACACGTCCAGAAAATTCTCAGCGATTTCCTGACTCTCTCTTCCACATGCTCTTTCCAATCCAGTTCACTGTCTAGAACGACTCCAAGGTACTTGGCCTTGTCTGTCAGCTTTTGGCTATTGGCATTCGCATTGGAACTAACTTCCGTTTCCTAGTAATGAAAATGAGTCCGGTCTTGTCTGGGTTTACCGACAGCCCTGACGTTCTACACCACTCTTCTACTACCCGAAACGCTTTATTCATCAGTGAACACAAAACTTCCTCGAAAGCACCCGATATTAACATAGCGATATCGTCAGCAAAGCCAATTCGTTCAGCTTCATCAGCAAGTTGTCCACCGTCATGTTCCAGAGAATTGACGGTAAGACTCCGCCCTGGACATCCTCTGTCAATTAAACCGGTCCTATTACCGGTTACAAAAGTTCTGAAATCAGAGGAGGGTAACGCATTCAGCTTCGATACGCAAGAAAATTAAAGCAAAACTACGTTGTGTTTTAAAAAACTTGCGTCACAGATGCCAGACCCTCCAAGGAAATAATTTTTCTATGTTTTCAGTTTTTACACTGCAAAAATTTGACTTTCACTTCACTTTGCTAAAAATCACAAAAAAATCCGTAAAAATCTTAGATCTTGTCACACAATTTTAGTGAGTCGTTTACCCTTCGCTTTCAAAGGCAATGTTAAAGAGCACGCTGAGGTTAACCATAACGGCTAAAGTTAGACCCCTAGGATGTAATTTTTTAGATCAAACTCTATCAGTTACTTCGTTACGAGAAATGACCATAGAAATTGCATCCATGGGTAATTTTAAATTGTGACGTTCATCCAATTAAATTATCCGTCTCATCCCAATGTGTCATTCAGCAAAATGAATATTTTATTTAGTTGCTTTTTTGTTGGTTTTCTATAAATTATTTCGTTTCAACAACTGTTTAATTTTCTGAATTTTTAATGATTGATTACTGCGTAACTATGACATCCACCAAAAAACAACTCAAAGTGGAAATGAGATTTTTATTAGCTTAATTTACGTCACTACCGCTAAATCGTCATTAATTAGCCTACCTATTTTTTCGCTTTTACGTTTTACTGAATTGCACTTACGTAAGCTTACTTACGAAAAGCATCATGGAAAAGTTTTAGACAAAATAATTTTCCATACAAAAATTGGTAAGTCTCGAAATTGTGAAAATCTCTAATGTGTCGTTCATATTGTTACCGCCGACGGAAGGGTAGAACACACCCACACACACACAAAAAATTTGTTGCATCTCTGTTCTTGGTCGTAAAACCCTGTGAGTCGTTTTTTCTATACTGCCGTGCAAAGCATAAAAACCTTGGAAGATAGATTTTGACAGAGAAAATGTATGAAATTCTCTCATCTCGTGACGTCACCAAGGTTTTTATGTTTTGTACAGCAGTATACTTCACCATTAGAAAATCATCTACGTCGGTTTTGTCTGCAATATCCCAGTTTACTACGGTCTTCTGGGAGTGTTGTCATTAGGGTAGAGTGGTTTAATGTCTGCCTGCATGACCCCATCCAATACTAGCCGTAGTTAGTTCCTTCCAGAGTACAAGGTTTGTTAAACAATTGGGCTATAAACTGCATTATTACACCGTTTACATCACTAGTTTACACCATAATACAATAGAAAGAGCTTTCGGAGCTTTTACTTTCAATAGCGGATGTCAGATTCTTTCATTCCCATGAAAAAATAGGCTCACAATTTTTGTCTTAAACATAGGGTAGCCATGATTGCTACTTTTTTATATTAAGATGAGATAAATATTTGTTTGTGACGGATTCCCAGGTCACATCTTAAAAAGTAGCCAGCATGGCTTCCTATTGAAAACGTATGAGGAATTAAGCCCAAAAAATGAACTTAACATGTTCAACTTTGAAACAATATTGCGATAGCAACACCTTTTCATCTATTTTAGTTTACGCGCATTTGTAATTAAATTTATTCTTAATTTTCGTCTGCACAACTTGCTGAGTCATGTACTCGAAAAGCTATAAAAGAAAAAATTTTCTGTGGAAAAATATCAGTTAGCAAAATGAAATTGCTTGTTACTTTGGCTGTGCTCGCCTTATTCGTTCAAGTAAGTTTCATTAAAATTGATTGCAACATTTTTTGTATTTACAAAAAATTTACATCAATAATTTAGGGAAGCTTTGAACAATGTTTCGGACCTTATTGTGGTCAAGGGTGTGGTCAAGGATTTGGTCAGGGCTTTGGTCAGGGCTTTGGACAAGGACTAAGTGGTGGATGTGGCAATAATGCTGAAATTATGTTCACCTTGTACCAAATTTTGTTCCATGTAACATCAACTACAACAACAACAACAAGTACAACGACAACAACAACAACTACTACTACGGCTGCAGCTGGAAGATAATTTCAAAGAAATAGATTTTTTTATTGAGATAAAAACGTCTTTTGCTATGTAACTACTTAACACCCATAATCAACCCAGGCGGGTCTTGGCTCCTGTCAATCAAATGTATTTTGTTCTTGCTCACCGAAACCTTCGTCTCCACAAAAGCTTCTTTTACTTTTCACACTCCTTTGCCTAGCCAATCTGCATTCGAAAAAACTGTCAATTGGAGCTTAGAGCTATTAAATATCGATCTATTCCAATTATTTGACATTCATCTAACGACTTTTTCTAACGCCACATGTTCAACAGAAGAGCCGAAAAACGATCGCCTTGCCTGCATCCTGTATGGATGTCGAACGGTTTAGAAAATGTTTTTTGGATAACTATTCTGCACCTCGTATCTAGAGAATCATACGCTTGTTTAAAACCCACAAGTGCAATGTTACATCAGACTCCCATGTTTTGGTCAACTGTTGATTGGACACTCCTGAATCCTTCCTAATACTCTACGCGCCAATTACCCCTTCTGATTTCATCGATGAGGTATTCTTGCTTCTTACGCCTCAACACTCAGCAGTCTGTAGGTTTGAACACTTGCTGTTTTGTGGACTGCTATTAATGTTTCTTTTGTAGTATTTTTGTTGATGCCGTGTGATGCCTTATACCCCGGTAATCAACCCCTTCAACATATCAAGGTGCATGATTTGACTGATGATTGGCACTAGATGCCGAAATGTTGATGTTTCTAAAAAATGTTCAATAACTCGGCGATCCTAGTTGAGTTCAACCTGAGCGTCATTACAATGACAAAGTACATGACTGTAAGTACATGTTTACATGTTGCTATGACTTGACCGCTATAATCAAGAAAAATGGCTACTTCAGCCAAATAAATACTGTCTACCATTGTGACTAGCTCCTCAGACGAAACGTACATCATACTTGAAGTTACCGCTACTGTGAAATATATTGCTCACTCAGTCATTCAATGTTGCCATCAATGAATGCTCAGCAACCTATCATTGCATCAAGCAAATATGTGACTACCTTCTCAAGCAAAACCAACACGCCATACTTAGAGTTTCCTACTACCACTCTTGTAGCTATCTCTTCAGACGAAACGATGCCATACTTGAAGTGTACCACCAACATTCTAGTAGCTAAACTACCATGCACTACCCAAGTGCCGTAGTTTTGCTCAGACCATAACCATATCCACAATTAAAACTTACAGCGAGTGTTATTCGCACCCATTCCAGTGCAAACTGGCGTTGCAGATTAATTGCCGCAGTTACAATTTATTAACCATAGCGAGTGTTATTGACACCCCTTTTAGTCACAGACTAGCGCTATAGATTCACAGAACAAACTCTTGTATTTATACCCGAAACTACGTCTACTAGATCTTTAATTAATTTGACATTCTCTATGCACTCTGTGTTCATACTACTTTCTAGAGTTATGTTATTATCAAGTGATAAATAACATAAACCATTGACTTGAACAACCGTCAACTTGAACAACCGTCAACTTGCACAGCCGTCAACTTGACGAACCATCGACTTGACAACCGTCGATTTGACCATTGACTTCACTCGACCCATTGACTTGACTTGACCATCGATTTCACTTGACCATCGACTTCACTTGACCATCGTCCTCATTTGACCATCGACCTCACTTGACCATCGACCTCTTGACCATCGACTTTACTTAACCATCGACTTCCCCAATTAAACAAATTCTTCCGAGGAAATTCGTTCGGACAAAGAACAATGAAAGCTTTCAAAATCTTCTTTTGTTCACTGTCCGAACGATTATCCTCGGAAGAATTTGGTTAATCGGGCTCATTTGACCATCGTCTTCTCTTGACCATCGACCTCATTTGACCATCGACTTCACTTGACCATCGACTTCACTTGACCATCGACTTCACTTGACCGTCGACTTCACTTGACCATCGACTTCACTTGACTATCGACTTCACTTGACCATAGACCTCACTTGACCATCGACTTCCCTTGACCATCGATTTCACTTGACCATTGACCTTGTTAGCATACCATTGTGGGATATACTGCCAAGTGCCCACCCAGTCTTCACGTGAGATATACTGTACACTCAGTCTACCATTGTGACTAGCTCCTCAGACGGAATTTACATCATACTTGGAATTTACCGCCACTGTGAAATATACTGCTCACTCAGTCATTCAATGTTGCCATCAATGAATTCTCAGCAACCCATCATTGCATCAAGCAACTATGCGACTACCTTCTCAGGCAAAACCAATACGCCATACTTGGAGTTTCCTGCTACCACTTTTGTAGCTATCTCCTCAGACGAAATGATGCCATACTTGAAGTGTACCACTAACATTCTTGTAGCTAAACTATCATGCACTTTTTCGGGTTATTGATTTTGAGCGCAGAGCTGATTATTAAATTTAAATAAAACTTTGTAGCCTTGAGATCTATTAACACAGTAAATCCTTACAGAAAATACATTCTGCGGCGCGAAAACAACGTTGCAACAAAATTGCAACGTTATTTTTTCAGGCTTCTGCACTTGTTTCGCGTGGTTAATTCTTATATACGGCTATTTACAGCACACACATAGCTCATAGCTCATATTATCTTATTTCAATTGACACAAGAGTTAAAGTGGCAGGGTTTTTTCACTACATTTCAGATGTCAGACATCGGATGTGTGAAAAAAAATAGGTATTTACTTTAAAGGACCGAATTTTGACCCCACTCCCCCCGTTATGCAAAAAGTTAAAACTTTGACCCTTTGTTAGAGACGTCACGTTTTGCTGTACTCCCCCTCTCCCCTCTGAGCGTGATGTAATATGTGAACAGCCAATATGTGAACGTTTTGCAGAATTGTTTCTCTTGTTATCTTGTTATGTGTCATCCATCAAAATAAATAAGTTCAGTTTTTGCTTTCACACGGGACGGACGTCTTTTCATTTCACGATTACTATTTTATTGTTGCTTCGTATTTTTATATCGTCGAAGACTATGGTCCCGTTTTTATATTTTATTTTTTATTTATTTCGTGTAAATGTTGCTGCTTTGACTGAACTCATAAGCTGGTCAACGTAGCTAATTGCTGGTGGATTTTATTCGCTTTCGTATTAAATGCCGATGTTTGTGCAGAAAGGCGCCATTGCTAAAATCACTAGTTCCTGACGATTGCGACTGGAAGTTCGTTTAAAACGTGAATGTAAATCATTTCAATAATGAGACTTCCATACGTTGCTTGTCAACATTCCATTTTATCAGAACTTATTATTCATAAATGCTGTACTGAGTCGCCTATATTCCGTGACAATATGAAGCGTATCTTTGGAATGGTCTTACATAACCTATACATTGCAATCATCATCTAAAAAAAACTATTTGACGTCCGGTTTAACACAAAGGCGACCCCAATGGATGTATTACCGGCAATCAGCTGTCTTCTTCGATCATGCTAACATTTAATCGATCACTATTGTTTCTACATTAACATTTGGACTCGCATTTGGATTTTGATTTGATATGAAATCGATTGGAATGGTGATGACTGATGTTCGATAGTGATTTGGATTACTTTTTTTCGCAAACTGGCTAAATCGATTATATTCTCGCTACAACTATAAATAATATATGTTCATGCGTTGTTTTTTATCGTTTATTA